>JAXDDX010000218.1:0-220000 GCA_034670405.1 Hoplostethus atlanticus
AGCCCAACCACTCTGCACGCAACAAACCAATGCCTCAATGCTCTGGGAGACAAGCCATAGAAATTTTAGTACATGCCTTTGTATCATCGAGAATCGATTACTGCAATGTCCTCTTTTCAGGCTTACCTACTGGGCGCACTAAAAAACTACAACTGGTCCAGAATGCTGCTGCCAGAATCCTGACTAAAACTAGGAAATTTGACTATATAACTCCCATCCTATCCTCATTACAATGACTACCAATTCAGGCCAGGTGTGACTTCAAGGTGCTTCTACTTACATATAAATCATTACATGGGATGGCACCGTCCTACTTATCAGATCTGATTAAACCATATAAACCGTCACGCGCCCTCAGATCTCAGGACGCTGGCTACCTGTCTATCCCAGCAGTCAAAAAGAAAACTGCAGGTAACAGAGCCTTTTCTTACCGGGCTCCCTATCTATGGAACAGTCTGCCTGCCTCAATCAGCGAGGCAGGCTCTATCGAAGTCTTTAAGTCAAGGCTAAAAACCCATTTTGACCAGCCTTGAGGGAGTGGCTCAGACCAGTTAGCTTACCCTAGCTCAGGGTCCTGCCGATGGATACTAGCATCCTGCCTACATGTCCTATTCTACTGGTCAACATGTTCCTGTCCACTGATGCTGGTCATGTTTGTCCGTGAGAGTGCGTGTATGGGTGTGTGTGGGTGTGTCTCCTATCCAGGCTGCAGAGTTGGCGTCTGCGTGGTCCCCCCCTCCTAGGACGATGCTGACTGAGTGGGCGTTTTCTGTGGACGCTGGGCAGTGCTTCCAGGCTGCAACTGGGCAGTTTTGACGCCTGCGTGGTCCCCCGGCCAATCCTACGATGGCGCTGACTGAGCTGCTGTTTGCTGTGATGCCCCACATCAGATCTGGATATCCCTAAACTTTTATGCATTGTGTATATGCTGCTTGCCCAAACTCAGCATCTAGTGCACGCCCAACCGTCCTGGTAGGGGGATCCCTCTCTGAGTAGCCCCGCCCTCTCTGAGTAGCCCCTCCCTCTCTGAGTAGCCCCTCCCGAGGTTTCTTCCAATTTTTCCCTAAAAGGTTTTTTTGGGAGTTTTTCCTTGTCCTCTGTGAGGGTCCAAGGCTGGGGGATGTCGTGTACTAACCATTGTTTTCACACGTTGGGCACTATGAAGCCCTTAGAGACTGTAACGGTGATTAAGGGACTATACAAATAATTGTGATTTGATTTGATCCCAACACTCTAGGCTGGAAATATGTGACCTATCAGTAACTTTCTACATAGAACATTTTTAATCTACATTTTATTGCAGATTAAATGTTTCATTCACTAAATATACAATATATTTACCTTTTTAAAATGTTAAAAAGAATAGAAAAGATGTATTTCAAAGTAAGATTTGAAAGTTTTCAGTGAAGGTCTAGGGGGTGTGGGGAGTGGTTGGATGGCAACCTAGCGCCCTCTAGTGGCCAGTGGCCACTGGTTGTTGGCCAATTAGGGTCCTGTATTGTGACTGTTCTGCCTGTAAGGACTCAATTCAACGTTTAACTAAACTACATTTATCTGCAAAACATCATGAAGAGCACCATTCTTCTCCTGGACCAGAGTGTATTTGAGAACAAGATCATGAAAACTTAAAAAAAAATAATAATAATAATAAAAAATAATAATAATAATATGGGACCTTTGAAGGAAACACTTCTACACACAGCTATCGGTGTGTAAGCCAGTACAGTCCACCGCCGGATCCAAGAGTGGGGACTTACAGTAAGGGGCACATACAGTCCAACGAGTGGTGATGAATTGGACACCTTGGTGACAACAAACAAGGCAAATTCACCAAATTCAGTTAAGCTGTCCTTGTCTATAAATTAATAACAACAGGGTAGTAAAGACTTGTGCTACATGCTATTTTTTACTCCAAAAAAACAATTGTTTACAGCCCTCACAATGAAGTGGTCATTCTCTTCATTCTGAAACTAAAAGGCTATATATTACTTGCAATCCTTATCTTACCTTTTACCCACACATTTGTACATTTTTTGTTTTTGTTATTCTGAATAAGTCAATTCTTTTTAACTCTAAATTTGTTTCATACATGCAGGCCTGAGAATGGGAACACTAGAAAGAATGGCAAGCCTTGGCTGTGTAGTGAGAAGGGTGTACTCTGTACCAGGCCCTCTTTCACCTGTCCATGTAGACACCAACCACAGGTATCAGGTAAGCATTGTGATATTAGTTAGTTTTAGTCATATTTTGTTCATATTTAAGATATGTGTAAAATTGTACTGTTGGAATGTTATGTCATGCATTTTTCAAGCTAATAGCTCATAATAAACAGAAATATAGAAATTGTTCGAATTGACAATTTAAAGTTGTCTGTTATCAGTTGAACTAAAATCAGTCACTAGTCACCTATACAGACTACCATATTAGACTATACAACTTTAATTGCCCTTCATCAGACAACAAT
Source organism: Hoplostethus atlanticus (assembly GCA_034670405.1). NCBI lineage: Eukaryota > Metazoa > Chordata > Actinopteri > Trachichthyiformes > Trachichthyidae > Hoplostethus > Hoplostethus atlanticus. The sequence goes on from JAXDDX010000218.1 coordinate 2,465, forward strand.
TTAACGCCAGTTTATAAGACACTGCAGTGTCCTGCCTGAACTGCCACCCCATCAAAATGACAAACTAAAGGGCTCTCATTTCATTAGCCCACTAAACCTTTTTGTAAAGTTTATGTTTAAGAATTTTCCGGTGTCAGATATGGTGTTGTGATATTTGGAGGCATTGATGGATTTTCAAGAAACAATGGACTCATACACAACGAGGCCATCAATAACATTTGAAATGATTTGGACACAGATGGCTCATTGCAGGACCTGCATGTCACTGACTTGGAGCACATGGAACCGAGTCGAACTGGAATCCATGTGCCTGAACTGGAATGCCCTTTACACCATGAAGAACTGGAAATTGATTGTGAAAGTGATTCAATCAAGGTGGTAGACATGATCGCAAAGAATGCAAAGAAAGTCTTTATTTCTTGACATGTTGATAACATTTGCATGACAAAAATGATACAATGTTTATCAAAAGTGTCGTTGGAAAACCACCATGCAATAAACATTTTCTCCCAATTGTGAATACACTGAGAAACTTAACAAATTGTATTAAACATTGTGTACTTGTGTACACTAGATTTTGTTATTGTTACATAAAGGGATCCATTGAACAGCATAGTCATATGCCTAAACAAGGCCAAGGTGGCAGTGCAGCTCTCCACATGCTTGTGAAAGTCATCATAATGTCTCAAATGGCCTGGCACACGTAGAGTTAGAAAGCATGTTGAAGACGACTATCTTGACCTTCATTCCACTTGAAGGGATTTTCCATCCCATCCTAGAACTTTGTAAGCTGGTAGAGCTTCCCTGGGGATGCTGATCAAACTATTGATTTATTGTTATTCCATTTTATTGTACAGATGTCAATTAGCTAATGGCCCTGAACAACTTTGCTACACTTACCTGCCTCGATGAATTCACGTAGATAACTTGCTATCTGGCACTGAATTTTTACTCATCCACTGGCCAGATGATGTTGCTCAGGAGTAGCTAAGTAGGCACACAATAGTACAATAGTTGAGCATCCCATTCATGCTTTCTACTTATGAGAACGCTCAGATTGAACGCTCATAACTTCATTCCTAAAAACTGAAGCGGCCCAAATAAATTCTTGTATAAGCCTGTTACCATTTTCAAGTGGTGCAGGCAGAATAAGAAGTCCAGTTTTTGGGATGAAAGCACTGATTTTAAGTCACTGGCTAAACAGGTTTTTCTACTGCCCTGTGTCATTAACATCTTCTTCTGTGAATTTGTGAAAAACCAGTGAAATACTTTCGAAACACTTTTCAGCACTTAGCAGATCCCTGGAGATGGTTGCTAGGCAACGGCATGTTTTTATATTATTCCTGTCAGAGTGGGACGCTCTGCCTCTCAGTGTATATTTTAGAATCAGGTCAGTCAACAGAGGCAATAGAAAGTGGTCTAATTATAACAGATGAATAGAACTGAGTCCGTGGAGCCCCCCCGACTCCTCTGTGGAAACACAAAACACATTGTTTTCTACCCCAAAGCTCCTCGTTGTGATTTTTCAAGTGCAAATATTTGGATCATTGGAGATTTCTGCTGCTTCATCCTCTACATTTACATCCAGCTCGACTCGGTCTTGGTTTGAGACAAACACTGTGTGTAGAGGAAGGCCACCGAAAGTACTCTTAATTAATGAATCATTTTCATCCATTTGTCTAGTTAAAGACAACATGCTTTGTTGTTACTTTTTTAATAGTATATGTTGTGTCACTGTATTTGTTTTAATACACGCTGTGTTGAAAGATTAACACCAATGAGTCATAACTAAACACACAGACGAGTTGAAAACGTGAGGACAGGGATGAGATGAGACTCTGGAGCCTGAAAGCTGCTCTGTGTGGATTTAAGAGGGACATTTGAGACATGTCAAAAACGGTTTAGGCTCCAGCTTTAGTCCTGGATAAAAATAAAAATGTTGTAAAATAAATATTTCACCCTTTGAACATAGAAAGTAACTGTTTGTCTGTGGTGGTCCTGCCCCTCTGTCAAGGCTGAACCAGTAGACCCAGACCCAGCGGCTATGGACGAGGGAAAAACGAACTAGCAACAAACACACAGTGAGCAGGGCTTAAATAGGGGAGGTGTGATGATGATGATGATGGTAGACAGCTGTGCAGCAGCAGCAGCAGCATGGCGGCATGCCGTGACACTCCCACAAACCTGCAACAGAGGGAGACAGAGGTACACAAACACACTCAGACCGAGAGGAGGATGGAGGCTGGGCAGGTGTGACGAAGAGAAGCATCTTCTCAGCTCGCTGGATATATCAAACGATTCCAAATAAGAAATAAGTTCAAAGCGTTTGCGAATGATTACTAAATTATTAATTGTTGACCAAAACTACAAAGTGTGGTTTTAAAGAACCTGACTTCCCCTCGCCTGTCACTCAACCTCCTCACACCTCCTTTTACCTCCCCCCCATCTCCTAATACCCGCCTCCTCTCCCTTTTGTTACTTCACCTCCCGCCTTCTTTGGTTCGCCTCACCTCGTTCTTCATCTCTCCTCTTCAAATTATTTTGCCCCGCACTGACCTTTCCCTTTCTTTTCCTGTGCCCATCCCTTCTTTTATTTCTTCACCTAAAATCGGAGTGCTTGAGTTTGAGGAACTTTGAAGTCATAGCAGAATCCTTCACAGGGTCAGGACCACTATCCTTACTTAAGGTAATCTTACTATCACAGTTTAGAGGATCAATTTGGATTCAAAAGACGACATTTCTTAATTAAACTTTAATAAGAAATCTGACTGTAAGTGACATAGACATGAGTTTTGGATGCATTTTGAGGCAGTAAAGTTTTTTTTTTGTAAACACTGGAGTAAACCAGTACTTGCATTTGAACTTGTAAAGGCAATTCTGAATGACAGATTTTCTATCAACAATTCAAATTCCTTTGCGAACATATAAGAACATACATGAAATTTTAGATTGTATATTTAAAGCTGCACTGGACAGGATGCTCATGTGAAAATACACCCGACAGAAGAGCTTCCCACGCCCTCTAGTTGAGACGCCGTAGATTTGTTTCATTTCCCCAAATGAATTTCAGGTGTCGGTTATTTGGTCACTGGTGGGGAATCTTCTCAGCGGGTGAATCAAAACCTTAAATACAAAACGTTCACCTAAACAGCAGCAAGCGAGCGCTCCATCATCAAAGCTGGCCTCACCAGAGATGTACCAGCCACTAAGAAGAGGAAGAGGAACGGTCGCCTCCCGCCTTCTGCAGCTTTAACCAATCAACCATTTATAGCACAGCATCGGTTCAGTATTGATTGATTTATTTAGTTTAGCGTGCAACCAGTGCTCTCTGTTAACAACTTCTTGAGTGACTCTGTGAGCTGTTTTTTCCAGAGGTGAGGGAAGAGGCTCTCAGGCCCCAGCCACCATGGACACACTTCCTCCTGATTAGGTACCAAGCAGACCGTCCCCTTGAACCAATACCCTCACTGCCGGAGGCCAACAGGGCCCAGCCGAGGACTCAGGCTCCTCTCATGCCCATTATGGATCTTGACAACAAAATGTGCTGAGCAATGCACAGTGTTCACTATATGCACTGAGGGCTGGAGGATAGAGAGGACACCTAGCAGTCAAAAGGCTGCTGGTTCAATTTCTGCTACCAACGGGACCCAATGTTGTGATACGATGCAACAATATTCCATTATGCTTGTATCTGTCCTCTTAAAAATAAACCATATACAGTGGATATAGATATGGTGAGGACCTCCCATACACCGATACCTATACTTCTACCTGTACATCCAGCTAGTGACTGCTAGTGACATCTGTGAGTAACAACTGGAAGTAACTGCAGTCTCAACTAACTTACTCCATACTCTTTCCCACGCATTCAGTCTACTTGACGCAGCAGTTTGTTTATTTAACTTTATTTTATTGTGTTATTTTTTGTTTTTTTATTATTTCTACTGTATTCATTGCTTATTTTATACTATATTTTGTGCTTATATTTTTTTTGTCTTTTTCTCTTGCTGAATTTTATTACTTTTTCCGCTGCAACAACCTAATTTCCCCACAGGGATCAATAAAGTTTCTTCCCTTTTCTTCTCTTCTTTCTATATATAGTTCTCTATATAGTTCCTGTGTCTGAGGCTGAAGACACCAGCCTAGTTTTTCACCTGTTGTGTGACTTCCACCCAAGGCTGCTGTCACAGCTACAGCATATTCTCCTGACACAGTTGCAGGCCCAAGGTGTCTGTACTGGTGTGAATTGAGTTCTTCTGTCTTTTGCTCGCTGCTTTTTCACAACCCCCCCCCCCCCCCCCCCCTTGATGTTTTCTTGGGTATTTTTTCAGATGCAATGCATACTTTTCATCAATGATTATTCGCTTTGCACGGTACACAATATTGTTGTATCTCATAGAACTAACCGGTGTATATTCAGAGTATTAAAACAGTGAGAAACATTCATGAGATGTTTCCTCAAGAATACAGGCCCTCACTTTCTTCCCTGTCATCAATATTGAGCAGACGCTCAAACAATCACATTACAACCAAGTCTTCTTCCTCATTATTGATAGATTTGCTCTGCTCTTCCTCGAGACTGCTTCCTCGTTGGATACCACAGGAAATACATTTCCTGCTACATAGGGGATCCCCTGTGGTTTCTGAGTATCTCACAGAGACGTCAAAGCCTGAAAGGAACGAATAAAAGGAGAGAATAACATGTCAAACTTGGCGGTGTTGCTGTGGGCCTGCCTGGATTCTGTTTAATATTAGAAAACCTGAATGTAAAATGTAAAAAGAAAAACACTGTCTGACTTATGTAACAAAAACATGTGCTAAGTATTCCAGGTTTGTCACAGTACTCTCTCTCTCTCTCTCTCTGCAGGATGGAGGAATTTAACCACATAGGACATCTCACAGCATGAGGCTTTTTAATGAGGGAGCGAGCGTATACAGCCAAGCTGTGCTGCACCGTCCCGGCAAAACAACATCTGCCATGATCACCCCCGCACTTTATGTCAAACTCTTAAAGATGCCATTTACATCGCACAAAACACGGCGCACGGTTGTTCAAAGCAAAGCAATTCTGACACGCCGGGGCAGAGAGGTGTTTGAGTGTATCGGTAAATAAGGCCTACCTGATGACAACAGCAAAGGGTGTCTGTTTTGTGCCATGCTGTTTGAGTGTGCATGTTTCTGAAAAAGTGAACGTTAAATATATGCATGTAGAGGGATCTGTATCGTCCGCTGTCTATCATTGATCATGCATGTGGCATTTGTGTGTCTGTCTGTAGACACATTCTTGTGAACGCAATACCTCAAGAACAACACATGATAGATTATTCTTACACCACAGGTATAACTGATTTTCTTGAAACTACTAAAACTCCTTAATGCTTTAAGATACAGAGTTCACTTCAATACCACTCATGTTTTATGTGAAGACAATTTGCTAATCAGTGCATTAATTGCCTTAATTGCCTGACCTCAATAGCATAACTGGCTGTGTATCACAGTGATGGCGGCATCATGGCAGCTGTGGCTCTTGTTGCTGTTGTTCAAAGCTGGAAACAACATGAGATACAAAAGGGATGAGAGAGTTTGGATTTCGCTCTCAAGTTTCAACTTGGCACTTCTGTGGGCAGAGACGTGTACATACCCAGCATCAGAATTTAATCTGGGCAAACAGGGAAAATCTGGGGAGTCTCAATAAGCTCTTCTTTGTTGCAGCCCCACTTTGTGATTCAGGCTGATAAGACGGGTGTATTTTGATATAAGATTCTTGCCTAGTGCAGCTTTAAGTTGTTAATAAGTTTCGGCACCGCAGTGTCACCGGGACAAATTTACTGTAGGCTACTTGGGGATAAGAGTGATTCTGACAGTTATTCAGCCTGAGAGTAGTCTAATAAGAAGTTCACCTTCTAGCAGGCTGATACAGAGATCTCAATCTGAGCAATACCTCAGATTGAGATCTCTGCAATGATAGATCATGACATTACATCTGATATGAGCAACTGCTGAAAGGGATGTCACACTTTGTTTACCTCCTAAGGTGTAGCGAGCCTTTTGAATAGTTGTAATGCAGCCTGCAGTTGTAATCCAGTTTACACACCGAGTGCACAAAATATTAGGGCCAGCTTACTGATACTGAGATGACTAAGAAGGCCTTACAACCACTTCCAATCATCAGTGCCCTCTTGTGTTTTACAACTTTATAATCACATCCAACAAACCATGAATCCCTTTTTTAGCATAATGTATGAGGTACAATTCCTGGGACAATTTTCAAGAGAGACCAGGCACATCCTTATGGTCAGCTGCTGTCATCTGTCCTCTTCACTAATGGATGACCAATAGCCTGAAGACATCTTAGTGTTAACTGACCATTTTGCAATCATCACATCGGAGCATCTGTGTAAATGTTCAGCAGGCAGATTGGAGTTTAATTCAACAAACATTGTGGAGGCAGCTGTGAAAAAGGCAAAGAGAGGAGCTAATATTATCAAGCTACTAATTGAAACAAAGTTATCTAGGTTAGCTAGTTAGCCTAGCTGACCTTCCAAGTTCAAACTAGCCATACTAGCCTACAGCTAAGCTAGTTAGCTAGCCTGCGGACCTTCTAAGATCATGAATATGGTCATGAATGAATGTAGAATGAAGAATTGCCATTTATACATTTTATTAATATTTTGAGTTCCTTCTATTTAAATCTGCCAGTTAGCTAACTTCCACTCCACTTCCCTCCAGTGTTTATATCAGTAAAACTCCAATCTCCATGTTGTTGAAAGAGTATGCAAGAACAAAGGAAAGGGTTTTAGAAGTTTCTGCTATGTCAGAAAGCTTTCCCTAAGTGCAGAGCAGTTCAAGGGACCGTGAGGTATTTTAATACAAACAAAAAAAAAGCTATTAACATGGAGCTAATGGGCCAATGCAGAGAGCTGGCACCACTTTGCCCACCTTTCTATTGATTAGTACAGTAATTAGTCTCACAGACCAGCAGACTACTGGAAATCTGAACAGGAGTGAATTAACTGTGTCAAGAGTTTGTTGGAAAGAAGACTAAATAAGACAAAGTACAAAGGGCAAAAAGGGAATATAGAACACAGATAAACTGACGTACAGTGAAGCCTACCGGGGTGTTCATTATTTCATATATTATATAGGAATAACCTTATACAATCCTTATTTAAACCTCATATCTTATTGAAGATATCTCAAATAAAGAACATGACCACAAAGAAATTACATATTTTCATGGTTTATTTAACAAAAACTCAGATATCCCTGTGTGAACTCCTTCCATCAATAACGTGCGGCTCCTCCTTGAGCAGTAAACTCAAAACAGTCTCCGATAGCCACTGATCATCTATAGTATACTTGTATACCTGTCTTTAACAAAGTATAAAAGTTTATTTGTGCATAGGACATGTAGCGCCGCCATGCAAGTAGACAAGTGAAGGACTTGTGTGCGGTAAAAAGTAAATGGAGCAGGACAGCACCCTATGGGAAAGGTAAACAGCCATATGATGAAAGACTCCCAAAGGGTCCTGGATCAGGGCTAAGATGACCTTTAGCGTATTATAATATACTGTTTGTAATGCCAAACATACAGGACCTCTGTGATACTACTTATAGGTCACAGATGACACATACTGATTGCCTGCGGTAAGTATGTTGACGTGCTCGTGATATAGTGAATGTTAGTAACCTGGTCTATACCCTCGCCTCCCCTGCGGCTACTACTCCAGGCTGTTGCTGAACATAAGAGTGTGTTCTTCATCAATCAACATGCCTGGTTAAATAAGGCCTATATACTGTATTATCTCATGTCATGCATTCTACCGCCTCTCATCGCTCAGGAAGTGCAATTACCAATTTGAAAACATTTTGATTTAGGTCAGTTAACGTTTTTGATTGGCCCACTCGGTCAACTAGATGTAACCCCTCTATTCTGGCTCTATCACAGCAGACTGAAGACACCAATCTCCCACTTCTGTCAGGTTGTCTAAACTTTGTGACAAACCCCACCTACCTGATACTCCAGTCAAGAATGAACACTTATTGTTTTCTCCCAGGTCTTGTTGCAGCGATAGACGCAGCCCTCGGCATCACGGCTCACCACCCCGCAGATTCATTTAGAGAGCCTCATCGTCTCTCTGGATGAAGCCAGCTTCATCTAAATACCCCCTCTCTTCCCTAGGAGACCTTCTTCTGATAGTATCCATTATCTCCCATTGTTTTGAAATAGCTGATCCTGTCGAGATGATCGGCCTAATTGTAACATTTGCATTAAAGCAGAATAAATGGAGGACCGAACCAGAAAGCCTCTCGGCACATTTGCGTCCAAATTAGATCAGGCCCACGCAGACCTAAACAATTGTTTGTCCCCATTTTTCTCTCCCTGCTCCTTGTTGTCAACAAAGTCCCTCAGCTGTTTATTGTTGTGTAAAAGTTTGCCATTAAAAGGGATGCGTGGCGCCGCGCTAGGAAGTGCAATAAATCATTTGTAGATAATTTAGAGACTGTCAGCAATTAGAGAGAGAGAGAGAGCGAGAGAGAGAGAGAGAGAGAGAGAGAGAGAGAGAGATTCCCCTCTAGGTGTGTTCCAGCCATCTATGGGTAATGATAGCTAGTTGGCACCTCTGCTTTTTATACATTACTGATAAGAGGCAAATCACTTCTGTGGACACTTTGCTTTATTTACTGGAACTGGTGTTTCAAACCATTCCCTCTCTCTCTCATACTAAATCAACTTGGATCTTCCTCTCGTCACCTCTTAGCATCTATCGTCCTTCAAATCTTAGGCGGTATGATGACTCATTGGGTCCTAACCCTAACCTGTTGGAAGATCATACATTTCAAAGTTCCCATTTGTCCACTAAGACTATATTCATCCACTATACTGAAGCTCCCCCCATATGAAAATCTTGATTATTCAGTTGCACTGCATGATGGGTCTTAATTGATTGATTGGAGTTTTAGTCTCTCTCAATTTGAGTTCTCTCAGCTGATTGACTGAAATGTGTGAATGATGAAGTTGTCCTCAGTATTATTAAGGGGAAATAATGCAAATAGACAATTTATGTTTAGACTGTTATTTATTTTATTTCAGATCAACCACAGAGCCTATGCACATTTATCTCACGTGGCAGTGCAGAACACCAATCTCATGAAAGACTTCTGTCTCCTTGGTGCCTAGAGTTCAAAGTCACAAAGAAATTAAAAATGACTCCTTCACCTCGTTAGTGAATTCTTTAACAACCACTTTGAAAATATTACACATTTTCATTTAAAAACTTTTTTTCATAATAATAATATGAAATATGATAATAATATGATATGAATAATAATAATTCATATCATATCATATAATAATCCTGCCGGGTTGCACCATGGTTGCATCACGGTGGTTGCAATTTATTCATTTTAAAGAAGCCGACATTTGTGACAGCTCAAGATTGTGCACAAAGCATTTCACAGTGGATCTCGTCACCAACTACACAGAGTATGGAATGGGCTTCACTGCCTTTCTCTCCTTAACAGATACTGCTATCCCATTTTGTTTGTTCTGGTCCTACCTGACCACTTTGGAACAGCCTCCCAGCATTATGCCCCGCCCCAACATCCTGTTTCAACCAGAAATACATTGAATTACTGAAGTAACACACCATCGAAATGCCGTTTCCTTGTGACTTTAATGTCCCAAATAGGTTATATAGTGCAGGTAGATGAAGCAACACACTTAAAGGTTACATGGCACAGCTACCTCTCGTTAGCTGACCATTGCACTGCTTACCATTGGTTGCTTGCAAGATTCAAGATTCAAGATTCAAGATTCAAGACGATTCAAAGGTTTATTTGTCACATACGCAGTTAAAGTAAGTGAAATAAACTAGGAGATACTACAAAAAACGACAACAAGAAACTAAACATAAAATAAACAAATAATAAAATAAATATTATAGACAATATAGCAATGTAGAAAATAAACAATTGAAAGTCATCATGTACATGTGCAGTATGATTGTGCAATGTAAAAAAACCCGAGTGCAGAAAATGTTGTGCAAGTTATGCAACGTGCAAGAGCCCAGGCAGCAGCCATTGTTGGTTGGTCATTGTTGGTTCAGCAGTCATTGGTGTTGGTGATCTACGAAATGAAGTGTATTCTATTGTTGCACTCATCTTAAGTCACTCTGAGAGTCAGGGAAATTAATAAAATGTAAATTGAAAATGGATAGGAGAAGTGTGTCTGCAGAGTATCATGACCCAGATTGAGTTTCACTACCTACCTGTGTCTCCAGCTACTATACAGTGTGGGTTTGCATATTACAGAGAGTGCACAGTGGGAGTGTGGGCAGCTGCATGGCCCAGTTCCTTTTGATTTCCTTGTTTATCAGATTAATAAGCTTCACCAGCCTGGGGGACAGAGCGCACGCTCAGGTCACCTCACAGAAATAGCTGTAATGAAGCACCGTAGCTGAATGTTACCTTCGCTATATGGTCTTATTGCACCACACGGCTCTGATATTGCGTGGGAGAACGCCATTGATTATCTGGTTGTGTGACATTCATGCGGAGACACTGATGTAAAGTGGATGTAATTGACCAGCCTGCCTTTGAGGCCTTTGAGGTTTATATTTGCGGCAAAGCACAACAGGCCTATAGTCTGCCCCAGGCGAAGACTTTAATAAACTGCGTCATGGTGTTTCAGCATTATGATGAAACTGCGCACTGATGATATTGAATGGAAAGTCAAGATGAGCCCGGAGACAAGAAAAACCCAGATCAGATCTTTACACGCCAACAGCTCTGTCCCCCCGGATCACAGTCAGACAATTAGAATCACTTTTTTCACCAACCACAATGAATGCTCAGGAATCCGTCCTGGTGACATCGCTGTAGAGACGTACTGACAACTTACAGTTTTGCATAGATCCAAGAGGAAGGAGTGGATGCAGGCAAGGTAAGGAATGTTCTTGGCAAGCAATGCAGCCGTTGTTTATGCCTTAGTTTCTCCGTCTCCAAGTTCAGCTGTATTCCAAAGCAAATCATATTCCTGAACTTCATGAGGACTGAAAAGAAACAGGTGAAATTTGAAGACATTTCCTGTTGTATTGGGACCATACATAATGCCCTGCTGCTTGAATGTGGATAGATAATCAATGTTGAAAGTACACACGTATCATAAGTAGAGATATGTCTCTGCACCAGTGTCACCAAGACAAATGGCTGTATATTTATCGTACTTGATAGTGATTCTGGTGGTGAACAGAATATGAAAAAGGAAAAACTGAGAGTAAAGTAAAACTTTGAAGTAACTGAAGCTACATAAGTGAGTCATATTAAGTTGAATTAGCCGTATGTGTCCGCTTTAAAAGAAGTTTGGAAGTTTGTCTTTCACCCATTTTTTCCTACATTTGGAGGGGTTTATGTTTGGAGGCAGTCAAAGGATGCCTTCAACCCACAGAGTCTGTGTCCAGCTGTTAAACAGAGTGGTATGGCAATAGGTCTGATGATTGCTCTGCATGGTTGTATAGCCGCCAAGGAATATGAGGCCATTTTACCGGCAGCTAAAGGTGAAAATACACCAGATCTCCCTCTCCATCTGAGAATCGGGGTGGCTCCCTGATCTAAGGCTTCATCAGGAGTATCGGCAAGGATTATCTGGTAGTGTGAAGCACTACAGACTAAAGCTGATTGGGAGCGCCCTGATTTCTACCTCCTTCATCAATCAAAGAACTGGAGGCTTTCCTTGTTGAAGAAAGGGCCTGAGAGAATCAGGCTGGTTCTCCCTGCATCCAAACACCGGCTGCAGCCAGTTGAGGCTAATTGGACAAACTGCAGCCTGGAAATGATTTAACCGTGGGTTTGTCTTTTCTAGTAAGTGGGAACTCGACTGGCAGCAGGCACGTTGACCTGCGAGACTTAACTGAAAAGCTGACCTGAGAGCAGCAGATATATTGCTTTATGTTGATTTAATAAAATACAACGGTGTGCCGGCCACTCTCTGTCTCTGTCCGTCATGACCCGGGCTAGCAAAGCTCGTGCTACACCCATAGGGAAGCAAAATCCAAGATCTTGAGCTCTTTTTAACACTAAAATGAGACTAAAGGCATTTTCTCCTTTTTCTCAAATTCACCTCAAGTGCAACAACCACATAACAGCTCATGTTAAAAACAAAAGATCTCCATTCATTCACAAGCTGATCCTCCCAGTCGTTATACCTACCTTAAACCTATTACTTGTACATGCCATCAATCCGCTGTACCACCTGGTTCTACTTCATGTTTATTGTGTGTTCTAGTATTTAGTCCTTGTATTTGATGTTTTGTACATTCTGTTTTTTGTGATCTATCTATCTATCTGTCTATCTGTCTATCTATCTATCTGTCTATCTGTCTATCTATCAATCTATCTTCCTATTGAATCCATGGGAGCACCAGCATTATAGTAGGAGCTTATTACTATTATAAATGTCACATGTCAGCATTTTAAAATGTCTTAAGAATGAATTCTCTCTGTTTTTCTCCTCCTTGCTCCTACGGGGGTTTCAGGAGAAATATTTCTGATGTAGGAGATCACAAAATGATTTAAGAGATGAAGAAAAGAAAAGCTTTTTCCTCTGGGCACCCACTACACACAGTTCAGGACCTGTATGACAGATTGAAGCGTTTCTGAAGGTAAAAGGTGGCCCGTACTCCTTATTAGGTACTTGATATTCTTATATAGTGTTTTGTGTTTCCATTATTTTGCCCCCCTTAAGTGATTTCTTCCCCAGAATAACCTCCACGCTGCTGTTCCACAGACGGTTCGTTTGCTACTGACTGGGATGCTGTTTAAGCTAATGCTTCTGGCAGTGACACCATTTAAAACTGTATTAGCCCCCTCCTGATGACATTAGCACCAATATACCATGCAGTGTTACTAATCGTTGCTGTCGATGTCTCTAAGGAACAGACCCCTATCCGGTTTTCAAATTGTCGATCATATAAATAGTACAGTGGGTTTGGAGTATGTTCTGAGCTACGAGATTATGAAACATAGTTCAGGTGAAAATGGAGAAAAGGTAAAGTGTGGTTACAACGTTTGGTCGCCCTCAGAGCGACGGCGCTGGCCCTCTCTCTCTCTTGCCACCCTGCATTCATCACAGGATGGCAGCGCCTGTCCATGGTGCTTAGTTGGAGTTATTTGATACGCCAAAGCCCTTTACGTTGTTGACTTTAAAGAGAAGCTAAGAGCGTGGCAGGAGAAAGGCAACCGGGCCAGCCGGTGTTTATATGGTACACCACAGAGGTTTCGTCTGAGAGCAATTCTTTGGATTCTTTCAAATAAAATAGGCAGAGACGAACAGAGTCACGTACTATAGCCTCATCAAAGGAAGACAAGGAATAAATAGTGTCAGAGTCAGAATCACTTTCATTTCCAAATATAATAAAAGTGCACATGAATTTGTTTGGGTCACATTGGCAGAGTAACATGTCAGCTCTGATAGTGACATGATAGGGACAACAGGACCTCCCCGTCACTGCAGGGAACAGAGCATTATATACAGTATAACAGAAAGCAGACTAGACGTGTCTTATACATTCACCGTTTTATCACTATGTCCATTCTGCTAGTGTGGCATGAAATATGTTACAATGAGCTTGAACTCATATGGGTTTTTGAAGGCCAATATTTTAAGTCACTGACAACCAATATTTTGAGCATGCCGATATTCAATATCTTTCAATTTTATTATTTCACACCAAAAAGTATTCAGTGTTTCCCCAAGAATTGAACTCTTGGCATGGTGGAAACGCCTCTCAAACAACATTTAAGCCAGAATGTGACATTAAAACTCTCTGCTGAAACTAATGAACTGTGCAGGGTGCCCCACTGCACCTCTTCAACAGGGAAACTCTGGGATACATTAGGAAATGAAGAATGAATTCATAAAACAACATATTAAATACAGTAAATAAATACAAATGTGCAAAGAAACTCATTTTTCATTGCAGGTTTTTCTTCTTCAGAAACCATCATATCAGCCATGGATGACATTGACCGGACAATATTGGCCTTATATATATTGACAAACTGGTATATTGGGCGAACCCTAATTTGAACAACATAACGGGTGAAAATATTACTTATTGATTTTTAAAAATTTCCTTTCACAAATCATTCATCTCTCATCATCGTGTGTGTGTGTGTGTGTGTGTGTGTGTGTGTGTGTGTGTGTGTGTGTGTGTGTGTGTGTGTGTGCATGTACTGTATCACACACAGTGATTCTACAGTATAGCATCTAAAGGTTGGGTTGACCTACATGAAGATGCCATCCGTTATCATGATGGGTACAGTTAAGGGAGGGGGTGTGTGTGATGATGTGCTCATCCTTTCTTGTTTTATTTATCTTTTTATCTTTTTATCTTTATTTCTGTCCTTTGTTCTCTGTAGGGCACTTTGTGACAACCCTGTTTGTTAAAAGCACTTAGTCACAATGAAATAGCATTTTGAGAGCATCTTGTTTCCTTAATTTGACTCATTTCCTGTTGAAACAGGATGTTGGGGCGGGACATAATGCAGGGAGGGACTGGTCAGAAGTGTAAACCAATGGGATATCTGTGAGGGAGGGTTTTATTTAATGGGCAGGGTGGGATTGTTCAGAAAGCTGTAATGGTATTATTGGTTAGGATTTGTATACCTACTGGTACTCAATGAGGTAGGTGTATATTATGATATGGGAAAAAGACATTTTTCATTTCATTGTTAAAATAAATACATTTGACTTGACTTAGTAGGTTTGTCACTGAGGACCGATGAGGTCTTGTTACAGCAGAGTGTGTCTCACAGTGATTCAGCGGTGGTGCAGTGACTATACTCACTATACACACATTTTAAAGCCCCCTCGCTGCGCCGAACCTCACAGACAATTCGAACATTTTTCAAACAAGCCTTGTGAGTAAATCATTGGATGACAAGGCAAAGTAGGAGTGACAGCTGATTGGCCCCGCCCTGGCACACCTGAGCCTCGTTTTGACTAGGCCTGTGACTGGTGGAAATAATCAGACGTCACTCTTTGAAATGTTTTCTGAGAGGTTTAGAAATTTGAGTGATACTGGAGGTTAACAAGAAGATGCAAGAGAGTTAAACTGAAGAGTTTGTACCCAAAACTCACTTTGCTGGAGGAGTTTCTTCTCTCTGTGTGTCATCACAATAAATGGTTGCCATGACGAAAAAAAACACTGTCTCTTCAGCACGCAACACTTCCACCCAAACTGTATGCTGTATGCACTCTATACCCATGGTGGATGGTGGTGTCTGCAAGACGTTGATTTCCATCTACAGTGGGGATCAACATTCATCACCAGTTTCATCTCCAACTAGCGCCAACACAAGAATGTATCTTTCCTTATCCAACCTCCCCCCGTGTCTCGATTTGACTTATTATTGTCTCTGGAGATTCACCAAGTGTGAAGGTCATTTCTGTAAACTAATCTTCTTCCTGCAGCGTGGTAAACTGGAGTCCCCATGCTGAAGGTCTGGCTCATTCACCCCGGGACAGACTGACCCTGACTCCTGCCCAGGTCCAATCACAGTGAGCACAGTGAGTATGTGAGCAAATACAAACGACTTCTGGGGGAATGAAGTCCTTTTGGGTTTTAGCTCCCAAAATGAAACCACCATCATTTGAACAAAAGTGATATATGAGAGTTAATCCCATTTTGGAAAACAATTTCAGTTATTTGCTATTTTAAGACCCTTTCCTACTAAATACTAGTACTTTTGAAGATGGAACTATCCATACATTTGAACTATTGAGTGATGAATTTCAGAAAGCATTTTTATTCAGTTTTAAAATGGGTATGCAGCACATGGAGCACAGAAAACCCTACAATACAGAATCAATACCAATACAAAATGTGATATGTCCATTTTGGAAAAGTATTACTGATGATGTTCATTTCTCAATATTCAAAAAATGTAGATAATATTTTCTTAAATATCAGTATTTTGTAAGCAAAGAACCTAAGATGAATAACAGCTTAAACAATATTTCATAGTAAATATGACTTGTCAGATACAGTATAACAATACCATTGTTTGTTTTTTCAATGGTCATTTTTTTATTTTCTCCATTTCTAAATGAGGTTTAGTTCTCAACCGAGCTCTACAGCGGCCAGGCTGCGGTCAGGATCCACACCTCCATGAAGTCGGGGAATACTTTGCTAGCAGCAGCTGAGTTCACAGGTCAGCCTGGCATATGACGCTGACGGAGGGCCAACCGGGGCAGAAAATCATAACCCGTAGAGTCCTTCAAAACATGCATGCACGCTACCACAGAGACACACACACACGCAATCGCACACAGAAACACATCGCGGCACATACACATAAATGCACGCACACGGATGCACATACACACACATACGCGCATGCATGCACGACACGCACTCACACACACACACACAACACAAACAGGGGCTGTTGACACTCGCGCCCTCCCGAGAGAAACGCACAACCCGTGTGTTTCCTCTGCTGAAGGGGAAGTGGCAAAAGCTGAGGCTGTCTAACTGTGTGTTGCATTGAGGAAGGAGTCCGTGGAAACGTCTTGTCCTTCAGCACAAGGACAGAACAAGTTTAATTCACCTTCAGGAGCCCCGATCTTCGGCCCCACCATGAGTTATTGTGTCCATTAAATGAGAAGCTGCTGCCCTTGAGAACCACGCCGACACGTAACGCCATGTATGCCTACAAGCCGGGTATGTCCTGTTTGGATCAAACTATTTATGGGCTGATAGCTGATGACAGAAGCTTTTAACATGATGTATTTCTGAGTCAGCATTCTAACCAGGATTAAAGGGAAACGGATGCCTCTCAGCTCAAACTGTAAATCTAACCGCCAGCTTTTACTGGGAAGTCCTACCAAACACTCGCTCCTCCTGTCCAAAATCAGGGTGATTCAGTGCATTAACCCCCATTCCTCCCCTATTCCTCATGCTAACCTAATCCATATAATCCATCCGATGTGAGAGTTGACACAAAGCCGTGAGCATGGAAGTGGAAATAAGGAGAAATGCCAAGACCCGCCCCAAACCCAAACTTGTGCATTTCAGCAACGCTCATCAAACAGCTGCCTTTGCCCTCAGCCACTGAGTCAGACATGCACCCCAGTGTGAATGTTTCCAATCTGGAGCAGGCAGAGCTCAAACTTTGACGTTAAGTGCTTGCCAGAAAACAACTGAGTGGCCACAAACCGGCGTGACCCGTGTACAGATTTGTTTTTGCAAATAATTGCTAGCCTTTATTTTATCCTGCTCGGGGGACCGGATGGATGGTGTTTGCCACATGTGACAACACACTGAGCGCCAGAGAGGTTTGTCAATCACTGACTGGAGGCACAAAGCACCTGATGTAGGTACGCAGCTAGAAAGATTGGCTTGTTAGCTCTTGTATGTTTGTAGCAGGAGGCGTCGTGGACCTAAACCAACTAAACATCTGTGATGGGAGACCACTCGATAACCCCAGTGACATACTCACACACTCAACCCAGTAGCATTCGGATTAGCTGGCTAGTGAATGGCGCCTGTCTGATGGTCCTGTAGATTTATGACGGCGTAGCCTGATGTTCCTCTACAGTCACCATTTGTTGGTTAGTGCATCTGAACTGAGCCTGTGTATGTATTTTGGGGTCGTTTCCTGTATTTGGTTCAGATTGTGTTCACACTTCTAGTTTGCTTGCCTGCAAGAGGACGGAGACCGGCATTTTCAGGTCCCCCAAATTCACCCCGAATTCGAATGGCGTTACCTCACGCAGGTTGAAACAAATGCAAAAGCGCTAACTGCAGATAGATCTGACCCGGGTCTGGCTACACTGTGTCAGGCAACAGCATTCTGCTTCTGTTTGAAAACCCGGTGGGGATATTTTCTTTGCAGCCCTAGTGATTGTCTTTTCAGATGCCAGAGCGAGTTCTTTAGTAAAGCACTTCATAGGCAGTGTGGAGGGGAGGATGCGGTTTAATTTGTCCACCAAAGTCTTAGTATCCTTACTGTCTATCAGAATTAGTTTTAATTTTGTATTATTAGTTATTTTGTAAGATGTGGTGTTATATCTATATCTCATTTCAGAACAAACCTTCTCTTCAACTGCAAAATCTGATTTTGAAACACCGACATAAGACATGACATGAGATCGGTAATCACCATTACTACTTTTAAGACGTCCACAGTAATAACTTAAGGTGGCATCTGTCTTCTGTAGGAAAAAACAAACTTTAGATTGTCAGCCAAGAGGCAGCGATACAGAGGGCAGCTTTTTTGGGCAACAGTGCCCAAGCAGATGCTGCGGCACTGATGCATTTATCACATAGGAATATCTTCTTGCCAGGAAACTTTTTTTGGCCATTTTTGCTTGTCATTTGATAGCTTACACTAGGGAGTTATAAGAACGAGGGGAGAAAGAGAGGAGATGACGTGATCCTCGGCCAGATTCAAACATAGGCTGTTGAGAAATAGGAGAAAATGCCTTTAGTCTCATTTTAGTGTTAAAAGGAGCCACCAAGACGCTCCTGCCAGGAAGCATTTCAGTAGGTTTTTAATCTTGTTTCCTGCTGTGTCACATCTCACTGGGATCCCCCATCTTCCATCTACAATGCTCAAAAAATGGCCTGGTGTTTGATGACTCAAATAGGAGCTGATCTGCAGTCAGCTCTGTAACTGTTTTGGCTAACACAGAGGGTAGGGTGGCCTTGTAGTTAGAGAGAGACTGTCCCTTATTTTAACAGTCCTGTCCTGTCCAAGCATCCATGCCTGCATACACAGGCAGAGCATCAGCTACAGTGATGCCTGGCTCCCTCCCACACAGCCTCCACAGTCCAATGACCAGCAGTTCCCTGCCAAACACTGTTTACAAGACATGGCTGCTGAGGTGCCAGAAGACAAGACATATTCCAATTCACAACATTTACATTTTAGCTGATGTTCTTATTCAGGCTGACATACAGTCAAAGATGGAAGTCACAAATTACATGTATTCTAGTTACTGTAATCGAGAAGCTTTTTAGTGTACTTGTACTTTCTAAGTCAGTAATTTTACTTTTACTATGTTTTGACTGTAAGTATTTCACTTAACTACATTTGATAACATCCATTACTGAGTAAAAATGTTTTAGGCTCTTCTCTGTAAGCATTGCCATCTAGATAAGCTAGTTAGCTAGCCTGCTGACCTTCCATGAACATGAATGTCATGGTCATAAGTTAATGTGATTCACTTGAACAGTGGGGAACATTAAAAAAGCAAGGTTGGAAGCCACTTCAATGCAAAAGGTGAACGTTTATTAATTGTTTAGTGGCTGTGAGATAATAAGATGCTTAAAGAGGAAAACTGTGGTTCTTTGGCTCCTCCCACTGAGCTTTAACTTAACCAATGAGATGATTTCTGCCTCCAGCTCTGCCTCTAAGTAATGCATGTATAACTAAAACTCCAATCTGCCATTTTCTTGGGGCTGATTTTCCCTTAAAACTGCCTCTCAGTGAAAGCTGTCTCTGGCAGTGGGTTGTTTGTAGCTCAGCTGTGTGTTTTCTCAAAGCCTTGATGGTTCCTGAGCCTGGGAAGGAGGCTGTAGATGAAATATTGATGAGCTTAAGAGATTGTTTCACTGCAATTGTTCTGGCAAATTAATATCTTCACACAACAGCAAATCCTGTGGACAATTTGTCTCTGGGTCCTCCTGTGGATACAGTTCATCATTATACTGTCGTGGAAAAAAAGTGAGTAAGTGTGTAGAGCACAGAAATACAATAGGCCACTTAAATATCCATGTGCTATTTTTGTTTTGCAGTGGAGGATCATTTTTTAGAACACCGATGATGTACTCTAATACCTTTTCTTCAATATTAAATTGTGTTACACCATGTTAAGGGCCCTAGAAACCCTACTAACTTTTGGTTTTGCAGAATAACTGTTCAATACCAGTTTCTTTCTGGGAGAGAGAGCAAGCAGTGTTCAAATACCCAAAATGAGTTGGAGGCTGGAGCGGATGAAACACCATTTATTGGGACAAAACTGGTTAAAGCAAACACAAGATCGGTCACAATTATTTTAAAAACATACACATTATCGGTCCTGATCCTAAAAGTCCATAAAAAACGAATATTAGGTAAAAAAAAAAAATGTCCATAACAAAGATAAATTATAAGAAGAATGAAGCCTAATCTTCCTCAACCACCACTGAAACTGAACAGTCCCAATTGCACTTGAACCCCCCTTGGATAATCACAATAACTGTATTATACTTATCTGTATAACTGTACAGTGGAATAAAAAGTTCATAAAAAGTCAGCTCTTGGGAGTTTTTTGCGTGCGCGCGCGTGCGTGTGTAGACATCCATATGGACGTCATCACCCATACGGCAGAGCATTCTGGAAATAGGCTGGGGCACATTAAAGATTTACCAATTCATCAAACAATCATTAATCACACAGACTTCCATGCATTCAGCAGCAGGGCTGAAGCCTGCGCAGGGGCGTGATGGATTACCGCGTGAGATACACGCCTTCATTAAATATAGCAGGGCACGAGCAGCCGTGCCCGTCTCGTATTTCAATATACAGATATTCCAGCTATGGGTCATTAGAGGAAAATCCAGTTAGGGTGTCATAACTGTGGCTGGTGAGCAGATTCCTCCCGAACCGCCCCGACATTGTTCTGTCTGTTTACAGTGGCGTGTATGTGGTATCACTATAGGATGTTCTGCTGTAGAATCGCTTGGCCTGTAAAAGTTTTGCTGTGATTTCTATTGCATGCTTCTAAAATATATTATAGGATTACTATAGTTTTTCTTCATAGCAGTCAGTTATATCCTGTCGCTGACACACATACACCCCCCCCCCCCTCTCTACTTTCTCATAGGCTGTTGCTCCCTCTCTCTCTCTCCCTCCCAGTGTCCTCCCAGTAAAAAAAAACCCAAAACATTGCCGACTTTATGTTGCCACATCTCCCCACACCACAGTGAGCTGTAGTCCGACTGTTGCGTTGCCTGAAAACGCAGTGCTCTGCGGTTGCATGTGAGGATGCAGTTTTCCACTGGCACCACAGTCTCATGTCCTTCCCAGGAGTAGGGTGACTCGACACCGGCTCAGGATAATCAGACGTCGCTGTCCTCTAAAGCCCCTGCCACCATGGATCTCTCGTTTATGGCAGCGCAGGTAAACGACCCGAAAATTACTGCTTCGTATTAAAGAAACTAAGGGACAATCCGCGCATTGCTGGCATACGTCCCTAAATCACTATGATATTCCTATCGGGACTTATAATGTGTCTATTGTGCGTATTGTACTCAGTTGTGAGTTTATACTGACCTTATTGTACTTTTGGTTGTTGTTTTTTTTTTACCCCTATAATATTCTAAAGGGACTTTTACTTTGATATTTAGAGGTATAAAATGTGTTTTTCAGTCAGGGTACTGTCTGTACCACAGGGTTAAGTTGTCTGTATTTACCGAATGAGGTATTTTTCTTCTTAACGTGACGTAGCTTATTGTAAAGTTTCTCCCTGTTGAACTCAATAATCCAGCTAAATAATGCATTTTCTGTTTAATGATCAAACTGTATAAATTAGACTCAAATTGTTCAATACAATTTGAGCTTTTCCCCCACAGCCTTATCTAGACTAATATGGCTTTAGTGAATAGTCAACAAGGTGTCTCAGACTCACCTGATCTATACGCAGTTTGAATGGCCTTAAAGTTGATCAATAACTAGCCGTCTAGGTCCTCTAATAACAGCAAACCTTTATGCCTCTAGTGCTAATATGTTTGATACTGAGACATATGGGTGCAAACAGGATCATTTCTACTGCAATGTTACTGTTGGTGTTTTTGATGGGCTACTTTGTCATTCTGTTCCTGATCTGCTGCCTATTTCTTTGTTGTTTCACCTGTTATGAAGCCTTTCTGGTATGAATTGTACTTTTAATGGTCTATTATTATTATTATTATTATTATTATTATTATTGGTAGTGGTTGTAGTCCCCTCTAAACATTTGCCTCTTATCTGTAATCATAAATAAATTCACAAGAATAAACTAGAAATGCATTTCCCGGGGAAAATGCATGGGATTGCTGTACGGGAAAACTGTGAAGTATCAATTGCTAGGCTGTTGCTAGCTGGTTGCTAGGGTGTTGCTAGGGTGTTTCTAGGTGGTTGCTAGGGTGTACTAGGCCGTTGCTAATGTAGTACCGCGTCAATGAGGTCCAAAAGAATATCTGCGATAAATCGGGAATCGTTCAAATTCAGCAATCTCACATAATTACGCACATTTCGACATATGAACCATTTTGTTGTGGCACAAGCGGTTTTCGCGCTACAGGCGAGCAAAAAAAGGCACAGAAGATTAATAATAAGTATGCAAGATTACAAGAGTAGGAACAGCAATCCCACTAATAAATACTTGGAGAATAATACTCCATCTTGCTGATCATTCTCATCACATCATCTCATCTCATCATGACCCTGCTAACATACCCTAAGGACTTGGAATCAAATCTCGGTCTCAGTTTGTTTCACAGTTATGGCTAAAAAACAATAATCTAATCAGATAAAAACCCTTGGCCCAATGCTTAGCTGTCCACCAAATTTCATGGAAATCCTTTAAAAAGTTTTTGAGAGACAGACAAGCCAAGAAACAGGGGGAAACATAACCTCCTTGGTGGAAGGAATGAAAAAATAAGTAAAAATGGCATGAAAATGGTCAAATTTAAAGATCTTGAATATCAGCACAAAATATCGTCAATTGGCGACGTCAGTCTAAATATATCGGTGTTGGTATCGGCCTTCAGAAACCCATACCGGTCGAACCCTAATCAGTACAGCCCTTTTGTGAGAGAGAGAGAGATGACAGGTCGTTGCCTTGACTTTGACATTGAAAAGGTGTTTCAGCCATGAACCCCAGTTATACCAGTGTTGACCTACGACCTTTCATCAGGCACTGTGAAGTTTTTACTGCCATCTAAAGGAAGGGTCATCGTCCAGGTGACTGGTGGAGGGCAGCAGTAGACAGCGGTGCTCGTAAAGGTTTCCTACCCAAAGCCCAGGTTGGATGAATTTTCACCCTCCATAATACTCAAGGTAACATGTAGTTGGGCAACAAACTAGGGTGCAGTAACCAAAACATGGATGACATTTGTCCCATCGCATTGCCAAAACTACCTTTACAAAACTACCTTTACATTGTACAAAACCAAGATGGATAGATACTTTATTAATCCCTGGGAGGAATTGTTGTGTCGGTAGCAACGTGATAAAATACAGAATATTAAAAGCTGCACAAAGCAAGCAAGTTTTATGTAAAAATGCATCTTTCTTAACAGCGTAAATCACAAAATGGGGCTTCAACTGAGAACTACGTTATCCCCGCTAACTGAGACTTGGTATGGTCAGTTCCCTACCAACAGGAAGCGAGCGCTCCGTCCAGATACAACTGGACTCACCAACGTTAGATCTTTTCCTCTCTCGTCCCTTTGGTATCTTTGGTATTAAGCATCACAGACAAGCCAAGTTGGTGAACATGTGCAAGTTTACTCACTTCAAGTTACGGGATTTCTGCGTATTAAAGTTCACATTTTTCCAACTGTTACCTGTTGGCATTTGGCCGTTTGGAGACGCCAGTGTGCGATGTTACCTCATGCAGCTTTAAAATAACAAAGATGGTAAAAATAGAAAGAATTGAAAAAGGTATTTCTGTGAATTTAACAGATTTAGAGAGAGAGAAGAACACTGTTGCTGTTTCAAAGGAGGATCTTCTTGTTCTCTGATACTTTCTACGAAGAGTCGGGACTGTTCAACCACGACCTCCGTCACCTGTGTGCTGTGATGTGAGGGCAGACAGGTGCTTTACATGCTACCTTCTCACCAGTCTCCATTAGACCAGCAGCGCCCACTCTTGCCACACAGCCTTCCAGCGCTGACAGGCTGGAGGTGGTCTGTTCAATATTAATGGTGGGAAAGCTGCCTCTCTCTACCGGCCCCATCATAGTAGGCCAGAAACAACATGGCAAAAATGTCTAAAAGATGTTAAGAATAGACCCGTCCTCTCTCAAGCCGAGTATTGGTCAGGAACAGGGAGGAGACACAAGGCCGGATTAAAAAACGGGATATCATCTTTACTAGACTTGGCTGTCCGTCATCGGTGCAAGTGGGCTGGATGTTTAATATGCCTTTGTTGGAGGACGTTCCTCTGTTAGTCCTCATTTCTTCTGAAGCCAAATAATGAGGTTTTATCCTTGGCCAAATGACGCTTTCTTTAATTGTATCTTTCATTTTGGAACTTGAAATTAATGTCTGGCCTGATTAGCGTTGACAGAAGATGAAGGATGCTTTACATTTGCATTGTAGTCTGCAAAATGATGCATCTTAACAAGTCATTTATTCTAGAATTGAGTCCGTATTCATTTTCTCAAAACAAATGGAAAATAATCTGCCAACGAGGTGAGATCATTTCTTTTGTGTTCGACTAGCGATGTGCCTAATTCTGCCTTGCACCTGTTTCTACCAATTTCCTTTATCAAGCGAAAAGTTAAATTATCTAGATTTCCTGACTGAATATGAGACTAAATTACTTGTTAAGTTGGACTCTTTTTTTTTTGCAGTGAAAGAGATTGGATGCTTTTTCCCCTCAAGATTCAGATTTTGTGCATCTCAGCTGTTGTGCGTTCTTGTCTTGGCTCTCCTCAGGAACTCTCACTGAGGAAGGAACACCTTCCTAACGTTGAGCTGCACCCCTTTGTGCACAATAGACATGCCAACTGTCTCCAAGCTGCTTCAACCTGCCTCCTCCACATCATTACTGAAATGAGGCCTTTAAGGTGAAATCAGTCGGGCTGCATACCTTTCACGGAGATTCACAGTCAGCGTATGTCACTTTTGTCGAACCTACTGTAGTCTACCTGCCAAATAATGACACCTTCTGCTCAGAGACGTGAAGGAGCTCAGCAGGTGATGAAATCAGACATTGTGTGAGACGAAGTGGTAGTCAAGAGGGCATCTGTGGCAGTGATTCATCAGTCAGGTAGCCAGCTAAGGCCAATGTTTGCCAACGGGCATTAAACTGGTTAGTTTTGGACGCAGTTTAACATGATTTTCTCTCCCATGCAAACAAGGAGAGACTGTTGGGACCAGTAGCCAGCCAGCCAGAAAGTGCTACCGTGGGTACGACCGTTGCAGAGAAACAAATGACATAAGAGGATTACAGTAATATGATGACAACAAATGATAACCGTGAGCTGTTACAGTTACTGTCTGAAATGCATCATCAGCTTAGAGATGCTTTTGAGGAAAATAATGTATTGCTTGTTGGATTAGTCATGGTCATGTAATGCTCTTCAAACCACAGTCTGTCAAAGAGAAGAAATGGTTTGTATGACTGCTTGTTCTGTGTATTTTGGAGATGAAGTAATCCAAATGTAATCAGTTTATGGTACTAAACTGGAGTACCTGGAGATTAGAGAAGTTTGCCGGTTTGAATCCTCAATCATCTGAGAAAAATCAGAGCAGGGAAAATGAAAATCTCTTGCCCAAACAGCTACTATCGAAGTGTTCTTGAGCAAGGCACTTGACCCCTAGTTCCTAGCAGTAGGGCACTGTGGTTGTACAGGCATATAAAAGTCTTCCTCACTTTGGAGAAAGGTAGCGGAGGAAGTACTTGGTCACTTCCCTCCCAGTGGGCTGGCCACACCTCTCCAGTTTAAATGCCCCCATACCTCAGCATCATTCTCCTAATAATCACCTCCATTTTGCGCCCTTGGCACCCACGTTCCAGTAGTAAAGTGCTTTAATTATTTTTCACATGCTGATTTCCACTGGTGGGAGTGTGTCAGAGAGCAAGTGTAATTAGATAGGAGTGCTGAGAATGCTGGGCAAGGCTGGCGCTGATATATTTGGTACCCTGGGCAAGGTTTTAACTGATGTCCCTTCACACTTGACCTCAGTCCATGATTAAAGCTACAATAAGCAACTTTCCCCTTGAGGCAGGAAGTGTATTGTTTGTCCTGCCCTCAGTTGGTCAAGTTCCCACCCCAACACGTGTCAGTCATTGTGATGAGCTGTCTAGCTTGAAACAGCATCTATCCTGAGGCATCTGCAAAGCTGCCACGGGCGTTGAAGAGGCAGACAGTGAATGCAGACGGTCTGTGATACAGAAGAAAAACCAACGCTGATGTTCACCTGTCTTTGAGTGGCATCTTCGTTTCTTACTACTTTCCTCCATTACTGTTGTAGCTGTGACTTCCTGCTCTGTGGCCGATAGCCTCACGTTGATAGCCACAACCAGCTCACCACTGGCCACGCCCACTTGACACGCCCACAGTAAATAGTAGACGCCCCAAAATATGTCTCAAACATCATTGAAAATTATGAAAAAATCTTTTTGTTCAGTTATGTTTAGCAGGGCAGTGATACAATATAACATACTAATCTATCTATCTGATACCAGGGAATGCTTCTATCAGTGTTTTTTATCATATATTCTATCGCTGTTTTTTAACTTCTGTTTCATCGCTGTGCAGATAAACTCAACTACACTAATACCTTAGGGTTTGGGAATCATCTCAATATCATCATCATCATCATTATCATCATCATTATCGTATTCTTGAGGTCTCCGAACCAATTATAACCACATTGACTTCATCTGCTTTGAAACTATATTGAAAATAACATAAACAATGAGGAATTCCCCCCAATAGCTAATTACAGTGTTTCCCCACAGGTCGGTTTACTGCGACGGGGCAGTGCGGGGTCGTTAGTGACGTTTCATTTAACAAGCTCAGTAATATTTCATCAGGTGCTAAAAGTCTCTCGGTCTAGTAGAAGCTAATGGCGTTGCAAAATTAGCTGACTATTATACTTCCGTCTGATTATCGAGGCTTTTTTTTCCTCTCCATTCAGATGCGACACAGGTGCAATGAATTATGGTCATTGTAGTTCACTCTAGGTAGCATTATATCTTGCTACATTGGTGTGAATCGCCGGCTTCATGCAGTGCGGCACCCAAAATGAATCCAAAACAAAAAATTACTCGGCGGCCTAAATATGAACATTGTTTGAGAAACGCTGACATATACAGCCGACGCTCAAGGCCATTCCTGATGCTAGACATCCACCACTAACTTAGCATGCCTGAGCTGCAGGGCCTCTGAAGGTGTGTGTACAGACTGGAAGCTGAACGCTGCCAGCTGTCAACAACTGTAGTAGTAGTCTGTGTAGTGGTTGCAATGCACAGCACGAGGACAAAAGACCTGCAGGGAAAATCTAACCACCCCATGGTAATTCTTTATTTATTTTGTGAGCATCTCCTCTAAGGGAACTCTGTACAAACAGGCCAATGTGACAGATATTAGATCAGATGAACACTATTGACCCGATGTGACTGGAGCAACTCCAAGAGGTGATGATACACAACCCGGTCTGAAAGCCTTGCTTCATATTGCCTCTGTGAAAAATATGATGTAGCACAGCAAGGATGCTTATAGGCTTTTTTGACTTAAAAAGAAGATGGGAGAGCAAATGAAAATGGCAGCGCATTGCGAGGAAAGCCACAAAGTGAATGAGTCATGCAGTTAGCCAGGGGGGCCTCTCTCAGAGCCTCACAGAGAGGCTAGGCAGGGCAGCATCTCTACCAACTTAATGGATGTATTGTTAAAGTGCCTTAAAAGATGAAAGACATTTTGCTCTTTTATCCAGACATGGTCAAGTGGACAAATAAGACAATGGGTCCAAAGTATGTAACCTTGAGGACCAGTGCTGTATTTGAGCTTTCACATTTTGTATTTAGCTTTCAATCCTTTACTGGAATTTTCAAATAGTCGCTGTTGGACAGTTTCATAGAATTGGTGTCGTATTAGGACTGGAAGAAGTCTGGATCTGGACTGTTAATCGATCTGGCACCAATCCTCATTACATTATCTATCAGTTATTACGTTGTCAGTTGCTGCAAATTTTTCAAGATTTTTAAGACAAGATTACCGCATGTCCCAACCAGAGCGCAGAGTCACAAAGAATGCATGAAACTGATTCATAGCTTGACGTGCACCTCGTTTTGTGCATAAAGACATGTTATCTGTCCCTCTGCAGAGAACCAATCAGACACTACTCAAGGTTTATTAAGAGCACTGACTGAATGAAACATCACACTGACCATTCTTCATTATGGTCATTAGATTATATGGCCGGGATATGATCATTTATTTACGCAGTGTGTAATGTGAGACAGATAAAGCAGCGACTATGCTGTACCGTGTGTGTAATCCGTGCACGTCGCGTGTCGGACGGACCTTCATAGTGCTCATTAGTATGCAGATTAAATATTGCTCGTCTCATTAATGATGAGAAATTTAAACATGAAAAATTGCGTTCATTATCTTCATGCAGAGTGATGGAAGAGAATATTTAAAGAAAGCACCGTCCTGTGTTCTTCACTCATTGGTTTTATTTACGTATTTATGTACTGAATGCTACATTTATTCATCTTATACCCTCAGTGATTTTACTTTTATGTTCATTTCTATTCAGTGTGAGATGTTTTAATGTGTTGTGTACCATTCATCAAAAACACTGAAGCAGGAGGTAAGTTCATCTTCGTCCGTGGAGAGTTTGCATTTTCGCTTGTTATCTCACTAACTGAATCATGAATTGCTGTGCCTCTCTGGTGCATCTCACTTTTTAACCGATGGCCCCCCCGATAGTGGGAACTCTTGGAAAATGTTCTCCACTAAACGAACAGTTATAGCCATTGAAGTCCCCCTGCATGCATTTATATGCATTAGTCCTGCAGCCAATTATGTCATGAACATTATACAGCAGAATCAGTATATAAAACAATACTCAGGCCATTCCTTGTAACATCCAGATGAAAAGATTTTTCCCCCCAACCAGATATCCTGATATCCAGCAGAGAGGCTTGCTGAACGAGAATGGGGAGGCCTCCAAGTAGTCGAATGGTCACAGGTTCAAATCCACAGCACTGACTGTGTCCAATGTTGCACAAGTGCTCCTGAGCAAAGGAGCCTAACCGCCATGTACATGTACCAACCTGCTCCAAAGATGGAGCCTCAAAACAAGCTAGCAAAAGGTCCTGTGATACAGAAGGCATTTGCTTGCAGTATGTCTTTTTGATTGTGCCTGTCCTTGTCAAAATAAGCCATACATACTGTAATGTAAGCACTAGAACATAGCATCGCTCAGCCACAGGCAGAGATTTTGCCACAGTCAGGGCTTTCCCTGACCCAGTGACATGCAGAGAGTCGGAGGAGTCTTTGCCACACCGATTATGTCACATTACAGTAGGCGTCATCTCGTGATACAGCCGCCACCAGAGGACTTGGAGCACTTGTTATGCAGTGGGTCATCATCGTCACGGCAGGAATGTCTTACCGAAGTACAGATGTAGAAATCTCACATTTCTCTTCATACTGTACCACGTACTACCACTGCACTGTTGCTCCACCTCCTGAGAGGAATTCATTCATCCATTGTATTCCCTTCTCTAGAAGTGTTTAGAAAGCTCTGGCAAGTACTGGTTTGTGCACAATGCGCCTATTTAGTTTTATCTGTTGGATTTGATAGTAGGCAGAAGGAATAGGCTGCAGTGGCTGTTGCAGTATGGAGGATAGATGCAGGTCAGATGCAGGGTGGGGGACTTTCTAATGACTACCACTGTTAAAGAAAGTTTCTGTCTGGCTCTTTTTCTTTACCTAATCTCTATTATAATCTACCTGAACCTTTTGGGGACAGACACACTCGTTACATCTATTCTCTGGTGCATTCTGGCTTTGACCCTTTTACTCCTATTTACTGGTTGTTTGCAATATTGGCAAGCTGGGATTTTATTGTGCCATTGTAGCATATCGTACTGTTGCATTCATTTTAAGTGGCTCTTGATTAGAGCACCAGCTGAATGCCTAAAATGTAAATGTGACACTCTAGACTTGTATAGACTTGTACTAGAGCTTAATATTAGCTTTACTTCAAATATGTCCTTGTGAATGCGTCTGGTCTCGTAGAAATAAACCATACATACTGTAGACTATATGTAGGGGGCAGTTATCAGTCCTGCACTGGCCTGTTGGGCTGGTGGAACATTCGGCCCCTCAAAAAAACATTGAAAACAAAAGAAAGTGCCTGCATACTTCTGTGCTTCAACACAGCTTTAATGGATGGACACCTGACGAACAGCCTTGGTGCTCGAAACGTTGTCCATCCATTAAAGTTGTGTTGTATGCAGCTCTTTGCATTTCAGGCATTTCAGTGAGCAGTTTCCAGAGCAGGCAAGGGGTTGAGCATCTTCCTCAAGGACACATTCCTGCAGGCACCAAACCTGTGACCTATTGCAGGATAGCCTCTCTAACCACAAGGCTACCCCACCTTCTGTCTGTCCTAAAAATAAACCCCACAGATTTAGCAAAGTGTCAGTCTCGCCGCTGGCTGGTTGAGCCGGTGGAACGCATGGCGCCTCAAACAAATGCAGCGTAGCCGTGACTCGTCAGAGGACATCTGTCTAATCAGACACTTGTGTGGCAAAAGGAGGCCAAGGGCGGCGAGAGTGGAAGCAGTGGAAGTTCTCTGGATCATCCTTACTGCTGTTTGCCCTCCAGCAAAGGGCGCAGCAGCTCGTCAGTGTAGCAGTAGGAGGATTAAACTGAATGAATGATTGAAGTGCTTAAAACCTTCATTTTCCCAGGGGAGGATTTTACTGAGCGTGCATGCTCTTTATCAGCACCTTCCTGCTTCACATTTTAGACAGAGCACCAAGCATTTACTCGAAATCTGGAGTTTTTACTCCTTTACTTCATTTGGGCAGGTGAGAACAACCTTGGGTGGAGTGAGACCGAGGAGTGAGAATGTAATCCAAGCCAACTACAGGGAACAATCCCAAAACACAGGCTGTTACGAGTATAAGGAGACAAATGTTGACATCTGATGGCCAGCAGTTGCTGCACTGCAAAGCCTAGCATAACGGAATTAACTGAAGGTAAACGAAACACCAGAGAAGGAGAAGAGCAGCAACGACCACAGACAGTCCATCATGCCTAGCTAAAGTTATAGGGACGGGTATCGGCTTTGTTTTGGGTTTTACAGTAATTGCCTCCCTCAAGGACCAAATCGATGGTTTTTTGTTGAGGGAGGGGAAAGCATTATTCACTAATTTCCCCCTGCTGGCCGAGGGATTCAAGCCTGTTCCACAAACAACCCCTGACCCTCTTATCCAGACACACTTACAGCTGCAAACAGATGCTTTTGTGAATGTTACTATGCTGACTGAGGCAGTGGAATTCCAACTTGAAGGGTTGTTCTATTGCATTTTTCTTTGCAGGAAGTCAGAATTTCCAACATCTCTGGAACGCAGCATGTCTCTGGTCTCGCTTTAAGAAGTGACACTTAAAGTCAAAATCACACAAAATCCCCGAGAGGGACTTAAAAATTCTCACCCTCCTACTTGACATCCAACAACAAGCTGCAACGACGAGCCCCAGCAATAGGTTTCTATCTTCGGGGGCTCGCTAGCTGCTATCGTGGCTCTTGCGGTGTCACATCAGTCAAAGCGCTAAATCTGCAGGGAAGTGGAAGGACATCACTCAGCGAGGTTATCTGCTCCAAATGAATTATATGTGGCTGCTCGGGCTCCTCGGTGCCAACCCTGTTCCGTCTACAAATTCATTATCTGTCCACTCCAGTCAAAGAACAAATGAAAGGTGAACGAGGTGTCATAGCCCCTGTTTCCTAAAATAACCCTCTGTCAGAACGGTATTATCTCAACCTCCCGTTTGCCACAAGAGCTAAGAGAAGATGAGATGTGTTGTTCTACTCTTGCATGCCCTGTTGCTCTGGATAGGAGCGTTGTCATCATGCCTAGAGACAACGGGCGACTCTGCTCCAGTTTGTTACGAAGGTAGTGCCGTCCTGCATGTAGGCTACAGTGGAGTCTAACACAGTTAAGCCTCACAGACAGGTCTGAGCCAGTAACGGTGCTTGGTTTCCCTTTGGTCTACAAGCCCGTGGCTGAATGGAGGGTGAGTGTTTCCTGGAGCGGTAGCCACAGCCTTCACTCTGGGCTTGTTTTCATATGGTTTACGGTTGTAGCGTCACTCTTCAGGGAAGAACCAAAGGGTAGAACAAACCCAGATGAGAAACGTCTTCCTCATTCTTCTTGTTCTTGATCTTCTTCTTCTCAATTTTCTTGTTCTTTTCTTCCTCTTCTTTTTCTTCGTCGTCTCCTTTGTTGTAGTAGTTGTTGCTGTGGTTATGTTTGTATTAATAGTAGCAGTATTAATATCCCCATCTATTCTCACACGATGGATGACTGGTACTTTGTGATTTACTTATTATTAGTCTTTATCTCAGCTCCATTCAACTCACCAGCAGCTTCTTTCATCCGTCAAGGAAAACTATGCTAAACACAAAAGCACAGAGAAAAACGTAATGGTTTTTCAGAGGAAGACAAGCCGCAATTATAGGCTCCTGATTATTACAGAGTTTTGTGATGTTTCCAGAGCCCAGAGAGCATCTGGACTCCAGGCAGCGACATGGATATGAGTGACACAGGAGGGGAAAATAGCTGACTGACTTTGCTGTGACATAAGTTCTCCATTTCCAATAATAATAAACACTCATATCTGGCGTGAGATGTTTCCAAATGACCACATATTGCAGAAATGAATGAAACTTAACAATATTAATAGGATTGCTCGCTGCGTTCACCTTCTCGATATTCACGCGATAAATGACACTCACTCATTAAGTGCAAGGGGCTCATCTTCTGACCTGTGAAAAGGCCATCACTATAGATTGTCAGGGTAGAAATCCAATAATTGCGCCACATTTTCAAAATGAGTCCTTGGAAGCTGAAGACGGTTAAATGTATCACAGTATCGATAAGGAAATCGGAGCTGCACTGAGAATCTTGACATGAGCCATTTAATAATAATGCACTCCGGAGGATAACGCAGCTATGAATGTCTGTGTAACTCGGGAGAGCTTTCTGTTTTTATTTGAAGCACGCCTGAGAATACATAAGCAGCACATGTCGCTTTCAAAGTAATCTTGAGGCATGAATTTTATGATGTTGTTAAAGAAGAAGGGTGGCCTGGCGGTCAGAGAGAGAGACTGTCCTGTGAAAGGTCACAGGTTCAGATGCTGGAGGTCCACCTGCAACACAGGATACGCAAAGATATGAACTCCTTCTAAAAGTCTTAAGACCAAGAATATGCTCACAAAGCTCCAGACACCCAGACGCTTTCTGTGAAGAGAATAGAAACTGCCTCACATGAGACATCAAGTCATCAGCTCTTATCTCCACGAGATCCACCTTTTCTTTATTTTGATGACATTTTGGCGCTCAGTGCTGTGGTGTTCTTCACTGTGGTGTTCCTCTCTGTGGTGTTCTTCACTGTGGTGTTCCTCACTGTGGTGTTCTTCACTGTGGTGTTCCTCTCTGTGGTGTTCTTCACTGTGGTGTTCCTCACTGCGGTGTTCCTCACGGCGGTGTTCCTCACTGCGGTGTTCCTCACTGCGGTGTTCCTCACTGCGGTGTTCCTCACTGCGGTGTTCTTCACTGTGGTGTTCCTCATTGTGGTGTTCTTCATCACCGGGAGTCAACATCACCGAAGATCTGACATGGTCCACACACACTGACACTCTGGTGAGAAAGGCGAGGCAGCGCCTTTACCACCTCAGGCAGCTGAGGAAATTCAAAGTCTCCCGGAGGATCCTTCAGTCCTTCTACTCTGGAGCTGTAGAGAGCATCCTGACAGGAAGCATCACTGCCTGGTTTGGCAACAGCTCCGCTCAGGACAGGAAGGCTCTGCAGAGAGTAGTGCGTTCGGCCGAGCGCACTATTGGAATTACACTCCCCACCCTGCAGGACTTGTACACCAGGAGGTGCAGAACCAGAGCCTGCAGGATCATGAAGGATCCTCACCACCCCAACAACGGACTGTTTCAGCTGCTGCGGTCAGGCAAGCGCCTCCGTAGTCACGCTGCAAAAACAGAGAGACTGAGACGGAGTTTCTTTCCTCAGGCCATCAGGACTGTGAACTCCGACCTCACCAGGGCCCCCACCAAGACCCACACACTGCCCCTCTTATGGACACACACACACACACACACACACACACACACACACACTTAGGTAATGACTACACATAATTTATATACATATATACAATTTCTCATATTTCTCATATTACTATAATTTTGTAGTGCTCTTACTGTAAATATTGTGTTGTTTTTTTTATATAAGAGCTCTTACTGTAATACTGTAAATATTGTGTTGTTCTTTTATTGTAAATACTGTGTACTGTTGCCCTTTGCACATTCCCGTTGAGCATTGCCACTTTTTCATTTCACTGCACACCCCGTGTGTGTATGTGACAAATAAAGTTCTTGAATCTTGAATCACTGTGGTGTTCCTGCACTGCTCTTCCCAGAGATCACCTGTCAATCAAACAGTGTGTCCAGTACTGTGACGTCTTTCCCCTTGGATTTTCTGTTGATGAAGTTTGAGTTTCTGCAGGTTTTCGACTGTTCAGCCACGGTGGCTATCGCTGCTCATGCGGACTACCCAGTTCTTCTTATATTTATTCTAAACAAACGCATCACTTCCTGTCCACGAGAGGATGTATCCCAGAAAGACCTACCTGCCGCCGGGTGTAAAAGCTTCCATGAACCGGTTAGAGGTTGATCGCTGTTGTGTTTTATCAATTGGTGATATCTGGATTATTATTACTTTAAAGAAGCCATATATAGAGTATATATAGAGAGAAATGTCAATAGTGACTTTTCCCAGTCGGTAGGTGTGCACAGTATCTAAACTGCACTTTCAGAACAAACAAACTACATGTGAGTCTCAACTTGATCTCGGTGAGCAAACAGCTGCTCTGGGCTCTTTTACTCTCTTCTAGTTGTCTCTAGAATACAGTGCATCGTTTCCCCTTGTGTTGGGACCGCGGGCCATAGGACAGAGGATCATTTAGTACACAGAGAGCACTTAAAACCCCCGTGACTGACATCCGACTGGAGGCTTATTTGTGTAACAGCCGATAGCAACATGGAGATGTTCACCCTTTGTGACAGTTGCTTTGTAAAGTGCTCTCCGGGCCCTTGTGCATCAGGCTTTAGGGATATAGACAGTGATACGGAGAGAAGGAACTAAGACGCTACTGAAAGGCATTCTCTCTGCACCGAGAGTCTATCAGGAACACCTGCTCTTTTAGTGAAATAGTCGGACCATATAAGTCCAGGTGAAAGATTCATTTTTGTTTTTCACCTATTCAATCCTGTCATAAAGGAGATGTAAATGCAGGGGAGCTTTAAACCCTAAGACCACTGAGATGTGGATTGTACAAAAGGCACTGCGACTTGATATTAGGAAGGTGGTGCTAATATTATAGACTGGCCGAGTGAATCCAGCTGTGATGCCTTGTCTCACCTGTCAAATTCACTTAAGGCATGAAGAGATGTTGATGAACAGGAGAAGACGGGATAAGAGAGCATATTTGAGACTTCAGACGATTGCCATTTGAGACAAGTGAAACGGATTGTCGATAGGAGGTGCAACTGAACTTAAGAGATGAATAGATACTCAAGGAAATCAACTGGATTTTCAATCTTGAAGGGAGATGCACAGGTGAAGGATTTGTAGTCCTTGAGAGGATTGATGCATGTATTTTGCAAATGACTCAATATTAGGAAGGTGCTGATATTTTAAACACTCTTCTGAAATATGTTTTTTCTGTGTTGAGGAGATAACGTGTGCTCTGTCAAGAAACAACATGATCATGGTGATGATGCTGGAGAATATCTTGTCAACATAATGTTAATGACATTCACCTGGAGCATGAATCAGCACATTACTTAGACTTAGTTGCAGTGTCTTTAACCTAACCTACAAACCCCTTTCATGACTGAAGTGCCTTTAAGAGGTGACATTAAAACCTCATCACAGCTTTCACCTAGATTCATCTGGTCAATCTATTTCAAGAGAGGGCACACTAGAAGAACTGATTACCAGATGAGAACCCGAGAATGGCTCGGTCTCGATAAGATGGAGCTGGGAAATCAGCATGTATCCCTCTGCATGGCGTGAACCTCAGAGCGTTGATGTTAGACTGTCATGCCCATTCACCGATGCAAGATGGAAGTGTTGTTGCCAATCACAACCACGTGCACCTGTTTTAACTTAATGGATTACCTCGATTTGGTAAATAGTCTTATGGAGCGGGCCGTGACAGTGATGAAGTGGGAAATTGTGCTGGGACAGAAAATCAACAGAAATTAGTTCATAAATCCAGGTTGTCTACCTAGGTTTGCGTGAAGCCCCCCCCACGCCTCGTTATCTTGTTGATGCCTCTTAATTATTGGCTCAGCTGTAAGTTAGCAGGCTGCCCAGCGGGGAGCCAATATGTGAGATTTATTTGTTCTGCCCAGAAAGCCATTTCAAAAAGCAGTTATGGCTGTGACAGACACGTCTATTACCCGGAACAGAACATGGCGCTTAAATGGCCGGTCGGAGCAAAAAGACGTGTACTGTAGCAAAAGCAAATGAGCATGCATGCACCCCATCCTTCACTCAGACAGGAGTGTCTTCTGTTCCTCACAGGGTTGTCGCCATGCTGTAACTCTAGGGGGTCTTAACGCCCGAAATAGATGTACCATTTTGGAACAAAACTCTTTATATAACAAAATAAGATGACATTATTGCTTTTATAAACAGTCGCCATATACGTCAGACTTCCATTCAGAATCAGAATTACGATAAATGTCTTGGTGCCGTGAAGACGACTTACAGAGTTTCACACTACATACTGACACACGAAAATCAGACCTTGCATGCAGTGTATAGGGACAGTACAGTATATACAATATAATACCATATATAACTCTCTATACGACTAAATATAACATACACACTATAAACAAGATAAGAAGGCATATAATCAGTTGAAACATGCATGTGCTTGTCATTGTTGAATGCAGGGATGGGGATTACAGCGTCTAACATCAGGACTGTAGAAATTCATTCCACCTAGTGGGTGAATGGCTAAATGCTGATTTCCCCAGTTCCACACCGAGAACAAGCCATTCTCCAGTCGTCATCTGGTAATCAGTACAAAATAAGAGAAACAGCTGCTCTTTCCATGAAACCGTCTGACCACGTCGATCCAGGTGAAAGCTAGAATTCTTCATTTTGCTAATCAAATCCAACCCTGAAGGAGAGGAGGTTAATAAGGGTTTGGACCTTGAGGAAGAAAGACGTTACGCAGTGCAGCTTAACGTTAGGAGGGTGGTTCATGTGGACTTAAAAGACATTGTTGATCTCTTCTCATAGACAGAGGTTACCAATAAACCAGCATGGGTGATTTATATTTTCTCACTGTGCTAGACTGGTGGTGTCTATTCTCCAGTCACCATGTGTTTGTTTGGGTTTACTTAACGGTTTAATGGTGTGGCGGTGATGTGTGTGTTCATCACCAATTCTAATGGCGTCCCGGTGAAACTAATCTAGCGCTGCTGCTGAAATAAATTAGTGACGACATTAAAATGCAGGCGGCCGGCAGACTTCAAGGTGACACCGACTAAGAATAGACCGTGGTTCATTTCAAAAAGAAGTCAGGGACTCTCTCGCCGGAAAACAAAGTTCAAGAAAGTGGAAGCTAGATCGGGAAATGTTTATCATTTTACTAAATGATGATTAACTGGCCCAAGATCAGTTATTTTTATCTTCATCTCACCTTAATCGGTAACAACATACCGAATATTTAGAGGTCCTATGAGCTGAGTTTAAAAATCTGTTGACGCCTCTGACTGGAGGTGGGCGGAGACATTGAGGAGAGAAATCATCCACCTCAACAGACCCTCCGTTACCAGAGTGCCCTGAGACTCGGCGTCACTCTCCATTGTGTCATGTGTAATAATGTTAGCTAGCTAGCGAACCCTCTTCTTCCCATCACTACTCCCCACCGCTGAAATGTGCATTTTTCAAAATTATCTAGTGGGCGGAGATGGGCTGAAACCGTTTCATTACTCTTTAAGCTGTCAAACTAACTGCTTGCTGCTGCCCCCACCCCCCCGCCCGTCTCCCAGCATCCACCTGTTTCTTCATGGTTCCCAATGGGGGGAGGTTGCTATTGATCTCTCCCTGCTCTCTCTTTTGGACTTAAATGATGCCTCGCAGGGAGTGATACGAAACAGCGGCTTGACGCCAAAATAAAACCTGCATTTACATTTATTCTCGATAAACATTTTCATGTTCAGTACGTGAGTTCTCTGACTGAACTACATTTAGTTGCAAAACATGAAGAGCATTACTCTTATCCTGCACCATAGTACATTTGAAAACAAAATCATGAAAACTGATTAATGTGGGACCTTTCAATTTCGTTCATTCTTTGTGAGGGGTGAATCTTCAAAAGGAATCATGTGGTAATCAAGAAGTCAGTTGACCTATTTCATTTGGTTTAGTTTGTTGTTAATCTGCTGAAAAAAAAGCACATCAGATAATATAAACATTTGATGAGCAAATGTTCTTTTAAAAACGAGGTATTGGAGCCAGACACCTTAATAAAACCAATCCCAGTCACAAACTCTATCGATGAGACATTAAGAGCTTCATTCCAAAATAAGGCTTCAACTATTTGAAAAAGAAGAACAACACACATTTTTATGTCACACACACACACACAGCATGCAGTCGGTGGTGGACACCAAACACACACACGCATGCAGGGAGGGTGGCTGCGGGAAATTTGTCCTCTGCTTTTGATGGGAGCAGTGGGCAGCCCTCCGTGGCGCCTGGGGACCAATGGCTCCAGATGTTGAGTCCACATCGTGGTCGGGGACGGGATAGGAGATGGCGATCTTCTTTGCATGTTTTTGTCAATTGTGAGCATGGGGAGAACATGCAAACTCCACACAGAAAGGCCCAGGAGATAACCCACCTGGGCACCCCAGAGTCAACAGCGACCCAGAACCTTCTTGCTGTGAGGCAGCAGTGTAAGCACTGCGCCACCGTGCCACAAAAACGTAACAACAAACACGGCCAACAAAAAGATTGAAAGTAAAACTCACCATGCAAAAGATTAAGTTAAGTGGTTAGTACCTGTGCTTGACATTTCAACAGTTCAAGAATAAAACCAAGAACATCAGGTAGAATAAATACCATCCCGTCTTATTTCAAGACCTCAAAACAAGTTCACTCTCTGTTACAAAAGCTTTCAAATTCGCCTCATGTTCAGACTCTTCCCATTTCCTACCTAATTTTTCTGTTCCGCTCCAGTGGCTCATTGTAGATTAGATTCAGATGAGCCACAGAATCCTGAATGTGCTACGATGGTAATTTGAAAGCAGCTCCTTTACAGATAACAGCTTCACCCCGGATGAATCTGAACAATCACAGAGACCCTTTTTCCCAGGTAATGATGGGAAGGAGCAACAGAGATACATGGAAAAGAATATATATTTAGTGAATATCAGCCAGAAGAAAGACAATGTCCTTTGACGTTAGATAGAGGAGTATTTTGGAAGTACTTGAGAGGTGTGTGTAATCACTGTGGTTTTACAACATATTTCTTCAACACCCACCCCCCCCCCCCTTCATGACTGAACAAGGGCTCATATTCTTCACCACCTTCAGTCTTCATGGAAATATAGGTGTTCCTAATATGCTGTATAGCCATAACATTAAAACCACCTGTCTAATATTGTGTAGGTCCCCCTCGTGCCACCAAACCAGCTCTGACCCGTCGAGGCATGGACTCCACAAGACCTCTGAAGGTGTCCTGTGGTATCTGGCACCAAGACGTTAGCAGCAGATCCTTTAAGTCCTGTAAGTTGCGAGGTGGGGTCTACATGGATCGGACTTGTTTTTCCAGCACATCCCACAGATGCTCGATCGGATTGAGATCTGGGGAATTTGGAGGCCAAGTCAACACCTTGAACTCTTTGTCATGTTCCTCAAACCATTCCTGAACGATGTCTGCAGTGTGGCAGGGAGCATTATCCTGCTGAAAGAGGCCACCGCCATCAGGGAATACTGTTGCCATGAAGGGGTGTACTTGGTCTGCAACAATGTTTAGGTAGGTGGTATGTGTCAAAGTAACATCCACATGAATGCCAGGACCCAAGGCTTCCCAGCAGAACATTGCCCAGAGCATCACACTGCCTCCGCCGGCTCGCCTTCTTCCCATAGTGCATCCTGGTGCCATCTCTTCCCCAAGTAAGAAAACGTGATTCATCAGACTAGGCCACCTTCTTCCATTGCTCCATGGTCCAGTTCTGATGGTCACGTGCCCATTGTAGGTGGACAGGGGTCAGCATGGGCACTCATATGCAGCAAGCTGCGATGCACTGTGTGTTCTGACTCCTTTCTATCATAGCCAGCACTAACTTGTTCAGCAATTTGTGCTACAGTAGCTCTTCTGTGGGATCG
This sequence comes from Hoplostethus atlanticus, assembly GCA_034670405.1. Taxonomy (NCBI): domain Eukaryota; kingdom Metazoa; phylum Chordata; class Actinopteri; order Trachichthyiformes; family Trachichthyidae; genus Hoplostethus; species Hoplostethus atlanticus. The sequence continues at coordinate 42,906 of JAXDDX010000218.1, forward strand.
GACCAGACGGGCTAGCCTTCACTCCCCACACACATCAATGAGCCTTGGGCGCCCATGACCCTGTCACCAGTTCACCGGTTGTTCTTCCTTGGACCACTTTTGGTAGGTACTAACCACTGCATACCGGGAACACCCCACAAGACCTGCCGTTTTGGAGATGCTCTGACCCAGTCGTCTAGAAATCACAATTTGGCCCTTGTCAAAGTCTCTCAGATCCTTTACGCTCAAGCGCGGATTTGCGGGGTGGCAAGGGGTGGCCGTGGCCACCGTGGACTGAAGCCTGGCCACCCTATTGGCCACCCCAGTCGTAATTGCCTTTTGGGGGCATTTTTCTTGGGCAGAATAATGTTTCTTTTAGAGGCGGAACCATTTCTGTACAGCCGCAACACACCTGGGATGCATCTTAGTGCGCGAGTGTCTCTGGAGACTTGACTTTACAACTGGCAAGTCCAGTAAACCACCCAATGATCAGTGTTGGGCAGTAGCGTCGCTACGGCGTTACTAGTTTAACTACATTTCTCAGTAGCGTCGCTGTTTTCTGAATCAAATAACTTTTCAGTATTGAAGCTCTTTTATTGATCAAGTAGTGCGGTAGCGTCCACACAAGCTACATTTCCCCAAGCATTCCTGAAACTGAAGCGCAGCGGAGCTTTCTGCTGGTCTGAAATAAAACTGCTAAGGATCAGTAAGTGACGTCACCGCCATACACGGACCTGTATGTGTAGCCGACAGAAGCACTTCCGTATGACGGTGACATCACGTACCAATCCTTGGGCTGATGCCTGCGACTTGTCTGCTGCAGGCGAATACAGACCCGCGAGCTTGAGTTTACTTGATGGAAAGATGGCAGAGGGTGAGGACGGAGAGGAATTGATCCCGAGGGAGTCGCCGTGGCCGTACCTCGAGCTAATACATGAGTTTAAGTGAAACAACAGAGAAAAATGATGCGTTCAGGTGCTCACTGTGCAACCCCAAGGAGAACTGCTCTCAACTTCCAAGACCTCAAACACTAATTTAATAAACAATTAATAAACATTGTTTGCCTGCCTATCTGTTTGACTGATCAGCAGTGACTTGGAATGAAGTTGGTTCAATGTAAAAATAAATCTTGTAGCTTAGCTCACTACACTTTCCAAGTAGCTTGCCCAACACTGCAAATGATTACATGTAAGCTAATAATATCAGAAGGAAGATTGCTTTTCGACTGTATCTATTTAGCAAAGTTTAAGTGTGGAGTCTAGACGAGCACAGTCCCTGGCCTTAGATGGTTTTGTGAATCGCTTTGCTACAAACCACAATAATAACAACAATAATAATCGCAGAATACAGCTGTTGTAAGCTGAATGCATGACACAGTCATGTCATGTATATGTTGCAGACGGGGTATATTATTGCCTTTGAGCATTAGTTTGAGACAGGTGGATCAAAAAGAAAATACATTATTGCCTTTGTAATAAGTATAATGTTGGCATTATAGAGTTTTTGCAATTATATAATTTGTGTTTTGACAATGAATAATAAGTTTAAGAATAAGAATAATTATAATAATAATTATAATAAGAATAAGAAGTTTACTTTTTTAGTGCTAGCTCAGAGGGCCAGTTTGTGAAACAGACCTCAAATGTAAAAGATGATGAACATCTGTCTCAGAACAGTAGTAATACACTGTAGCTTGGGACACTTGTACTTTGTCCCTATAGTGTAAGCTTCTTTGTTACTTTACCTGCAGGAATAAGAAAACAATGTTGGATACACTGAATATTATTTGATCTATTCCACCACTGCCTGAATTCCAAATAATGTAGAGTTATGTGTTGTAGGTGCCTTCTAGTTAGACGCATTTTTATGTTCATATAATAGTGATTTCTGTGCCACCCCAAAATGACCACTGGTCCCATCCTGGCCACCCCATTGAAAATTGCCTGGCTCCGCCACTGCTTACGCTTGCCCATTTTTCCTGCTTCCAACACATCAGCACTCGGCATCTATTGCACGCCCAACCGTCCTGGTAGGGGGATCCCTCTCTGAGTAGCCCCTCCCAAGGTTTCTCCCAATTTTCCCTATAAGGTTTTGTGTTTTTCCTTGTCCTCTGTGAGGGTCTAAGGCTGGGGGATGTCGTGTACTAATCATTTATTATTTTCACATGTTGTGCACGGTGAAGCCTTAGAGACTGTAACGGTGATTAAGGGCTATACAAATAAATGTGATTTGATTTGATTTGATTTTGATCAACTTCAAGAACTGACTGTTCACTTGCTTCCCAATATATCCCACCCCTTGACAGGTGCCATTGTAACAAGATAATCAATGTTATTCACTTCACCTGTCAGTGGTTTTAATGTTGTGGCTGGTTGGTATATGTGATGATATTTCTACTGAACTGTTTTACTGCCTTCCTGTTTTCCTTGTCTCTCATTACGCTACAGTCTAGTAATCTGGTTCATTTGTTTGTTTGGAGTCCAATATTCCTACTGGATTTTGCTGAGAGGCCTTAATAGAACGAGCAGCGCAACTCTTGATTAAAGCTGAATGTTTAATGTGCCTTTTGTTCACAGAACCTGGTAACTTTAAGAAGTGGTGGAAAGTTATTTTATTAGTAGTAGTAGTCAGAATTCTAGTAGTACTAGTAGCTGCAGTAGTAGTAGTAGTAGTTGTAGTAGTAGTAGTAGTAGTAGTAGTAGTAGTTGTAGTAGAAGTTGTTGTAGTAGTTGTAGTAGTTGTAATAGTAGTAACAGTAGTAGTAGTAGTAGTGGTAGTTGTACTAGTAGTAGTAGTACTTGTAGTAGTGGTAGTAGCAGTTGTAGTATTAATTGCCTTCCATTTATATTGTCTGTCCTCAGATTCCGGTGATGACCGGTGCCTTCATGGACTCGTCGCCCAACGATGACTACAGCACTGACCACTCTCTGTTCAACTCCTCCGCCAGCGTCCACGCTGCGTCCATGACCGCCCACAGCCAGCCTGAGGAGCCCCAGCCCATGTCTCGGGATGCCATTTGGCTCTGGATTGCCATCACTGCCACCATTGGGAACATAGTGGTTGTGGGTGTGGTGTATGCATTCACTTTCTGAAAGGGACACTGGGATGTATGACTAGGAAAGAACAGTGGCTGGCTGTGAGTGATCCGCACAGAGGCAATCCTTTCTGCAGAGTGGATGACTCAGAAAACAAATTCCTCGTCTAGTCTTTGAAGGACACATCAGCAAAATTACCCAGCAGTCATCATACACAAAGTACTCGAGTCATGATGAACTTCTGCCAGTGAAGCATGGAAGAGTGCAAATATGGAATATACTGCACAAAACCTTTGTGGAAATAGAGTGGTAACAGCAGACATAATGTACAAAATGTTCTTTCTGTTGTACATAAAAAAAATATCAATGTGTTTTTGTGCTTCAAAGTATAGGGTTTTCTCTAATGGCCTATCTAAACTTGTGAAAAATGTCACTTTTCCCATATCCCTTCACAGTGGCAGGGGCACCGCCTGTGTGTGTGTGTGTGTGTGTGTTTCAGGCGGGTGGGGGGGGAGTACTTTAAAGGGGCCCCAAGCTGGAGGGGGCCCTTCATCCCTTCAGAGAAATGAGGTAATACTGTACTAAATTAGACACATCAGAGGCGGGGGGGGCAGTTTAACATCTTGGCACAGCGCCCAGAAGAGGGAGCTGTTTTTTGTTGGGCCATAATCTCAAATCTTCTTTAATTCCAAAGCTACAACAGATTCAAAGACAAACTCTTTCCATTTCCTCTTTTCAGACTCTCCTTGAAACCAGTTGTCTGTTCACCAGTGTAAATAGGCAGCTGCTGGTTATACGATACTCGAGTATGATTCTTCCACTGAGGAACAACTGTTGCTGCTATTTATGTTGCTTATGATGTTTCTGGAAAAATATGTTATCACAGTCGATTATTTTAAAGTGATATATTGCTGTGAAAATCCTACACACAGGTATTTAAATTCAATTCAACATTTTACTAGATAGTTTGATCGTTTCATTTAATGGTATGGCAATGAAGCTTCTCTATCAATGGCTTAAATGTAACAATAGAAGTATTAGTTTAGTATTAGTTTTAGCCAAGCAATCTTTTCATGTGTTTTTACTATAAACTCTGTCTGCAAATAAAATGTCCTTAATGTCAAAGATGCATTCCTACCATACTGACAATTCTCATAAATAAATAGGTGGCCATGGTTTATGGTTTATGCTATCTGGTATTGCTATATCGTCTCTTCTCACTTTTTTTTATTTCCCCTTAATTCAGCCCTTTCACCTCATTTAAGTTGGATACTAAGAAATAGAGAGTGACTGTGGCCTTTTTTATTTTGTTATGTGTATTTTCCCCTTATATCAATGTAACAGCTTGTATATATTTGTAAGTCCGATGGTGAATGTACAGCGTTTTTGATTCATATGCCCAATCGGCAATCACAATACAGCAGCCTATGTGGCTTTGGTTATCAGTAATCCACTCTATAGTTGAATGACTCTCTTGATTTAGGGAATGCTAAACATTAGTATTTCTAAATGTATTTTAAAATTGCACTTTTTTGTTTTGTTGTTTTGTAGAATCTTGATTTTTACAAACTTTTCCATCTGCAAGACGTACAGCCACAAAACTTTATTGGAATGCAGACATATTTAGTATAATAAAAAAAATCTGGATTGGGTTTTAGCTTTGTCCTTGCGAGGCACAATGACACCCAAATTGCTGTCCGAGCTGAATAGCTGCAATGAGCTCTTGGTGAAAGTTGCCTGTTGCCATAGCGATGCATCTCCCTGCTCCGTGGCTGTTGTTCCCACAGCAGCGCACCTGCTTCATGTCGCCCAGCCCACCTGGCTACCAACACACAGATGCCACATACTCCTGGGTAATGGTGCTGCGACGCACACAGCTGCCTCACAGGCAACAACCGCCCCCAGGTATATTCAAAACGTCCTTTTCCCAAAATGTTTCATAGCCATTTTGGAGAGAAAAATCCTAAACTTCATCGTCTCTAAAATATAGAGGACCCAGACTGTAAAAGTAAAGACTGAAAGGGGCGTCAAGTAATCTATGACCTCTATCAGTGACCAGTAGAGGTTGCAACAACATTGATAGAACTGGTATCCTCCTACATGTCACTGACACACACCCTTCCCGCACCCTTGAATTACGGTGGCCTGTAATTGACAAAAATAATAGTCACATTTTCACAGTACAGACGAGTAAGCGAGCTAATGATCAGCATGCAGAAACAATAATAACAAAAGACTAATAGTAATACCGCTTTGTCATTTGTCATTTTTGGGCTTGAGAATGAGGCTTTGTAGCTAAAATGTCTTGCAGATGAAAATGTGGGGACAAAGTGATGCATGGGAGTAAGACTGTGTGTTCGGCGGGTTGTTGCAGCGTCTTGAAACTCTTAATGGTCGGGTATGGAAAGTGAGTTTTGAAAGCCAGAAATCGTTGAGTCATTGGTATTAATCAATATATTATGGGCATTTTGTGCTAGAACACTAAAAATCATATTTATTTCCCCTTTACGTTACCTTCTATTGTGATATTTTGTGTCATTAATCAATTTTTTTTGCCCTCTTATGTTCTTTGTTGGATCCTCCAACTACAATGAAATGGTCCTTTCCCTCCACCCCCGAGACAGGGGGTGGACAGTGAGCCCTCCCATTAGGTGTGATGTCGAGGCTGAGAGGCTAATGAAATGTCACTAAATCCCTGATGCATCCGTGTGACATGGCAGAGCAGGACCCTGGAGGTCACAGTCAGTGCATTGGTGAAGTCACTGTTTTCTGAATGGCCCGTAGTCTCCCTGTCACGCTCACAGAATGATGGAGTCATGGGATACGACGTCCTTTTGAGGGTAATAGATGGTGCTGGCTGTCTCTGCACACGTTACCATTAGTTTGTGTCATCAAGTGGTCCAATACTGACCTTGATTAATTACTCTTTATCTGGGAGATGGATGACTGGTGGAAATGCCGTCGATGACACACTGATTGGAGAATCTCCTTGCCCTCGCGGCACACTTACGACATGAAGACGCTCTATTGAACTGCATCATGTGGGTAGTTTAGGTCACAAGTTGACTCTGGGTAGGAGGAGTCATGTCATGTTTCCTTTTTCTAAACTCCTGGTGGACTTTTGCTTTGAAGTTGACGTGAACTGCGCAAGCAAAATCTCCCATAGAGTATTTCTTGTTCCCCAAGATGCTGACTCAAGCTGTTGGTACAGTGTTTGTATATATATATATGCTGTTGTTGGGTAAAAACAACATAACTGCAATTTTGGTGTTTTTTTCTTTTCTTACCTGAATTGTTTACATGGTCGTTTTTGTTTAGAGCGAGTTTCATGGCCCTCGCGCCCTTGAGACCCGTTCAGACCCTGTTATATCATTTCAACAACACATACGTGACGATGAGAAAATATTCTTTTCTTCATTCTTAAAAAAAAGTTTGTTTTTGAAGGAAGTATTTTCTACCCGACTGCAGCGACAGGCGCTGTCTGTTCTAAGGTTGTTGCAGTGTTTATTGCATAGACTGTTTTTGGAGAGAGTTGGACACGTCCATCCATAATGTACTTCACTAGCACTGTAATTATGGTCTTTTGTATGAAAATGTAGTAAATATTAAACTGTAGTAAATAAATGTCACATGCTAAGTGTTGTAATTCATAGAAAATGCTTTTTCACAACCGGTAAAGATAATAGATTCTTAAAAGGGGATTTTATAGAAACTCCCCAACCCCCATGAAATGGGGAACAAGCCTCTGTTTCACTTTGGTGTTGCATGCTGGTCTATCCCTCCTACACCACCCACACCCCCCGCCTCTGGCAAGCCAGCCAAACTAAATGGCTTATTTTAAGAAAACTACTTATACAACAAAATCATTCAGGTAGACCTTCAAAATGTCACAGGAATACAAAATCTGCTTACTTAAACAAAGTGACACAAAAATAGGCCTCATAGTATCACTGCTGTTTCCAAAAGAGACAACAAAATATGTTACACCAAAAAATGTAGTCTGGTTATGTTATTAGTCCAATGGTGTTTGGAGTCAAATGTATACCACGATACAGAAATGGAGAATTCAAAGAAAATGTCTAAAACATTTAATAGTAACTTTTTACACAAAATTAAAAGATGCACATGCAGTTATTGGACAATATTTTCCTTGTTATTTTTATTTTATACATAAAAATGTACTCTTAGATCGTAAAATTAATCTTAAAATTTTCTGGGAGAGGAAGTCAAGATCTCAGATTTCTGGTCTCTCAAATTTGGCAAGTATGCTTGTATTTGAGTTTTTTGATGAACTTGGCCCTTTAAATAATCACAGCTTTATGATTTTTCATAATCCTCCGAGAAGGAAAGAACAATCTGATGACTGGTATTTGCTTGTGTTTGCTAGTGTGGCGACTCTGAAAAATGTCCAACAGTCAAATGCACCAATTTCTGCAGAACTCATCTCACAGATAACCCTTTCAAGTTAGCGTGATGCCTCAGTGACTGACTCCTACGCCTTTTACCCAGCTCATCGTACAGAGACAACCTCACCAATCAACAGAGAAGGGATCAATACTGCAGTGGTCTCCATCGCCGAGGCAAGTAATTAAGTTACCTCAATTCAGACATGCGACACAGAAGTAATGTGGCCCAAAGCATCATCTGTTCTTGAAGAATACTTGGTGTGAATGACACATAATGAAATAAAGCAGGTGACATTTGACCTTGGACTCATATAATATCAAGAGTAACGATGGAAATGGAAAGAATATAGCAACACTTATCTAACATGTATATAGAGGTTTTCCATTTCCCGTGTATCCTTGTTAGGAGTAATCTGAACAAACTATAGGAAACCACCCCAAAACGCAAGGGATTATGGGTATAAGGAGACGGATCTTGACATTTGATAGCAGCAGTTCCTCATGCTTGGAAAGCCTAGCAGAACAAAATGAAGCAAGGGCAAACCGCAGTCTGGACTGAAGCTCATATTCAGAGCCCACTGGTGGAAAGTCATGGCAACCAGTCCATTTTCCTTCCCTCAGTTTTTTTACGATAACGGTTGGGTTAGTTTTTGTTGATATAGTGGTTTGTGTTGGGTCGGCACTTTCCTTCTAGTGCTGCCTGCATAATGCCAACATTTTCTACTGCTTCTGGCTGCGTGCTCAGTTGTTTTCTGATCAAAAAACGCTCCATTTTTCTCACCCAGAACATGCTGGAAAGAATCACCCAGTCATAGGCGCCCACAAATCACCTTCAGTGGCCCACAGGGTACAGGAGTCACATCCAGTGAATATTTGACAACGCTGTCAAGCTGCGAACACGCAAAGAGAGGGTCCTCCTTACCGGGACGTTTTTCACCCCGGCTTTTTTAATTTCACAGGCTGTTATGAACTTTCAAGGACATTTTTCCCCCGACCAAAGAAAACAACCTGAAGGTGTGATCGCTCCCTAAGTGTGCTAAGATGAGGTCTTGGTCTTCGTCTCACCGGTGCATCTGGTCTGCTGAGCATTCACATCACAGCACCCTTGTTGTCCCACACTTAGCACAGTCCTCACGTCTATCGCCGCTCCGATGCACCGCTCGCTCGGCTGGACACGCACAGCGAGTCGTGACCGGCCAATCCCTCCTCTTAGAGTCGCCCTGGTGACACCAGCAGTCCCAGAGGCCGGTCCATCAAAACCCCGCAGCATGTCCGCTGGGGCTTACTCTCACTTTTCTTGACAGTGTGTCAGCCCGGGGTTGTTGATTCACCAAGCTCATTTATTCATCTCTTGTCAAGAGGGATATTTATCGATTGTATTTGGGATATTTTTGTGTTTTGACTCATGAAGAAGATGATCGAGAGCAGATAGAGTTTTGGATGAGTTGAATGCCTCACAACACTAGCCATGGCTGATTCATTTATGTGACGGGAGATAGGGGTGAGGTGTGTGTGTGTGTGTGTGTGTGTGTGTGTGTATGAAAGCTGTATTGGTTCCACTATATGGACAGCATTGCTTCAAGGGGATTTCCCTTGTTTGCATTATTTTCTCATGTGTCCCTACGGTGACGATTCATATTTAATCAGTCAATGTTTAAAAATAGACTCTAGTATTGTGTGAATCTGTTTGGAGGGCAAACCTGTTTGATGCATGCCAGATAGGTCTCCTCAAGCATGATATATGTGGTTGTTTACCCTGCTAAGACGGGCAGCAGAGCTCACTGGCCATCGGCTAGGAGTCAACAAAAGGTTGTCACTTGGAATAAACCGAATGCCAGGCCCAGAGCGGTGCGTATTGATCATTACACAGGGGTGTCTTGATGCATTTGTCACCTTCTCTACTCATCTATGGAATATTTTCTTGCAGTAACAGATCTAAGCCTATTCTCTGCACCTCATCGCATAAGGCCGAGCATGCATGCTCTTCTCCAGCGCTGCTCCATTTCACACTCACACACACTTTCAGGGGCTGCAGTGCAGCCACAGTTTTCTATTGTTGGTCACTGAGCAGCTACACTGGAGGAACTGGGGCTTGAGTGCCTTGCCCAAGAGCATCATAACAGCAGTTGTTGAGGGAGGGCAGAGCGTTAGTCTTTCACTTTCCCTCGACAAATTTTCTTAGTTGCCTTCTGGCCGAAAGCTGCTTCTCTAATCTCTAGGCCACTGTTACCCAACAGTGTAGCCTGTCATCTTTTTATTTTGGGTATTTCTTTCATCTGCATGTCATCTGAAAAATGTCTTTAAAAACTTTATTTAAACTTTGATGAATTTATTTAAAATGTATGGTATTTGTCACAATACCCATAAACACATGTACTTGTGGAAATTGGACACAAAAACTGATGATTTTGTAAAATGTTTTAACAGCTACATAAAAAATAAGAAGAATACTAAAACCAATGACCTGCAGTCTTCTCACCTCACGAACAACCTTTAGTTTCATTTAACAAATAACTAACTAGATTCATTAATCGATACTTTGAGTTTATCTGCTCATATCCTTTCAGGCTGTGATCGCCTTTGCCGAGTTGCTCAGACTGCTGAAACCCTCTGTGCTCCCTGCTGGAGGGATTTCATTCTGGCTCACCTCTCATCTCTGTCCCATCTCTCTTGTGTCTGTCACAAATATTGCTACAATGCTTGAGGAGGGCAGACAGCCAACGCTCCATTAAAAAAAGGACAGGCTGCCCATTTCGGTGATGTTGTTACCATGGTAACTGAAATTGAGACCATCCCTTGGCATTACCTGGTTGTGGCAGTGACTGGCAAAAAGGATTCCACAGTGCAACTGGCTGCGAGATCCTTGGAGAGCAGAAGCTATCGAAAAAAGCCATCAGGATGTTTAAAGCAACTTGAATGCAAACGACAACAAAGCGAGACGTGAAAAACAAGCGTGCATGAAAGGATGCCGGGAGGTCGAGGGAATACACACAATGAAACAAAGAAAGTATTGGTTGAGAGGATGACAAAATAATTCACGGAGCATCTTCAGGGGATCTCAGGAATTCAGAGCACAAGTTTCATTTCAAGTGACATAAAGAAAAGATATTACCACTAATGAGGCCATTTGGCAGCCGACACGCCATGCTGTTGTTTAACGCCACAACAGAGTCTGCAGCTTTTTATCTGTGACTAGAACAATTTTGTAAACAAGAACTCCAGCACTCCTCGATTAGTAATTTACAGGCAGTTAAGATCGGTGAAAGCTAGGTTTTCTATGACAGATGCTTGGCTGTTACTCCATCCTTAATTCATTCAGGCACTGATACCCTGTTGAATTAGTAGAGGAGATCGATGGCTCATTATTGGCTCCTGACGTGGAGGATGAGACTCAATTATCACACTTTCCCTACATGACGGCTCCTCGACGGCTAGTTTCCACCGGTCGCACTCTGCTTGACATTAGCTTCAGGTAAACTGATTTCCCACAAATATAAACCATCCTATTGTGCCGAGGCAGAGCCATGCTGGTCTTATTGTAATTTGCCGTTTGGGGGGGGGAGGCCTGCTTTGGAAGAGAATGAGAGATGACAGAAATGGCCTCTGGCGAAGGTAAGCTGGTTTTCCCAAGATGGATCTGCTCATAAATTTCAGGTGAAACGACGTCTATTACGGCTTACATAATTTAGGTTACGGAAATAACTTTTCAAGCCAGGTGGTGGCGGTGATTTCACAATGAGACTGAACAAAATGAGAAATTGATGAAAAATAAAAACTGTTAAAACTCAATTTATTCCTAGTTTATTTCTCATTAACTAAACAATTCGAATGTGCAGTCATGAGAAGTGCTTTATTTAAAAGACAGGGCTACCTTCCATATTACCTTCATATTTAGGTAGTATAATGTGAAGAGAGGCAGGGGAAAGGGGAGATAAACATGGTAACAAAGTATGACCTAGGACTGAACCCTATGCAGTTGGATATATACAGTATGGCATTTCCAGGCAAGCGTAAAAGGTCACCCAATTAACTGGGCTTATGTGATTATATGAAGCACACTACCCCAGCTGGCCAAAAATTGAATTCCCCAGAACCCTCACTCCAGTGTTTCCCTTGTTCTCTAACCCTCTGAGCTTTACTGAAGTCACAGCAAAGAAGAACTATTGAAGGGAATGGACATCCCAAAAGGCCATTTTAAAGTTCATGCAACACAGAAAAACATTTTGGTCATCTATTGCTAAAAAACCCCATTATTATCAGTGTGAGAAGAAAACTGGCATTCAGCAGTGACTGTACAATCTGTCTCGTTGGTCTCAAGGCTTGACAATCTTTCTGTAAAGCTGCACAAGGCAATTTTGCACTTTGGCGGCTCCAAGTGGCGAGATAACTGCTTGAAGTTTGAAGGACTTCATTACCGTTGTAAAATCAATAATCTGCGCACTCCTCAATCCTGAATTTCTTCTTCTTACCAGCTAGGGTGCAAGGGTGGAGGTGATGGGGGAAAAAATCTTTTTGTGGTAGGTTCAGCTATCATTGCTGTGTCCAGCTTTCTTCTGGATGGAGCGCTTGCTTGCTGCTGTTTAAGAGAAAGTTTTCTATTTTATGTTTTGATTCATCACTTTGTGCACCAAAAGATTTCACGCCAGTTCCCGTACACCTGAAATTACTTTGGGCAACTAGAACAAATCTACAGCGTCTCAATTAGTGGGAATAAGACGTTCTTCTCTGTTACACCCCCACTTAGTGATTTAGGCCAATAAGACATATTACATATTAAAAGAAAATAATCCCTCATAACTTTAATCTGGAAACGTTTTGTCTATTTCATGGATAGAGAGGTTTTCCTAATATCCTAGTACTTTCCTAGTATACTCGGAGTAGAATCCAAATCAGAACTGGCTCAAACAGCTGTTCCACGGTCACCCTTTTTTGTTTCTAACCTCCAAACCAAAGGGTCACATCTGTCCTCTGGATGCTCCAGGCTGTTGTGTTTACCCTCTGAGACACCCACGTCACCTCGGGCCCCGGGAGTTTGATGCTCAGCAAACCTGACGTTAGTGAGTACATTTCCCCTGCAGATGAAACTGGGTGAAGTCGTCCATATCATTCGGTTTCAGTACACCACTCCTCTGGTTAACGTCGACAGAAAATCCATCACCTCTTCCTCCCGACTGGATCCTCCTCTGATCTCCAGGACAGCAGGGTGTCAAACAGAGCATCTCGGGTCAACCTCTTCTATAACCCTGTCACTTCAGAGACAAGTTGAGAGTGGCCCCCCCCCCCCACAGTTTGACGAGTTTGAAGTGCTGAAACCTTCTCGTGATCACAGAGGTGAATTCAGGGGCGCTGCTAGAACTTCTCGGCCCCGTGACGAGATGCCAGCCCCCCCATCCCAACACATGTAAGGTGTGCCGTGTTCACAACACTTCGGAAGAAGCAGACGAACAGGATGACAGCTCATTGCCACGACTGGGAAACGCTCTCATGTTTAACTCGTTGCTACGGCCACATCCAAGGTGGGGAGCGTAAGGTCAATTGTTAAAATCAACCATAAATGAACTTTTATATTTATATTGCTGACTTTTTCATAAGAATTGATTCTATTAGTGTGAATATAACTGATGTATATTATTTTTTAGTGCATTTCCCCCTGGGAATTAATAAAGTATCTACCTAACTACCATTAGTGCATTTTTGCTGCCATTGATGACACACTTACACAATTCATTGCTGTTACCACTAGGAGGCTGAGAAAATCATTTTTTCCCAGTCAGCTAAATGGTAACTCTGATATGACATGGTCACGGCATTAAGATCAACTCTACTCTCTGAAGTGGGGCTCCATGAAAATACTCCCAAATGTTCCCACCACTGGCAGCACCCCTGGGTGTAAGTTTCTATCTCCTCCAGACCACCCAGTCATCAACCATTAGACCAGTATAGTAACAGTGCTACCAAAATAGAAGACTCCCCTGCTTTTACTGGAGATGAAAAGGACAAACGTTTCCAAATGACTAAGAAGAAATATTGGAAGAAAATTAGGTTACTGTCAAAAGAGAATTTGTGGAGTGTAGAGGTCATAGAAGTTCTTAGATTTCTGGTAAGAGTGAATGTGTGAGGTTGTATAAAATATCTCTATTGTGATGCCTTGGCTGTTTTTTTCTGTGCTTCTTGGACTAAACGGGGAGGCGTTTTTTTCTCTGAGACAAGCCATCCTTAGAGCTGACAGCAGGAAGCCCTCATATGGTCTGGGGGAATGTGTCTGCGTAAACACTGCCTGCAGCAGCGTGACACAAGGCCAAATAGAAAGAAAGTGGAGGCGGACAGCGATTTGATTGGACAAAGCCTTTGCTCTGCATACCCTGTCAACAAGGCAATTCATCATAATATCTGCCAAAGCAAAACAATCAACAAAAATGGAGGTCTCATTCTTTGTGAGACACTGACAAGACACCCAGCTGAGCTGATGACTGTTGCCTCTGCAAAGACCAAGCAAAAAGGCTGCTTTACTATTTCTGAAGTCTACATTTGTGCTTTTGGACAGATAAGAGCATTTCTAATAACTTCCTGCTAACCACTTTTCTGTGTGGATTGACCTTATCACATTTTATCTGTTCTAATAAATCATTATACATGGATTTGTTTATAGCTTGTGAGGTTTCTTCAGAGATGAGAAAGTGCATTCCTGCTGTGTATCGGCATACCTGCCAGTTCGGTTGCCCTCGAAATGACGGGGAGGTCTGGGCAACACAGATAGCCTAATCAAACTCAGTTACAGGCACTCTCTGGGGAGTTGAGAGAAACTTTTCTCCGGTGATTACTAGAGATTAGCCAGTTACTCACATGTGTTGCAGTGGGTCTGGCTGGTATCTGCTTCCAACCATCTTCATCATCAGTGAGGAAGGGAGTGAAGATCTCAATAGGGGCGGCTGTGGCTCAGGGGGTAGAGCGTGTCGTCCGCTAATCAGAAGATCGGCCATTCGATCCCAAGCTCCTCCAGTCCGCGTGTTGAAGTGTCCTTGGGCAAGACACTGAACCCCAAATTGCTCCCAAAGCTGCGCCTTCGCTGTGTGAATGTGTACGAATGGTTAGATTCCCCTGATGTGCAGGTTGGCACCTTACATGGTAGCGCCCTGCCATCAGTGTATGAATGTGTGTGAATGGGGTGAATGTGAATGTAGTGTAAAGCGCTTTGAGTGGTCGGAAAAGACTAGAAAAGCGTTATATAAGTACAGACCATTTAACAGCATAACTCATCTGTTTCCTTTTGTTAATATTTCTAAGTTAAAGGAAGTATCTAAACTGGAAAACATTCTGGTGGATTGGAGATGGAGATGGAGATGGAGGTAGAGGTAGAGATGGAGGTGGAGATGGAGGTGGAGATGGAGATGGAGATAGAGGTAGAGGTGGAGATGGAGATGGAGGTAGAGGTAGAGATATAGATAGAGGTAGAGGTGGAGATGGAGATGGAGGTAGAGGTAGAGGTAGAGGTAGAGGTAGAGGTAGAGATGGAGATGAGATAGAGGTAGAGATGGAGATGGAGATGGAGGTAGGTAGAGATAGAGGTAGAGGTAGAGGTAGAGATGGAGGTGGAGATGGAGATGGAGATGGAGATGAGATAGAGGTGGAGGTGGAGATAGAGATGGAGGTAGAGATAGAGATAGAGGTAGAGGTAGAGATGGAGGTGGAGGTGGAGGTGGAGATGGAGATGGAGATGGAGATGGAGGTAGAGGTGAAGATGGAGGTAGAAGTGGAGATAGAGGTAGAGATGGAGATGGAGATGAGATAGAGGTAGAGGTGGAGATAGAGATGGAGGTAGAGATAGAGATAGAGGTAGAGGTAGAGTTGGAGGTGGAGATGGAGATGGAGATGGAGATGGAGGTAGAGATAGAGGTGGAGATGGAGATGGAGATGGAGGTAGAGGTGGAGGTGGAGATGGAGATGGAGATGAGATAGAGGTAGAGGTGGAGATGGAGGTAGAGGTAGAGATAGAGATAGAGGTAGAGGTGGAGATGGAGATGGAGGTAGAGGTAGAGGTGGAGGTGGAGATGGAGATGGAGGTAGAGGTAGAGGTAGAGGTGGAGATGGAGATGGAGGTAGAGGTAGAGGTAGAGGTAGAGGTAGAGGTAGAGGTAGAGGTGGAGATGGAGGTGGAGATGGAGATGGAGATAGAGGTAGAGGTGGAGATGGAGGTAGAGGTAGAGGTAGAGGTGGAGGTGGAGATGGAGATGAGATAGAGGTAGAGATGGAGATGGAGGTAGAGGTAGAGATAGAGATAGAGGTAGAGGTGGAGATGGAGGTAGAGGTAGAGGTAGAGGTGGAGATGGAGATGAGATGGAGGTAGAGGTAGAGATAGAGATGGAGGTGGAGATGGAGATGGAGACAGAGGTAGAGGTAGAGATGGAGATGGAGATGGAGGTAGAGGTGGAGACAGAGATAGAGGTAGAGGTGGAGCTGAGGTAGAGGTAGAGGTAGATGTGGAGATGGAGATGGAGACAGAGGTAGAGGTAGAGGTGGAGGTGGAGACTGGAGATGGAGACGGAGACGGAGATGAGATGGAGATTGGATTGGAGCCTAGGACCAGGGGTTCTCAAACATGCTCTTGTTGTACCGTCAGATACAAACACATTAGGCCATGTACCCACATTTGATACGATGAAGAGATAGTAGAGGTGAGAGTCAAACCGACGTAACTGAATATTGTCTGATATCGGATTGTTATATGAATGATGTTTTTCCACTTCTCTACATGACATCCCTTTAGATGGATCGTGTTGTTAATGGGAGTGTGTCTTTGCCCATGGTGGTCTGGTCTACAAATCTCCCCCGGCAGAACCCTGTCTGGCCAATGTTGTGTTTGATGTGTCATCTGGGACCGATCCAACTGAAACCATATGGTCGCCTCTTGCCTGACAAAAAGTCATCCTCAGACAAACTGTTAAATAATGTGTGAAACACGGTTCATGTATGCCAATGATTTTACCTTGGGGCTAATGTCAGTAAAAGGAAAGGAAAGCCCAGAAACGAGTTCTGCTGTGCTCTGTTCTTTTCACCTCAGTTGACCAGGATTGCATGCATTGTAATCACTCCTCTGAGACTGCGGTGGTTGGGTAACACTGCTGTCACGGCAGGAAATGACTGGGGGTAGAGCCCATTAACTGTAGATGTGTTATCAGGTTAATCACCCCCTCGTCTCTTCTGCAAGTTGACGAACTGCACCAGGAGTATTGTGTGTATTTGCAGCCTCATTTCTGCTCCTGGTGGTAAAGATTTGCAGAGAAGATGCATCATATGAGATGTGCATGAGAGGCTAATGTCAGTACTCAGTGCCAGTCTCAGTGTCAGTGTCAGTGTATCCCTTCACGTCCAAGCCAATCAGAACAGAAGAAAAACAGCCGACGTGTCCAAGTTGTTATGGAGACGTCGCCGATCCAGTGGAAAAAGAACAAGCCGTCTTTGCTACTGATTCTCAAGAGGCCCAAAGAGACAAATGGCCAAACAGAATGTGTTAGATGGCCAGTCTGCCAACATTTCACAAAGAAGTGTTGGCTCGACTGTCCCATGAAACTGGCGACACATTCTGAGCTTGAAACTACAGTGCAGGCGGTGTGTCGCTGTTGTGTAAGTGTGTATGATTCAGCGCAGAGAGCAGAGGCACAGATTTACTTGAGATTTTTCTGGTAGCTGCTATGGTCCCAATTCAAGAAAACATTAATAACCCCATTGCAATGACACGGTCCCTCTCACCCACCCACACTAACATCCATCATTTATCTAGTTTTATTAGCACTAGGAACACTTGGGTCGGACCCCGTGTTTCAGTAAATGTTATTGTGATAAACCATTATGTGAACATATTTTAAAAGAGTGTTTGCCAGACTATTTCAAGGAACCGGTGACACATTCAGTGGTTGTCAGCCAGATGAGGGCCTTCTATGGTCTGGTCTGGTCTGGAGTTATAGTGTACATTGCAGCCTCAAGTCGGATGGGGGGTCGCTAGCTCATTTGGCGAACTGAACTCGGGTGTTTATTTTTTGAAAGATATACACAAGGGAAGGTGTGAAAGTGTGAAGAATCGCTGGCAGGGCACCGGCTTGTCCCCTGCCAGTGGATTCTCATCCAGACTGAGGGATCGGCGAACCAAATCTAAACACCTAGTTTGCACTTAAAACCTGTTAGCCTGTCATGGTGATACATATGTTAATTTGGAAGAGTTAATAACTTGTAACGCTAACAGGCATAAATGCAGACTAGTGATTTACTTGTACCCTGCAGGCAACTATATGTCCCATGTGTACCCATAACATTAAACATCAACGTCAACATGAGCACCGTAGCCTATGCAAGTTGTTATCAGCTGTTCTGGCCTGTGCATGAATCAAATGCAGAGAACGGTGGCTGCAGTACCAACCGATGATTATCTTTTCCTTTTATTGGTAATGGAAGCTTAGGGGCTGAATAATAAACAATGTTTTGCAAGAAGAAAGCATTTATTTTAAAGAGGTAATCTGCAAGATCTCGTCATCGCTGTGGTGTTTCTGTCAATCAATCCTGTCAATCAAACAGTGTGTCCAGTACTGTGATGTCTTCCTCCTTGGGTTTTCCTGTTGATGGAGTTTGAGTTTCTGTAGGTGGCGCTCTTCTCTTTGTCTGTTCAGCCATGGTGGCTATCGCTGCTCATGCTAACTACCCAGTTCTTCTATTTATGCCAAACAAACCGGAAGCAAAAAAAACCCAAAACATATCACTTCCTGTCTCCAGAGGATGTCTCCCAGGAAAGATCTACCTGACACCGGGTGTTTGGAACAGCAGATGGAAAATCTTTCATGAACTGGATAGAGGTTGAATCACTGTTGTGTTATATGAATCAGATAGAGAAAAACATTTATTTATATGAAAACATCACAGATTATTACTTTATTTCTGATATATTTATATTATAAATATATTTGACACATTCCAAAAACACAGGTTGAGGAACCGCTCCTCTACTCCCAGTGTCTTGTTCCTCTGTTTCAGCACCAGTAAATTAAAAGTGATCCAAACTTCTACTCGCCTGCCAATCACACTCTCAGTACAGAACAAGAGTCTTGATTGGTCAGCGCAACATCATTTTATCATTTTTCACCAAGGCAGATGTACAGTCATAACACTCCACACTTCGCAGGTCCATCTCAGAGCCGGCAAACACATTTACACCGCGTAAGGACGTCGTCGAGATAGGAAAAAATAGATAATGGAGAAAACACATAAGAGTAAAACCCCAAGACCCTCCCCTGCAGGACCAAGTCCCAGTCTAACACACAGCGGGTCGAAACTTTAATTAAGTCGTTCATCTCGGGTGACAGGCTGATCTGCAGATTGCGGTGCAGCCGGCCTCCCTGCATGCTACTGCGTGACCTGATTTGAGAAAGAAAGGAACAAAGAGAGGAGAATAGAAAGAGAGAGAGAGAGAGAGAGAGAGCAAAAAGAGAGAGAGAGAGAGAGAAAAATAAATTGATTCTAGGCAGCTGTGAGGCTTCTGGTGTACGAGGTGACTGAGGGCACGTTCACACCACAGCACTTTTTATTCAAACTCTGGAGTGTTTGCTCCTTTATTCTGGATCCAACGGCCATTCACACTCGGGTGGCACCAGATAACCGAGCGAGACGCTTGCAAACACGCCTCAGTCGTCTCAGTCGAGTCGAAAGCGTAATCCGAACCAATTACAGGAAAGGGGGAGACGGATGTCGACATTACATGGGTTGCGCCTATTTTTCAGATCTCATTGCACCTTATACACCACCATGTGCCCTCCGACTTCAAGATGCTGGCTACTTATCTACAGTCCTCTCTCACCAGGCTCCCTGCTGTGATAAGGCTACTGATGTCTTTAAATCCAGGCTTTAAACCTAACTAAACTAACTATTATTTTCACTATCATTTGGCCAATCTTGGCTGTGCACAAATACTGGGAGTGACTCAGTCTCCTCATAGAGTAAGACTGGACTGGTTAGTTAGCAGTAGCCGAGGTTGCTGCCAAGGGGAATTTAGTCCATGGTGACGGAGATGCTGCTGACGTCCCTGCACCGCGTCACTTCACCCACGTGTTCTTATTGGGTTTATTCTGTGGATTGTGTTTCCACTTTGCTCTCAACACTTTGTTTGTCCACTCTCGGCACCGTTGCTGTCCTGGACAAGGGATCCCTTCCCCATGGTTGTTTTCCTAATGAGGTTTTCACTGTGTTTTTAAGGTGTTCTCATAGGGAGTCTAAGGTCGGGGGGTATCGTTTCCGTTCATGTTTCAGAATGTGTGTATTGTGAAGCCTTTTGTGACTGCAACTGGGATTAAGGGGCCACACAAATAAACTTCACTTGTCATCTGATAACCAGCGGTTACTCATCCTTGGAAAGCCCAGCATAACAAAGTGAACCGAGGTCAAACCGCAGGCTGGACTGATGCTCATATTCAGCTATTTCATCACGTGGTTGTTGTCTGAACACCAGAGAAGGGAAGACGTTCATCATGCTTAGCTGAAGTCAGATTTGATTTGACCCCCACGTTTGCCAAAACTCTGGCCAGTAAACGAAGCTGCTTGTGAGACTTTTGTTTTCAAGCCCTGATTCACTTGTAATTGGGCAGAGTGAACTTAAATGAACCAGATACACAAATGCAACAAGGTGAATTTTTCCGCTATGGTTTGGACCCAGAAAAACAAGCTCTAGGTGTGTAATGCTGCTCCTCCGTTCTTGGCACAATCATGTTTTCAGGCTCTGAAGATAGCCAACAACCCGTTAGGCATCCTTCCCCTTCATTAGATGAAAACACACTGATCACTCAGATGGACGGTGGAGAATAACCTGGTGTCACTCTGGATTCTGGAGGAGCAGAGAGATGAAAATAAATACAAACCGACCTCAGTAGAAGCAACTGGGACCGATGTGTGCTGCCACCCAGTGAACAGGATGATGCAACATTACAATTCATTGCATTCATTCTCTAATCACTATGCTTTCATTCATCTCTGCTCCAATTTATTTAGCTATCTCAGTCTTCAACATGCCTCAATCAATGTCTTTATCTTCATATTTTCTTAAAATCTAAGTTGTGTAATAATAATGTAAGAAAAAAATAGAAAATAAGACAATAGACAATGACAAACTTCTGTTTTTGTGATCTGATCTGAAGTGTATGGCTCTTTATTAACAAGAAGAGCCTCTGTCTTGAGATTGTGCTTTGTTAGATCTGGGTCAGATAGGATTTGCAATTCATTCTTAGTGTTTGTTTTAGCCTTGCAGGGCTACCAGATGGGGTTTACTACATCAGGACAATTCATACAGTGACTCAGGAAAACTAAATTGACTCTCAAATAATTGTCTAAGCTTTATTGTACTCATTTTATTATGCTAGGCGTCAAACATGAACACACCTAAATCAACAAAACGGTTCAAAACCATAAAACATTTTTTGGAGATATTATTACGCCCACATCCTGGTTGTGATGTACAGATGGTGACAATTTACAGTCAAATGTAAACGCTAATGTTCCCTTAACCTAATAGTGCTGCTATGTGAGGAGGCTATCTGGACGGCTGCTGCTTTATGAGATTAGGCTGAATGAGCCTGAAGGCCTGGAGGACTCACAGTGGTGCTGCAGCTCCAGGAGGTTTCACTTCAATTTAACCCCATTCACAATATGAGCTTAGAAAAGCCAAGCAGGGAGAACCTGTGAGGGATAATAAAACTAAAAAAAATAAAACTGATGAAATAAAACTTTATTTTTAGGTATTTTTAACCTTTATTTAAGGTTATTTCTGGTCTGCTCCCCTTATGATTGGCTTATTGAATGTCACCAAAACTAAGGAGCTGATTGTGGACTTTAGGAGGACACAACAACAGAGGACGTACTCACCACTGGGGATTAATGGGAATACTGTGGAGAGGGTGAGCAGGTATAAATACCTGGGAGTCAACATCACCGAAGATCTGACATGGTCCACACACACTGACACTCTGGTGAGAAAGGCGAGGCAGCGCCTTTACCACCTCAGGCAACTGAGGAAATTCAAAGTCTCCCGGAGGATCCTTCAGTCCTTCTACTCTGGAGCTATGGAGAGCATCCTGACAGGAAGCATCACTGCCTGGTTTGGCAGCAGCTCCGCTCAGGACAGGAAGGCTCTGCAGAGAGTAGTGCGTTCGGCCGAGCGCACTATTGGAATTACACTCCCCACCCTGCAGGACTTGTACACCAGGAGGTGCAGAACCAGAGCCTGCAGGATCATGAAGGATCCTCACCACCCCAACAACGGACTGTTTCAGCTGCTGCGGTCAGGCAAGCGCCTCCGTAGTCACGCTGCAAAAACAGAGAGACTGAGACGGAGTTTCTTTCCTCAGGCCATCAGGACTGTGAACTCCGACCTCACCAGGGCCCCCACCAAGACACACACACTGCCCCTCTTATGCACACACACACACTTAGGTAAAGACTACACATAATTTATAATTTATATTATACATACAATTTTCCCTTTTTTTACTATATTTTTTTATAAAGTGCTCTTATTGTAAATATTGTGTTGTTTTTTTATATAGAGCTCTTAATAACTGACATTGTAAATATTGTGTTGGTTTATTGTAAATAGTGTGAACCTGTTATTTTGCACATTTCTGCTGAGCATTGCCACTTTCATTTCACTACACACCTCGTGTGTGTATGTGACAATTAAAATTCTTGAATCTTGAATTATTGGATCATTGTCCTGCTGGCCTATGGCTTGTTTGAGTAATTGATGACAACCACATGAAGTCACGTGTGACTTTGTATATTCAGAAATATGACCAAAACAGTTTCTGCTGTGTGCTTCTTAGTTTCTGCACTTGATGTAAACAAATGTCTTTTTTGTTCTCTTTTGGATTTCTTCTTCTTGTTTCTTCGTGGAGAGCGTTTTGCTGAGCACACACGCTCTATTTCAGCACTGCCCTGCTTCACATTCAAAGTTACATCGACATCTGGCAGCGACCCAACACAACCAAACTCCTCTACTTTTGGCCGCTGACCAGCTATGGAGCGACTGGGGGCTACGTGCCTTGCTGAAGGGCAACTCAACAGCATCTGTTGAGCGAGAGGAGAGAGAGTTCCTCATTTGTTTTATCATTACATTTTTTCGCTCTGATTTTCCCGCCCGCAACCTTCAGGAGTTGAACCTGCTTCTCTTAGCTTTAGGCTACCACTGTTCCCATCATCACATCGC
Source organism: Hoplostethus atlanticus (assembly GCA_034670405.1). NCBI lineage: Eukaryota > Metazoa > Chordata > Actinopteri > Trachichthyiformes > Trachichthyidae > Hoplostethus > Hoplostethus atlanticus. The sequence goes on from JAXDDX010000218.1 coordinate 65,558, forward strand.
AAATATGCTGTTTGGAGAAGAGAGAGTCCCAACAGACGCTGCTTACTGTTTCATATTTGGGTTATATTAATGTCAGAGACACAGGGGAAATTGATCTCAACAAAGGTGACATTAAATTACTCTTTGGCTGGACATGTGATGGTTCAGATACATAAACCTATTTGTAACTAAACCCTAACTGTCCATTTGTCTCCTGCCACTGAGTCAAGGATGAAAGTGTAAGCACAATGCTATTGGACAGTGGATACCATTTAGGTGAGCCAGAGAAAGGCGCATGAAGCTTGGGGAAAAACAGACGGAAGTTCTGAGTGACGACACGCTGATGATCCGTGGGTCTGCACATATAAAAGAGGCCAGTCTCCCAGTGCACACTCCAGTGGAGGCTGGATCACCATGACGATAATCTGCTGGGAGTAAAAACGGAGCACATGTGGATGGAAAGGGCAGAGCCACGGCGATAAGGTGAGTGGTTCAGAGGCTGTCTGACATCTGCATTCCACCAAGCAGATAAAAGGGAAAGTGTATTTTTTGGTTATTTCCAGCATGAGCTGTCTGGGTAGAGACGACGCCAACTACACAAAAGTTAAGCCCAGAAACAGATTAGCTTACAGCTGCTTTGGATCTGAAACAAGTTTTTGCTCACTTCATAATAACAAGTACAAATTATTGAATGGCCATTCAAGTGCTCCAAGAAAGCTATAAATTATGTGAAACGTGAACAATCTCAATAGGTGTTTCCCCAGATACAGGAAGAATCGTACATTACTTATGACAACGTCAGGTATGCTGGAACTATTCCACAATAAATCAGACTTTAGCTGTGAGTAAGATATCTGAGTGAAACACCGCCGTGGTATCTGTTTCTTGTTAGTGATGAAACATTTCCGAGCTGAGGCAGAGGAGACGCGTAGCAGCATTCCATCAAAGTAGTAATGGTTTAATAATGTTTTTGCCAGGAATGTGTTCTTCCACATATACGCAATAACAACTCTTTTGGTGGCAGTGGTTTGATCATGTGTCGCTATCGTTTTTAATTTACAGTTTCCAATGTTTCTGAATGCATCGGACCTGGTTGGTCCCCAGCATGCACCCAGAATTGGACCCCTGCAGTAACTACACAGCAGCCTGGCTGTGGCTCTCCTCCCTACAGCCAGCCTACCTGGGTCTGGTCAGCTTGGTGGGCGTGGTGGGCAACAGCCTGGTCCTGTGTGTCCTGTGTTTACAGAGGAAGCCCTGCACGGTGGCTGATGTCTACTTGGGAAACCTGGCTGCTGCTGACCTGGTCATGATGTCCTGCTTGCCCTTCTGGGCGGTCACCATTGCCCAAGGCTACCAGTGGAACTTCGGAGAGGCCCTGTGTAAGCTGGTCAACGTGGCCATCTCTATGAACTACTACTGCAGCGTGCTTTTCCTGGTGCTGGTCAGTGTGGACCGCTACCTGGCTCTGGTGAAGCCCATGAGCCCCAGTCGGCTGAGGAGGGCAGCCTGGGCCAAGCGCATGTGCCTGGGGATCTGGATCCTGGGCTTCCTCCTCAGTCTGCCCGTCCTGCTCTTCCGCGCAGTGGCGTACGTGGAGGATCCGGGAGTGGACGCCTGCATCCTGGCCTACCCCCACCCGGCCTGGAGGGTCCAGCACAACATCACCAGGAACGTGTTGGGATTCCTGGTTCCTGTCGTAGTGTTGAGTTACTGCACCCGCCATATTGTGGCCGCCCTGAACGACGTGCGAGCCACAGGACTCCCCGCGGTGCGCGCGGAGAGGAAGGCCACGTACCTGGTCCTCACCGTGCTGGCTGTCTTCGTCTTCTGCTGGACGCCGTTCCAGGTGATGCGTTTCCTTGACACTCTGGATTACTTCCAGGTGTTGCCGGGGTGCCTCTGGGGCCACGTCCTCGACATCGGCATCCAGTTGTCGACGTACCTGGCGTACAGCAACAGCTCTGTAAACCCCTTCCTGTTTGTCATCGTGGGGAGGCATTTCAGAAAAAGGGCTAAAGAGGTGTTTGGGAAAACTTTGAACCCCTTCTCAAAAGACAGGGCTTTCCTGACTGTCAATTATACCTCAACGAAAAAATTAAATGACACACAGCATATATACATTGAAAGACTTGAACAGAAACAAACTGTATTGTGACCACCTGATGAATGGTCAGCTGAAAGCTAATATCAAATAATGTCTAAATGTTTCATCTTCTCTTCTCAGTTTCACATCCATTGGTAATTATCTTGCAACCAAACGAGGTACGAACTGAGCCGGCATGTTCCAGATGACTCTTGTCATGATTACCGGAGGCCATCTGGTTCAGTATCGCCACGGGATTTATTACCTCAAATAGTTCACTTGGCTATCTGTGTGCTATCCTTTCCCCTGCCGCTTCTTATTGCCTTTGTCATCCTTTTGTTGATGCACCAAGAAATATTGGGATCTTTCACAGCCTGTGTACCAGTGCAAAACCCTGACGATTTATGCAGTAATCTATACACTAAATAACTGCTGCCTGGTGCTGATGATTAATCTAGATGTGATCTATAAAGACTTTCATTGTCACTGAACTTTTTCTACCTTTGATGGAGTGCGTCGTTATGAAGGCTAAATATCCTAGACCTGCACTATAAAGGCTTATTGCATTGTGATCTAGCTGAAAGAAGAAGAGGTCGTATTGCCACTTGAAAAGGATGTGCTGCTTTTACTTTTTGCCCTTTTAATAGAAATAATCTGTTAAAGGAACAATTTATCTGTGTCTTATTCGTCTTGTTGGGAGTGTTACCCTTCCTGCTTATAACCTTCAGTCTCCTTCTGAAAAAGCAACAACACAACTTGTAGATTCAGTTTTCCAGCAACACAAGAAAGAAGTTAATGCAGTTTGAACGTCAGTGTCGTTGAAGTGCCAACAGCTCTACATCTACACTTACTTCAGCATGGTGATGTTTTTGTAAAAAGTATTAAAAAAAAACTATTTATAAAACTTGTAAAATGTAATTGAAGTTCATCTTTCATTATGTCTAAAATGTAGAGGATATAGTGTCTAAAAGTGTTATTACTTTGTCAAACATTGGTGATCTTCTATCTTCTATCTTCTATCTAACTCCTGTCCTGTTTTAGGTGTCACTTTCTTTGAACGGTGTGTGTCTCATTTTGGAAGAAACCTCTTGAAATACGGATAAGAAAGGAAATACACCCACTACCTATCAGGCAGGTCTGCTTTAGTGTTACGTGATGCAATTGGCGATGCATGCAATGAAACCCATTACTCTCTGGCCCTCGGTGCCCCAGCGCTGTGCTGTACTGTGAGCAAGTGGAAAGCATGCCTTTGAGGAGGTCGGGGACTCATTATGAGGAAGGTCTTTCTATCTGTCGCAACGACCAGGCACCTTATTGAGAATAGAAATCACACCGCCGCTAGTGTGTGGGTTTGCATGTGAGGAGTTTCATTACAAAATGTTCCAAGTTTTGAAATTGCAGATGATCCTGTCCTCCGTCATGCGGCTGGCCATGCGTAGGTATAGTGGGAATCAAGGGTGCAAAACTTTCCGTAAGATATGTATGACTGATGTTGAAAGAACAGGTTGCTTAAGATGACTCATCGTTTTGTTATGAAACTATTCATGTTATCATGCTGATCTGTAACAGGGCTCATGTTGCTGGGTGGGTTATAAAAGTTATACAACCTCAGATTTACTTTTTAGAGAAGGATTCACCTTTAGATTGGTTTTGATCCTTGTTTATTTACTTAGTCTCTATCTTTGTCTCTCAGCCTCGCTGTGGTGTTCCTCACTGTGGTGTTCTTCACTGTGGTGTTCCTCACTGTGGTGCTCCTCACTGTGGTGTTCTTCACTGTGGTGTTCCTCACTGTGGTGTTCCTCACTGTGGTGTACCTCACTGTGGTGTTCTTCACTGTGGTGTTCCTCACTGTGGTGTTCTTCACTGTGGTGTTCCTCACTGTGGTGTTCTTCACTGTGGTGTTCTTCACTGTGGTGTTCCTCACTGTGGTGTTCCTCACTGTGGTGTTCCTCTTCCCAGAGATCACCTGTCAATCAAACAGTGTGTCCAGTACTGTGACGTCTTTCTCCTTGGATTTTCTGTTGATGGAGTTTGAGTTCCTGTAGGTGGCGCTCTTTTCTCTGTCTGTTCAGCCGGGGTGGCTATCGCTGCTCATGCTAACTACCCAGTTCTTCTTCTCTGTATTCCAAATACATCGTAAACTGGCAGTTATGTGCACCAGAGGATTTTCCCGGGAAAGACCTACCTGACACCCGGTAATCAGGGCTGGATCCAGGCAACAGGTTGAGCCTGACGCTGCTGGACTGCATGATGAACCTCAAGCTTTGAGCTGTGAAGATATCAACCACCAGAGGGTGGTCTCTTACCATAGCTCTGCTACCAACAGAGGGACAACAGAGATGATCAATGCATACAAAGAGTATGTGGTTACGAATCTATGTATGTATGTATGTATGTATGTATGTATGTATGTGTGTATGTGTGTATGTATGTGTGTATGTGGTTTCATCATATTGAAACTGTCTGTGTAAACGGGTGTTAATCCCTCATGTTTGCCTACAACATGCCCTGGCACAGAGCGTTACTGAAGCGTTTTCTCATTACTGAACATAGAAAATAATCTGGAAGTTTTTCCACTGACACAGAGCAGATTTATTGTTCCTGTTAATGAAAATAAGTTGGGACAGAGTGCAAAAAAATTCCTGTTCAAAATTAAGCTTAACCATCCCTGACAACATGATGTCTTAGGCCTTTGGATAGTAAAAAAGTGCCATGTATAGGATAGATTCTAGCTGTCGTACAGTCAAATGGGATGAGATGATTCAACTGGGGGGGTCAGGCTGCAACCAACAATCGCAGCATTTGATATGTTGTGATTAGAAAAGCAATCAATAAAACCAAACAACTGGAGATCTAGTCTTTCTATTTTATGTAGGGTGGTTGGTAAGCACCGCCACAGTAAATATCAATGTGTGTGATAAACTTGTGAGATAAAGGTAATTGTTTTATGTGACGTCAATCCTCATTTAACAGCAGATACTGCCCTCTTGTGGTCCACTCTGTGAGAAACAACCTAATGCTCCTCATGCTATCACTACAGTTCACCACATCATTTACAGTGCAATATAATTCAGCCTTAACTAAAAGAGACTTGAGCGTTTATTAGGACCCCCATCAGCTACTGCCTGGACAGCAGCTGTTCTTCCTGGGGTCCAAACATGCAACATGTACCAAACATGCGTTACATACATCACTGAGGAACACTAGACCCACAACTACACAACATACACAACAACAATATACACGACAGCTCCGATAAGTGAAATCCAGAAGAGTAAAATAAGGAAAATTAAAAATGTCCAGTAAATTCTATCCATGTTATATGAAGCGTGATAGTAGTAGCCCGATATAGTTATGAGAAATATACATTCAGATGTATTTGAAACAGTCAGTAAGGAACAGGCTTCATACTTAGATCAGGAAATGTAGATTTAGTAATTTAAGAGTTTTGTTATTTTCTTGAGAGATCAGGCCATTCTTCTTATGCACTTTGCAATTAACCGTTCTTCTTCAACCAAACTAAACTCCATATAATATTTTGTTATCTATATGAATCTGTATTCTGAAGGGCATCCACACATTTGCTTCTCCCCTTTGTCCTGCTTGTTCTTGCTCTTACTGCATCTCCACTTCCATTGTATTTGTGATATTGTTTTCATTTTTTTTCTTGTTTACTGTATAGCTTTACAAGTAGCCATGTTTGGAGCGAGGATGTGTTTCTAACTGACACGCCTCTGTGTAAATAAAGGTTAAACCGGCAGATAAACACTGTGTCAGCCATTGCATCTCATTCAGTGTTGGACGGAGGTTTTGCTGCCAGGCTCCAGTTGCCGTGGTGACGCTACCCTGATGTCTGGCTGAGCTGCATAAACAGCTTTGAGCTGTGGAAGTTGCTGCAGACAGCTGGCGGACCTGCAGTGCCGTTTCAACTTATCTTTTCAGTTGTATTTCCCGTCAGAGTCGACTGGATCAATAAAATTCAATTTCTTCTGCTCTTTTCTTCACGTATCCATTCACTTCTTAAATGCAAAGCTACACCGAGTGTACAAAATGTTAAGAACACCATATTAATATTGAGCTCTTGCACAATCCAAGCAGGTGATGGAAGTATTCCTTCCATCACCTGCTCATGCCCATCAGGAGGCAGGTCACCTGTCCACCACGGGGCTACAGTAGCATAGATGTCTTAATTCATAAACAACTATAATAGATATAATATCTCTGTCTGTGAATTTGATTTTCAACAATAATGATCCACTCTCTTACAAAGACAGCCTCCAGTAAAACAATCCCTGCCTCTTGTACACCATGATCCGTTGTCCCCCTTCGCCTCCATTTCACCACATATGCTGTGTGCTCCCTCACTGAGACACAACAGCATCCCGGCGAGGCAACAGAATACGATCGGGTTATTAATATGGATATCTGCTGCTGCCTGGGCTGTTTTTGGCTTGTTGTTTTTTTTTTTTCTGTCCACAGTGACGTGAGGCATGATGGGTAGCTCATCCTAACCCCAGGCGGGGAGGCAGCTGGGAAGACATGCCAATGGAAGACGGGCACTCGCCCAGACACAGCAGGGGAAACATGACACTGAAACCGCGAGATGACAAGGCACTGTAATCAAGCACAATTGAGGCTGCTCCTAGCGGCAGTATTTACCCAGAGTGTCTAGCAGCATAAGCTACGGCAGTGTGGCAGGCGGGGCCGAGAGTCTGCAGGTTTTCACCCCAACCAAACACTACAGAATGACTAACACGCCTTCGAGCAGAGCGGAGGAACCAATCAGTGAAATGAGATGCTGCAGTGTTTGGTTGGGATGAAAACCTGCAGACTCCTGCAGGCACACGGCGGAGAACCACCGAATCAAATATGACACACGGGAGCTGATCTCTGGTCGGGTTTGCACTCGGTGTTTCTCATTCTATTCAGCACAACTTCCTCCTAGTGTGTTGGACAGATGCGCTACTGGTTGGTGCATACACTTCCATCTACAACAACCATACTGTATACCACACTGCTCCTTGGGTTTTCTGTTGAGGGGAGTTTGAGTTCCTGTAGGTGGCGCTCTTTTCTTTGTCTGTTCAGCCACGGTGGCTATCGCTGCTCATGCTAGCTACCCAGTTCTTCTTCTATTTATTCCAAACAGGCTGTTGCTGCTGCTGGAAATGTAAAACGCATCACTTCCTGTCTCCAGAGGGTTTCTCCCAGGAAAGACCGACCTGACACCGGGTGTTGAGAGCAGCAGATGGAAAAGCTTCATGAACTGGGTAGAGGTGGGATCAGAGTCCCTGATGGGCCAGTCTGGATCGGTGGCAGCCCTAGTAGAAGGACCTGTGGAGCAGTACGGGTGGATTCAGACTGGAAGAAGCCTTTCGTTGGTGTTTTTGGTATTTTCTTTTCTCGTTGGTGAATGGGGTGTCGGTTGTCCTGGTTTCAGTTCTAGTTCTCCTCTTATCTTGGTAGTGTAGCGGGAAGGTTTGGGTGCTGTCTTTGTGTGTTGCTCTCATGTGTCTCATGGTTTTCTTCAGGCTGTTCGTAGAGATATAAAGTGAAGCTGGGACTGGGTGTTAATAAGAATTGATTCCTACTATTGGTTCTGAACTGATTATTGGAATTGCTGTTGAGTTATCGAGAGATATCAGAAACCCTGTTGGAGAATTACAACTTTTTACTTCTTCGGTCTTAGGGTCCAAAACCTTCACCCCCCCCCTCTTCTACCATGTACTCTCTTCTAGCCTGGATCCACATTTGTCTTCTCCCTCTTTGTTGCTCAGGAGCACAAAAAGATTTAGCTCAGGGCTTTTCATGCTTTTCTATTGTGCAGCTCTTTGGCATATTTATTCTCAGAGAAACAATATGAGGTTGTAGGTTCAGTAACGCAAAGTGAACAGAGAGCGGTGCAGTATTCCCCCCCCCCCACACAACGGGCGTGGGTTATTTCATGCACTGCCTCTATGGCCATCTGTACTGGGGAAAGAAATGAAGCAGGGATGATCCAAGTGAGTGCGATTCTTACAATGAGCCTTTGGAGGTTCTTTTGGTTTTGCACGCCTTAAAGCGAGGAACTATTTGAGTGACTTGAAAGATCTGAAGGGATCTATTTCACAATAAGCATAACTCAGCCAAGGTGAATATCCTCATAAGATTCCCATTACCAAAGATAGGATGACGCTGGCAGATCCCTTGAAGCAAAGTGGCTTCAGATAAGAGGAGGGGCACCATGATCCTTCAAAACCAAAAGTCCACATTTAATAAATAATTCACATTTCTATTAAGAGTAAACGATGAAGGTCAACAGCACCAGACATGAAATACAGCACAGAGCCACAGCTACAATGACCAATACAGTAAAATAGAGCGCAGTAGTCGTCTCTATTGTGAAAATGTGACTTTATTGTTTGTGTCCATGAAGGCTAGAGAGGCTCAAGGGGACAGGAGGGGTGGGGCTCTGCCGGAGACAAGGCAGTGTTTTTGCAATTCCTACTGGTCGCCAGTAGAGGGCGATAGAGGTCATAGATTACTTAATGCCCCTTTAATTCTTGGTTTCATTGCTGTCTATGTTTTTATCTCATGTGTTTATGCTCTAAAACTACATTTTGAAAAGCTGCTACACAAATAAAGTTTATTAGTATTATCAATAATTGGGATTTGAATGTAATCCTTGTGTTTTTGCATGGTGGGAATCGAACCCCTAACCTTGTTTACCACCAGTGCCGTGCTCTATCCATTGGGCTTCACAGGACCACATGGTAGAGTTGCACTGAAACCTCATTCACAACATGAACGCCCGTCCTCTGTGTGCAATCCTTCACACATAAAGTCTTTTAGTCGCGGTTTCAGAATCGGCTCAGCCGTTCTGGCAGGCGAGTTGGACGGATGACGTTTTTCATTCTTCTCCTCCTCCTCTTCCCACCTCTCCCCCTCCCTCTTCCTCCCCATCGTTGCTGCAGCGTTCCTTGGCCCTCATCCTAAATCTTCCCTCACCCCGATGATGACTGCGTCTTTCTGCCTTTTTGAGGTTTGTAGAAACGTCTTCCCGAATGACTTCCTCTTGTCTCCTGTCCTCCGGCCGTCGGAGCCCAGAGAGGAGATGAACTCTTCCTACCCTCCATTCATTGACTATTCACTTCCCACTGCAGCACCCCAGAGCCGAGGGGTCGGGGCGCATTTCAGTACTCCCATTTGCACGCTGCTATCGAGGATTATTAGAGTATGGCAATGACATGTGAGCAGACTTTCAAGGCGTTCTGGTGGTTCTCAGCCTGGTGGAGGGACTCCCTGGGGGGGCGCAAGATGATCTGTGGGATGTGAAAATATATTCTGTATCTCTAATATATCTCTATTACACAAACTACAAATCATGTTTTTAATCTTTGCGATGAGTGTTTTGATTCATTCATTGTCTTTACCCACTTTCCTTTCCTTTTCCTTTTTCATCATTGGCTGTATAAATGTGTCTTTCTTGTCAAATAAGGAACATTTGTAGCCTCCTCTTCAAGTAGGCCTTGTGTCATTTTTGGAAATAGGTATAAAATAGTTAGGAGCTGGACCGAGTCGTACCTGAACACGATTCAGGCAATGTCAGTCACTAGGAGCAGCTCGATTGCTGCTAATCAATTGATTGCAAGTGCACAGACTTTACTTCATGGTTATTCACGGTTACCTCTACATTCACCTGCACCTACCTAGAGCCGTGGTTTCCTGGGACCCCCAGAAACGAAGCGACATGGACCTTTATCTTCCCTTTACACGGACTGATTAATCAATTGATTGATTCATTACAATCTGATTAATTGCTGGAAGAAGAAATTCATTATTTCACGCATCACAAAGATTAAAACAATATAATAAATGTTTTATTAAAGATATATTAAAGATATATTGGGAACCATTAGAAAAAGGGGCTTTTCATTGCTTGTTCTTGCCTGCTTCGATTCCCACACATACAAAAACAACGAGCTCCACAAAGTTCAGACACTCACAGGAAAGTATTTTAAACTCAATTTAGTGAACTTTTCCGTCGCTGTCAGCTTACCTGAATTGTGCTGATGCAGTTCACCCAACCCCCCCGCTACCCGGAGCAGGTTCAGACCAACGCAAATAATTATTTGCTAATGCTATTTGACACGGGGGCCGCCTCACATCGCTCGTTTTATAGCGTTCACTCAAAACAAAGGAAAAAACCACTAAGCAGGAAGACGGTCCACAATGACTAGAGGAGGAGGAGGAGGAGGAGGAGGATGGGGAGGAGGATGGGGAGAGGATTACATGGCTCACATCCAGAATACATTTATACACCAAACCTGTTTCTCACAAGGGCCGTGCAGAATAACGCAGGATGGAAATAACAAGAGGTCAGGTCCGGTGTGTTTGGGCGTCATATCACATCATGTCAGGTCATTTCACACGGCATAGTATCACTCATGATGACACACCACCCAGTCATTTCCATCACTGAGTAAACACAATAAACAAAAATATCAAAGTGTGTGTGTGTGTGTGTGTGTGTGTGTGTGTGTGTGTGTGTGTGTGTGTGTGTGTGTTTTGTCTGTCAACTCTCATGAGACTTGCATCCACTGATGTATTGGTAAATAAACACATTATCTCTCTCTCTCTCTCTCTCTCTCTGGCTCTTTCTCTCTCTCTCTCTGTCTCTCTCCTTCTCTATCTCGCTCTGTGTCTGTCTCTCTCTCTCTCTCTCTCTCTCTCTCTCTCTCTCCTCTCTCTCTCTGTCTGGAAAAATGTGGTCACAGCAAAGTGATTCATACTAAAGGAATGACCTCCATCATTGTTAATAATGTAGTAAAGCCTTAAAGCTGTTATCTATCTTCAGATAACACCATCGAGTTGTCATCTGTGATTTCGGTGTATTTGAACATCAGGAATAAACTTTTTGGATGAAACGACATCAGACACATATGAAATCCCTTCGTTTCAGCCGAGGGGGCGGATCCTGAATATCTCAGAGCCGTCGTGGACAAACACTCGCCAGACCCAATTGGCTGAGATTAACATGGGGAGATATTACACAGACCGTTACCATGGAAACCAGACTGGCACCGCACCGCATCCTCTCAAGGACTCTTTCTGTATTTTTGTGTGTGTGTGTTTTTGTGTTTTGTTTTTGTGTGTGTGTGTGTGTGTGTGTGTGTGTGTGTGTGTGTGTGTGTGTGTGTGTGTGTGTGTGTGTGGTATATGCATTCACATGTATGTATTTGTCCACTGGTCTTCCTCATGAATAGTTCAATCTTTTAAAGTGAAAACTGCCAAAATTGACTTTTACTTTGTAAAATTCCACAAAAGTAGACAAAAAAATTCCACAGATGTTTTTATTTTTTATTGTTCCATTAGTTTCTCATCCGGTACAGGCACCCTTGCGTGGTCCAATCAGTAGAGAATATGACTCATTCATCACGATGGCGTCTGAGGCGTGGGGCGGCCATATGGCTCTGCAGCCAATCACAGTTGGGCATCGGCCTGTCTGGCAGCCACTGGCCACTGTGACGGATATGAGGTAGCGAGGTCGAAGCAGGAGGACACGAGGTTGGCCGGACCGCGTTTCACGTCTCAGATTAACATTGCATTCATGTCGTCGCCAATTTTAGACACAGTAGCAGAAATGATAGCAAGGAGGCTTCATTCCAGCTTTGGCGAGGACTCACTCTGGACCAAGCTCTGGGCAGCAAATCACTCTGACATGCTATGGGGATAGTAGTAGTCGTAGTTTTCCCTCAAGTCATCTGCAATATTGCAACAAAAGATTCACACAGAATTACATGGCAGTCTAGTTTAAAGGTTTCACACAACTGGGGGAAAGGGTGTTTATGCTTGTGGTCAAAGCAAAACTCAACTGTGCAGAGCTAGTAAAACACTATGTACTTGGGACATGGCGCTGTCTCCTCCCAAAGGTTCAGTGCCACATTATACGATGCAGCTGTGTGCTAACAGGAGCTCAGTAGCAACACTAGCTGACCTGCAGGAAGCATCGTCATATAATGGCCGATGGTTTCATAGGTCACGTTGTAGGAGCTCGGTAGTTGTGACAGGACATGTGAGGAATGTTTGAAGCAATCAGATAGATTCATCCAGAGTTGACTGGATCGCTCTGGTGTGATTCAATGTGCATTATCACATCTCAAATATTTTATTTTTTGTTTTAAAGCTGCACTTTAAATATACACCTGTCTCGTCAGCCTAAATCACAAAATTGTCATTTTTGCAAAGGTGAATCAAATGAACCGGTCCTGGAGCGACTCACTGCTGTCGGACAGTCCGGAAGAATCAAGTTAGTTAAAAGAGTCGTTCTTCCCTCCACTACTAACCTCTAGGCTGCCGGACGCAGCTCCATGTGCAGACGCAGGGAAATTAATTCTTCATGTCGAGGAACTTCAGGAGGCGTTTGCCTGTTAAACTAACGTGATGCTCAGGAAAGCACTTTTGTTGTTTCCACGCCTCTGAAGTTGTTAATGATGAGGCAGACGAGACACCTTCGCAGCTGAGATTGAGATGTGCTAGCCAGCGTGTCCTTAAAAGTTTGGGAAACGTCAGTAAAACTTAAGTAAAACTATTCATTAAAGTAGTTTATACTGTTCATTTAACATTTTGACATTTAAAATGAGTAATTACAATCACACTAATATGATGTGTCTCTTTAAAGCCCTTTGTTGTCGTGTTTCTTCAAAAGCACTTTGTCTTGACGTTGAGAGGGAAAAATCCACCTGGATCCTCATCTATACCTGATTCAGTTTTAATTGGTTCAGTGGATGCCAATCCTGACAGGCTGCAGTGTCTGGGAGCTTTTCACAGCTCAGTAACAAAAGCTACTGCCAAGATAGTCACTGGAGCCCTGTTTGTTTTGGACGTGTCCCTGTGTTGAAGCCGCTGCAAAATCTATGAAACATTGGCTCTCAGCCTCTTCAATTAATCTGATTGATCAGGATGAAGTCTGAGTTTTCCACGTTGGCCTGCGTTCAGAACTCGAGACCGTATACATTTTCCATCGTAGGCATTTAGCTGAGGGTCTTATTCAGTGACTTGGACAAGGTCAGTGGACATGTGGCTGACACAAATATCCACCTACATTTCCCATATGTCTCAACATTACATGTATATTATAAAAAATGTATATAATTAAAAAGGAAAAAAGTGTTTGGTGGGACTTGTTGCATTCAGCTGTGGGTTTGATGTGTAGAGCAGGGTGAGAGTTTCTGCAGTGGAGAAAAAGTGAGAATGAAAACATATCATGCATTCTGGTCTATTGAGGCTACTGTCGGTGGAGAACTTGGTACCTCTGCCTCTTGGACAATGGATTTCTCCCTGTATGATTGTTGGACGTCGGTCTAGAGAGAAGCCCCTGCTCTCTGATTCTGACCTTTACTGTTGATGTTTTAGATGGTTGACACATTTCCTCCAAACCGGTGTAGTTAGCTTGATGCGACATCATATCACATCTGCGAGAACAATAACAACACACCACCAAACCAGAAATTCAAGGTACATCGCCAACGGTTGTTTTTTTTAACAGTGTTATAGTGCTTTTTTCCTTTTAAAGAGGCAAATCGCTGTCATCCATATGAAAAAAAAATCCTCCCTGAAGTTCAAACTGACTTCTAACGCGATGCTGTTTCACCTCAGTATCTAAGGAACAGGTACAGCTTGCTCCTGTGAACGGAGGTGTTGATCTGTTTAAATCAGTGAGGTTTCTATATTGGATATCAAGTCGGGAAGCGAGTCTGAAGGTGATACAGTTCTGTGCAAGTTCTCCCAGGGGGATTTTCAGAGTCAGGCACAGGAAAGAATTGGCCAAAACAGGGGGATTATTTCAGTGTAAGGGAGGTCAGAGGCAATGACAGTGAAAGCGATACATCCCTTTTCAGTCGTGATGAAAGCCTCCGATAAGCACATCGCCGGGAGAGATAGGGGATGGGTACACGAGCCGCAAGATCACCAGAGGAAATCAAAAATGCACCGCCACACACACTGATGAGCAACTCAGAAATAGCACTTCATTCAGTGATCTTTATTTCCAAAAGGCAATCACTACATTTAATGTAATGGTTGCACAAGTAATACTGTGAACAACGTCCAAATACTGAGCACGTGCTGCCTGTGCCGCCTCAACACAGGCAGTTAAGAAAACAAAATGCTACGGTAAGCATTGTCCTCTGAAGCGTGTTGTGGTATACAATCAATACCATATACATCATAATACAGTTCTGCAATAAAGCATGCTTTTTGTTCCATGTTGTGATTTGTCTTTTTTAAGCTTTAGACTTTTTTTTTTTTTTTTTTTGTGTGTGTAATTCTCAGAAGCATTTTTCAAAAACATACATTGATAGTCCTGCTGCATTCACGCTAGGCTAACGCTGCACCCGTCGCAATGAGAGCGGCACAGGATCGGTGAGACGGTGCGCATACGTGAAGTTACGGTGCGGGTTACGTTCGTATGAGGTCAGGGAGTGTACGTGGTGAAGGATTTTCATGTGATATTACTGAAGCACAATCAGTGACGAAGCTCACATAGTGTCATTTCCCCTTAAGGGTACGTGTGAAAATGTTCTGTACTTTGCGGACATAAAAATGGTACACTCAAGTCAAGTATAGCAACAAAAAAAAAAAGCCAGCTCAACACATTGCATTCAAACGAGCCACTCAACTCGTGAACCGAGATTCTTCTGCGTCTTATAATCTCAAAGTCGTCCATCGCTTCACTGATATAATAGAGGATAATATAGGACACTTCCTCCTCTTTGCATTATGGCTTATCTTCCACTCTCTTGTCACACGATGTCATTTTCACAAGAGCACAAGTGCAACCAAAGTCCCTCATCTCTCTTTTGAAATTTGTCAATGCAGCAACCCGCGGACGTACATGTCGACGACAAACGTTAGGACAACAAGCCCTGAGATAGTGTTAAAAGAGGTCATGATCTAGGTAGCGTATCGGTACATCGTACTCAAGACAACAGCTTAGCTCTGGGACCATGCACAGACAACGTGACGTGATGTTTTTAATCATTTTCATTCATTTTCAAATGCATTTTTCTTTTTTTTTTTTGGAATTTAGTTTAGTCAAAATGAAAAACATGAATGAATGAAACACATTTAACAACTACTTTTCTGCAGTGTCTTTTTTTTTCGTTTTTTGTTCTTGTCTGACTTCAACCATACATTGAAGCACAGCACCAAGTTAGAGGTCCACGTGCACGAGTCAGACCGGATTTAAAACGCTTCTAAAAGTCTGCCGTCTTATTTGCTTCACTTCACTGGCAGCCATCAGTCCTGACACTTCTTACAGGGAGCAGAATGTCGATGTCAAATCCAGGAGCGTTATCCCAGACTCCCGTTCTAATTTATGACGTGAATGTTTTTCTGGATGTTTTCCAAAATGATCCGCATGGTTCGAATTTAGGAGATTATTTATTGCATTGCCTGCTTTTATCAAGCCCCAGTGGGAATCTGCACTCGCAGGGCTAACAGCTAATACACCGGCTGTAACGCGCTAGCCTTCCCGCGTTACCTTCCTAGCAGATAACTCTGTTTCTTCCAGGTGAAAGAACATGACCGTCATTTGGTATAGTAAAAATGCGCAAAACCTTACCAAGTTTTACCATCGTATAGTGGATAGTGGTGGTCCAGATCAATAGGGCACAGTGAATACTTGAACATTACAGTATATAGCACGAAGGGACATTTGCGGCCCCCGCTTAAGCACACACAGGAAATAAGAGAAACATAAGGCACTCAATGGTGGCATTTAAAACCTCCTGTTTCCAGGAGTAAGGGACGGCCTAAGGGTCCATCTGGATATGCAGCTCGTTTTCTTCAAGTGTTTTCTCGCTCTCGTTCTCTTTGGTCTGCGCCGGTATAAACCCATTCTGGGGCTTGCACACTTCCACAAACAGCGGGAAATCAGACAGACTAGTGTTGCACTCCTTGTCTTCATTCTCGTCCTCCCCTTCATCCTTCCTTTTCTCTTCATCCGTGGTGGGCGTGCTGCAGCCGAACGTGGGCGTGCTGCAGCCGTAGGCCTCGCTGTGGGGCCGCCGGGCCTCGTCAGGGATGTTCTTCTTCAGCTCGCGATTCCTGTTGCGCTTGGTCAGCTTGGTGACGGAGCCCAGGCGGTTGAAGATGTTGTCCTCGGACGTGGTCTGGTGGTTGGAGCACTGCTCGGCCCCCCGTAGGCGCAGGTTGTTCAGCTTGGTGTCGATGCTCTCCTGGGACGAGGTCTTGTAGCTGTTGGTGTCCAGGCTGTTGAAGACGGCGCGGCGCTCGGGGGAAAGCATGTCCAGGGACAAGGCGCGCTGGTCCAGGCCCAGCTGGCGTCGCTCCATGCTGCGGATGGTGGCGGCACGCTGCAGCTTGTCGTGGACCTCGACGCTCATGCGCCGACGCGTCTCCCGGAACTCTGCTCGCACGTTAGCTTTCCACTCTGCTGCATGGGCCTTGATCTCGCCAACCTGGGACACACATAATATAATAATCTAACACATTTATTTGTGTAGCACATTTCCACCATGTTTTTAATAATAAATAATAATAATAATAATAATAATAATAATAACAATAATAATAATAATAATAATAATGATAATGATAATAATAATAATAATATTAATAGTAATAATAATAATAAATAAATAATAATAAAGATAAATAAATAATTATTAAGTAATCTATGACCTTTATCGACCTCTATCGTCATGCAGTAGGAATTGCAACAACATTGATAGAACCTCCTCCTCCCATGCAGCACACCCCCTCACCCTTCCCACCCCCTTGAATTATGGCGGCCCGTAACTGACATAACTCACTAAGTCACATCTGGACAATAGAGGTGAGTAAGCTAGGTAAGAGGTAAGCTAGGAAAAAGGTAAGCGTCCAGGCATGTGACATATCTGTCTAGTTACATACAACTGAATGATACGTTTGACTTCCTTTCATTGTACTTGTATGTAATAAAAATCTATGTATTTGGCACAGACAAGCACATCATACATCAACACACGGCTTGGAAAATATATACAGTATATTAATAAATAAATGAAGACAACCAAATGTTCGTGATGCTAAATGATGGGCCAAGCTTAAAGAAGAGTGCTGCCAATTTCACAGCTCCAGTGAAACAGCATGCCTAAACAGATATAGCATATAACTAGCACAGCCAGGGTAAGAGGTCCCGTTCCCTGTAGAACATGCCGCTAACGCTGCCAGGGTTAGCAGTCTGATTCCCTCAGGGGCCACCCACACTGGAAAATAACGCTTCGGATGAATGCATCCTAACCAAACCAATAATCAAGTTCCATTACCCGGAAATATTGGAAGCATACCTCTTCTTTTGTCTTCTTGGACAGGACCCTCAACCAATCACCAATCATGCTCAGCACTGCAGCAAAGTAGGCCAAACCAACCAGGATCCAGAACCACACCAGCGGTCTGTACCACTTGCGGTACTCAATCCTCCGGTCTCCTCCTGTTAAAATAAAAACGATGAAATATTCATCATTTTGCAGCAGCCGGCATGCATTTCCTTCTCCTTCTACAAGGGATGAGCCCCAGACCAACATATATTTCTCTGACTGGCAGGTGAATTTGTTTTCCTGCAGTCAAAGAAGTCATGTGTGTGTATTAAGGAGCAACTGGGGCAGAAATCATCTTTAAGGTGCATTCACTGTCGGGGAGCGCCGACTGTGTAAGTCTATTAATGGATTCCATTTCAATAAGCAATAAACAACAACCGCTTTTCACATTAACTCAACGCCACAAGCCCACAGAGAGGGCTTATCCATCACACATAAACCCACCCTCCATGGAAACCTCATCACAAGAGACTGAAGGAGAACCTGGTCCTGAGCCCAGCTACTCTGTGTAATAAAGGCGCATGAGCGTCATCTTGCATTAGGTCTGAAGTGAATAATGGCTGAAGGAAAAAAAAGGAGAGTGCTGCTATGGGAGGCGGACATATTAAAACACCAAATCATCGGAGGTGTCTCCCACTTTCCCTGCATCAGGGTTATTAACTTCACAGCTAGTTTAGTTACATTTATTTCCTTTACTTGTCATTTATGCACTTTGTTGGCTTTGTACAATTGTCCTCTGTGTTGAGTTTTTATATTTTGGTTCTTGTCCCCGATTCACTTTTGTCATCTTGATTTTTTCTCTTTGTCTTTCGGGATGAAATGTTGTTTATCATTTGTATCTGCAAATAAACAAAATCTAAATCTAAATTCTTGGTAGTGCGGTGATGAATTGGATCCGAAAAAGTCTTTATTATTCTGATATTGTCTGACATTGTTTGACATTTATTGTGGATTAATAATATATAAGAAATGAAACAGGTCTGAAGCCTTCCCATGTGCGGTTGAATACTGTAAAATGTATGGATAATCATTCCTGCTCCATCCAGCACAAAACCTTCCAGACGAGCGTCTATGACCCTGTAATGAATGAAATAATGAATCTCGCCCTCACCTGCTACATAGTCCCCGATCCCAACAGTAGTCAGAGTGATGACGACGAAGTAGATCGCATCCAGTGCTGTCCAGCCTTCAATATGTTTGAAGATGACAGCTGGGATGGTGACGAAGAGGATGCAGCCAGCCAGAATGAAGAGGAGCGTGGAGGCCACACGGATTTTAGTCTGACTGATCTGGTTGTGTTTACGCTGAGGAAGTGACACACACACACACACACACACAGTGTGAGCAACAGTGGCCGTAATACCAATGCCATCTTCAGCAGGGTGCTGATTGTGTTTTCACTCCTTGGCGGCGACCCCACAGAGTTGAGAGAGGACTTCTGTGACTCTGATAAGGTGGCGTTATTAACTCATCAGCGTGACCACTGGGTACGATGAGCGGACAAAATGATCAGCTAAAATTAGCTATGGGGAGGGAGTTGTGGCTGTCCTGGAAGTTCATTATATCAAGCTAACTCCCTCCATAGGTGTTCCTCCCTGTCTGCCCCCCGCTGATACTGCAGAAGTAAGGACAGGAAGCTCTTTGGTCTCAACCACGAGGAAAAGTTTACTTTTTTTCCATTTTTGTATTTGGCTTGTTTAGCTCACACTGCCCAATAACAAGCCAACCAGGGCTTGCAAACAAAGTCACATGAACTCACAAGGAGCTTGTTTATAGTTTAGTTTGGTAGTTTAGTTTGGTAACCTGTCATCCCACCAGGTTAGAGAGTCTGAGAGGTTTCTTCAAAACAAATCTGATTCCAGTCCCTGTAACTTTAGCCAAGCATGATGGACTTGTCTGCTCTTTGCCGTAATTTACCTTCACTGTAGTTAAGATCACATGAAGACATAGCTGAATATCAGTCGAGATGGTGGTTTGCCATTGGTTCATTTCGTTATACAAGGCTTTCCAAGCATGAGGAACTGCTTGGGACCATATAAACCATTGCGTTTTGGGGTTGTTTCTTGTAGTTGGTTTGGATTACATTCTCCCTCCTAACAAACTTTCTCAATTTCAGGCGTTTCCATAAAGGAATAAATAGTTTGAATAAACCGTTCCAAACATGCTTGGTGTGAACGCTCCCTACAGGCCCCACACTTGGGAATGTTGCAGCAACTTAAAATTGAATGCTTTCTTTTTTGGAAAAACAGTCTCTTCTTTCACCTAAAGGCGCTGATACAACAGGAACAACGTTTCTGGGAACTTCTCACAGACATGAGTCCCCAAGGAGTTGCCTCAGCAGTGCTGCTTTAATCACATAGGAAGTTAGAGCTAGTTGCCTGGAAACAGTTGAATAGATTTTAAACTGTGTGTCTCACATGGTGGGTGTCTGGCCGTCTACACTACCCACTGTCAAGTGTATCACCAGCCTGAGTGTAGAGCAAAGAGGCACATTTGCACATCATGTGTCATTTCACATACCTGCTTCTTGAGGTTTCACATCTGACTCATTGTTATATTCTGAATACACTAATAATATTAAGTTCTGTTTATATAATTTATATTGTACATATTTCTAATTTAGTAATCCATATTAAAGTAAAAAACAGTAAATGGTAACAACTGTAACTTAATCCAGCTATGAAAGCAATCCATATTCTTTCCCCACATATTTCCCACCCATATAGTCTACTAAATTGTCTGAAATTGTCAGCAGCATATGTTTATTTTTACTATTTCTATTGTATATTTCATATTTTCTGAGCTTATAATCGATTTTATTACTTTTGCTGTTGCAACAACCTAACTTACCTAACAAGGTTTCATCTTATCTCGAACCAAATAGACATTAACAAATCATTAAGTAATTCATATCAGAACCATAATAGTTGATACACTGATCATTATGTTGGATGTTATTGACTCACCCTGAACATTTTTTCCACCTTGGCGATGCTTTTGACAAATATGGTCCCCAGCTGGTCACCGACGCCGGCTAGGAGGAATCCAAAGAGCGGAATGCCGAATATTGCATATAGAATACAGAAAATCTTCCCGCCCTCGGTGCTCGGGGCGATGTTACCGTACCCTGATGGAGAGAGAAAAGGGGTTTTTACAGTGTGTTTCGTTGGACTTTTAGTTGTACAAACATTTGCTGCTCTGGAGGCAGAAATCATCTCTTTGGTGGAGTTAAACCTCCATGCCATCCAGCCATGCTAAGTTATCTAGGTAAGCTAGCAAGCTAACCTGCTGACCTTCCAAGATCAAGAACACAAGATCAAGTCATTGGCACTTATTTTTTTTATTTATATTTTGAGTTCCTTAATTTGCCCGTTAGCTAACTTGCATTGCAAAACTGTCATTAAGTAAATTAAGATTTAACTCAACCAATGAGATTATTTATGCCCCTGAGAAATGTTTGTAGAGCTAAAACTTAAAACTGTGAACATTTAAGCAGCTAAAAGAGCTCGATATTATTTTTCAATTAATAATTTTTATTTATTAATTGTATTTAACTCTCTTCTTCTCTCCACTGCTTGCAGATGCACAACAGGAGGAGTCAATACTCTAGTATTACTTTGGTAACACTTTCAAGCAACACAAACTTAATTTCAGTATTACTTCCTGAATCATGTTTTGAGAAGATATCAATACCTATTATTAATATTGCTGGTGACTGTGTTCTGACGTAGGCGTTTATGCATGTGAAAATATTAGAAAAAGGTGAAATGATTTTTTAACATTCATTACCTCAAATCAACTGAGGGGAAAGACATGGTTGCCTGGTTATCAAGTTGATGTGAAAATACATTTTTTGAAAGAAACTGGAAGGGAAATAGCACCATCCATCAAACTGGGGGCAACAGGCTACTCTGACTCCGAAGCTGCTGTTCGAATTGGTAGTGAGATGGATTGTGGATTTTCACAAGGTGGAAAGGCAGAACAATGAATGATGAAACTCAATTTAAGAAATAGATGTGAAGCGTCACGAAAGAAGTGCAAAGTATAGTCTTTGAGGTGGAATGTCTGGTAGAAGTAGTATTTTGAGGTAGTATCAAAACAATCGACCATACTGCCTCATGAACATTGACATATTCTAACTATGTGATATGATATGAGTCTTTTCCCTCAATTATAGTTTCACCTCCTATGTTTTTCTCACTTTGTAAGCAACATGCCACATGGCACAAGGAAGCAGGGTATTAGGTGATGACAAAATTTAACTCAGCAGTCCATTTGAATGGGTTTTAACTAACTTACATTTTTTTAAGGTATTGTTCATATGGCTTATAGTATTTTATGCAGCTATACTGATAGAAAATGCCACTAAAATATCAATGGTAGTCCCAAATATTTCATCACCTGTTTAAATCATCCTTAAAGAAACACTATGCAACTTTGCACGTTGTTTGAATTTTGAAGTTTTTTTGTTTGAACTTAAAAACCCAGAAATCATGAGATCGCACGCTTATATTTACCAACCTGGCTGGTCTGTGATCACTTAATACCAAAGGATACCAAAGGGACAAGAGAGGCTAACATTGGTGAGTCCACCTTTCTCTGGACAGAGCGCTGGCTCACTGATTAGACAGGCGTAGTTCTACATAAAGATCTGGCCTAGTGCAACTTTAATAATTCTGTTTAATCAGAAAATGTATTTTCTCAATTTTTCTTGCTACTATTAGATGCTTGTAATGTTGAAGGTGAAATATCAGTTTTGTCCACATTAGGGAGATAATGTGGACCATCTTTCACTTTGACAGAAGATTCTCTCTAGGAGTGGAGCAGCTTGCGTTCTTTCATTTGACGGATGGCTAAAGCTTACAGTCCAACGTTAGCAAAAAGACAGTCAACTATTATGACTGTTTGGACCAGAAAACCTCCTCTGGAATTGATTACCAAGGGGCTGAATGGTGTAGAACAGCAGCTAATGGGAAGACAATACATTTCCAATAGCGCAAATTCATACAAGATGCAATACAATTCATGATGCTGAGGGAAATTCATTTTGCACGGCCAGTACAGCAAACATTGAGCATCATACATAGTGGACAATGTACAACGCATTCACTGGTAGACAGAATAGACAGCCTGGTCATGCCGTTATCACAGTACCTATAGTTGTGATGACGGTTCCAGCGAAGAAGAAGGCACTGCCCAGATCCCAGTGGCTGGAGTTGTAGGACGTATCGCTGATGGGATTCACCCCTGCGTTCACGGCATCCACAGAATGCTGGGAACAGACACAGAGAGGCGCGTGTGACATGTTTGGTCTCCTTGCGTTGTTGTCGGTATTGTTGATGGTCTCATCCAATCGATGGAAGGCACTCCAGCGTCTATCCTTGACCCGGCTTGAACCGCCAACCTTCCACTCTCTGAGCGAAAAAAAGTAGCGAAGCATCAGTATTTCAGTTTGCATACCTGTACATGTATACCACACATACATTTCTAGACACGTTAGACGCTGCACCAGGTTTTAATATAATTACCTTATATTCATAATAAACCTTCATTATAATTGTGTGCTTATAATTATCATTATATAAACACATCACGCCTCATCACTGCACTGCTGCAGGTGAACAACAGCACTCCGCAGGGGGTCCTGACAAAAAGGTATTCTTCAAACTTTTCCAATCCATTACATTTGTGATCCAGTTAGGGAACTTTATCGCTGCTTCGCTGCAGATGCTGCCTCTGCAGTGAATCACTATGACAGAGGAACTGGGAGGGCATGGAGAGGAGTCGGCGCCAGGCGGGGCTGATAACCGGAGCAGCCGTCACACTCAGTGCCAGTTTGCCCTGCAAGTGGCCGTCCTAGCAGATAGAGTCTCAGTGTACTGAGCCGCTCTCAGGATGTGAGAGATAGGTGTGCAGTCGGCTGAAGGGCAAATTAACAAGGACACAACTGGTCTACCTAATCCAGAAGTAGTAAAACAATGTTGTTAGAAACTGTGTTTGCCGCACACTTCAAGCTGCAATATGAAACTTTTTTTCACATTAAAACAACAAGAAATGAATAGGATTACTATACAGTATTAGTCTGAATCTGTCTGTCACCCTGTGTGGAAATCCTCCATTTGCCTAAAATTGGGGTGTACATCATTTGTTGTTGGCAAGTGGGCGTGGCCAGCAGTGAGCTGGTTGAGGCAATCAAGTTGAGGCTAGCAGCCGCAGCACAGGAAAGTCATAGTAGCAGCAAAAACAGTAAGAAACAATAGAACAGCAAAGCTAAACATGCGGCGGATAAGTCCCGTTAGAAACACTGAACATCGGCATTGTTCACTGTCTGCTTCTTCAACGACTGTGGCGGCTTACGGATGCCGGTTACCGCAGCCTCAGGATAGCCGTTTCAAGGTAGACAGTGCATCAAGATGAGTGACAAGTGTTGGAGGGAGAAGAGGCCCGATTAACAACACACACCACTGCCTCAAGGTGAAAAGCTGCACAATGTAGCGTTCAGCGCGGTGAGCAAACCTGATGAAGCGGCAATGCAAAATGTGTCATTTTTTCACCAGGGTTTTTACTTGCATTATGGGAAATTAATAGGATATTGAAACAGGAAAGTGTATGAGTGGTTAAGTGTTGAAGCGAACTTACAGCTTTCCTGTATTCTGCCTGCATTTCCATGAGCTACAGCTGTGCTCAGGACACTTCGCTCCTATTGGCCCTTAAAACAACCCAATCATGTTGTCTTGTCTCCAAACATGACCACAACTGACAGTTACAGCCTGCACCAAAATAACCTCCTCTCTCCAAACTGACAGTACTGTCAAAACGTCTCTGGCTGCATATGTGAATCGGAATAACTCGGGGGATTTTTTTGTAATTTCATAATGTCACCTGCTACTCTGACGAAGACCTTTGACATAATAAACTCTGCAGCCTCGGTAGTGTTACGTGATAATAAAACATGATCTGGAATTTTATTTGAATTGATTTTATTCTAAGATACACCAAATTAAAAAAAGAAAGATCGAGGGATGCCATTAAGGATATGGCTAGCAGACGTGTATTTTGAATTATGATGGCTACTTTCCATACAAACGTCAACATATTGAAGAACATACAGAAATTAAGATGGTATAATAAATCCTCTGATAATGCATGTGTTTTTGAGTCCCTCTATATGTGTAGAAGTTTAGATAGTCTCCCCATATGATTCACCAATAACCAAAATCAACACCGATGATATGTTAAGGATGATCAGGATTAAGGATATGTTGGTATACTTGATAGTGATGGTGTGAGGTGCTAAGAGGGGCTGAGAGTTGAGGCGAGGTGCTAGACTGGGTAACTCACAGTGGGAAAGAGTGAAGCCCACACACTGGGAAGTCCCGATTCATCTTTTATTGACAATCTTTAGATCCAATCACACTAGCATAGAGCGCTCTCATCAATATTCCCTCCCAGCCGGTGGTGTTCAGTTCTGTGCCATGGTTTTTCCATTCCAACCACAGACTACACCCGCTGCTGTCACTGATTAGTTCCTCCCTCTCTGGCTGAAGGTCTAATGAAATCAGTTCATGGAGTATTTGGTTGAAATGAAAACCTGCATACTCCACCACAGCATAGGATTGGACACCGCTGGCTTAGAGAGGCAATATTGCTCCCACCCCCATGCGGGACCTTAAACTTGAAAAAAAAAAAAAATGCATCCGTATAGAGTTGCATTTCGCTATTTCCCTTTGAGCAATACAGATTTAGAGACAGACTAGTAAGCAAAAGTATGGCCTCAGTCAGCACAGAGCACATTATATAGCTGAGGGACCTCAATAACCACCCTCTGCCCCCATTTAGACGAAAAGGAAAGCTGGTTTTGGAAATGTCGCCAGAGGAGGCTGGTGCTATCTCCCCGCTAAGACAGACAGAGAGGGCTGAAGTGATATTCATCTTTCCCCGAGAACCCTGAATTGATTGGAGCTGGCCCTGCCTATCCCACGGCTTCCACTGCCAGGCTGAGATTATACAGCAGCTGGCACTCATCCCAGCTGTGGTTATCAGCTGCCCTTTTTCCCCCTGCCACCATGAAATCACCTTCACGTTCAATTTGAGTAGGGAGTGTACGGTTCTCAGGGTAAAAGAATAGCAAGGTTTTCACAGGGCAAGGCACCGCAGCTATAGGGTTCGGCTGATATGGAACTTTGATACCGATATTTTTTACCCAAATCTTGTCAGGGTGGAAAAGCATTTAGATCATCATGGGACACTAAAACTCTCCGCTCAAATCCAAACCAATGAAATTATTTTAGGGTTAGCAGCTCCTCAAGGCAGGGTGACCCACCGCAGATAGATTACTACCTTTAAATGAAGAATTAACAAAAACATTATTAAACAATTAAATTATTATACCACGTGACTGGCCGATATCCGATATTTAATAAAAGCCAATATCGCCCATCAAACTACTGATTAGTTAGTGCCAGTATCTCTATATATTACATTCTACTGAGGCTGTGCTCTACACTGCTAGAGCTGATCTCTTCGGTCCTCATCCTCCTAAACCTATCCACTGTTTTCACACTATCAACCGGCTGTTGCCTTGGCTGTTGGAGCACAATGTAAGTACAGCCTATTTTCACTGTATGTTTCACCTCTGTGAGAGGATTTTACTCAGGGAAGGCTGCTGAACTGTGCATAGAAATACGCTTCTGCTGCACGTTAATGCCTTGGTCTGAACTGAAGTCGAACTCTGTCTTCATTGTGCATGCTCTCCACCGGGGTCCCCCAGGGCTCTATCTTGGGCCCCCTCCTCTTCACTCTCTACACTAGTTTGCTTGGCCCTGTCGTCACATCCCACAACTTCAAACCATTGATAAGCCAATGACACTCAATTTGACTTTTCGTTCCTGTCCTCTGACACTTGGGTTGAAGCATACATCCCTGCTTGCCTTGCTGACGTCTCCGGTTGGACGCCTGCCCAATCCCTCAAAGTCTCAACAAGACTGGGCTGCTTTTTTCCCCCAGGAAAGTCCTGCCCTCTCTATCACTATTGACAAAACCACAGCGACTCAGACTGCCCAGACTGCTAAGAATCCTGCCATGACTCGAGACAACCGGCTGTCATGGAAGGCCCACATTGCCGCCGCTACACTACACTACGCACTGTACAGCATCCACTGAATCAGACACCAGGGACTCTTCCCACGTCTTAGTTGAAGTTTTAGTAATCTCCTAACTACCTCTCAACACTGCAGCCCACCTCGTTTTGAACATTCCCAATTTCTCCTATGTAACTCCCCCTCCTACACTCCCTCACTGGCTGCCCATGGCTGCTAGTTTCAAATTTAAACCCCCGGTGCTGACATGCAATGCTTCAAAGGGATCAACACCCCACACCTCCAGGCCATGATCCAACCCTTCTTAACTTTTTAAGCAATACCCCACCCGCTCCCCACTGGATGCTATCGCTGTCTGCTCACTCTAATTGCTCTCTAAAAAAAATCCCTCCTATCTGCACTAATCCAATTTTTTTTCCTTACACTTTGCTGTCACATGATCATTCTGTTTTCACAGGATTATTGCAAAGGCACTAAGGACCTCTGTTCTCCTTATGCTTCTTATTTTTGGTTGCTTGTAATATTGGTGATCTAGGAAATGAAAGCTTATTGTACTGTTGCACTCATTGTAAGTTGCTCTGGATAAGAGCGTCAGCTAAATGCTCAAAATGTAAACATATTGATAAAAGGAGCAATGTCCTAATTTATAACTCAGATTTACTTTAAGGACTAAATGATGGAAAGGGCTGATTATAGGAATATAAAGGCATCAAAAGGCAATGAAAAACTTCAGGATGTTGTATTTTTACAATGCAAACAAAGGTTTTTTTTGAAAAGCAGATGGCATGTACTAATATAAAATATAAATGGTGAAAATATAGGATGGTGAAATGTGCTTTCATTTAAGAAAGAAAAGTATGAGAAAGGACAGTTTCAGAATGGTATCAAATGTGAAGTATCACAACTATTGTGTCTGGTGCAAGATTTCAGATTTCCAATGACACCCATCACTGACCAGGGAACAGCTGATGTTGATTCTCTTCCTCCAGGCTAATTGTAATATGTCGCCAGCAGCACAAACACACACAAAAAACCTCTTACTGCGTTCTCTTCAAGAAATAGAGGGAGATGGGAAGAGCGAGCAAGGTAGGTGAGTCACTCTGCATCCCTAAATCACACAGAATTGATAAAGGCACCATAGCAGGAGTAAGTGGAGGCCACACACACTCAGTATTGCACCCTAATATTCACATTTTAACATATCAATATTTACCTTACAGTACCATCGGTGCATACATTTAGCATGGATCGCCCCCAGTTGGAAGCGATCCACCTGTTGAGTTACACAGGACCACACACTGCGTTCTACAATATCTGCCTACCTTTTAATATTGTCTACAACAAGGCACGCTGCCAATATTCACTACAATAACAAGAGTCAGGACAAAAGCAGCTTCTCCAGATGATGGTACAGCTTTAAGTTGCTTAGCATCAGCATCTAATATAAACACAGACTCTCATACACAGATGTCTCTATTATAGACTCTGAACGGGTTGATGGTCAACTTGATTATTTGTGTACTCTCAAGGGAAACAGTATGATACGAACCAACAGTAATCACAGCAGGGACCCAGGGAGTAGTCATGGTCCCTTCTAGCCACGCCCCTCCCCTCTATTGGCCCAAACACTATCGCTATTGTTGCTGTTTGCTCGGCCAAACGATGAATAATTGATTCCCCAGCAGATGCTTTGAAGACCTGAAGACTTGATTGAACTTCTCTGTACTAAATATGTGGGCGATTATCATTTCATATATCAGTTAAGCCACAAAAGGTTTAGCACGCCCAAGGAGCCGAAGAAAAATGAAAGCACTCTTGCTAAGCTTGAGCTATGTCTTGTGTTTTAATGCTTTGGTGCGCAGAAAATACCACCCAGGGCCCCTGACATGCAGAAAAAAGAAACACAGCCTCTGTACAGTAGCACTGACACATCAGCTAACAGCCATTTAACAAATGGCAAAACGATTTATTTTGACCCAGAATGCATTTTAGATTTTAAACGTCTATGTCTGCGTGGTGGAAGCCATCAGAATAAGTGCAGAGCTGCTCATTTCTACCTAGTTTTAGCAGCATGATCACATGAAGTCAGTGAGCCTTAGCAACTGCATTCTCACTGCCTCCAGCCTCCAGTCACCAGTCACCAGCCTCCAGCCTCTAGCATCCAGTCACCAGTCACCAGCCTCCTGCCTCCAGCCTCTAGCCTTCAGTCACCAGTCACCAGCATCCAGCCTCCAGCCTCCAGCCTCTAGCCTTCAGTCACCAGTCACCAGCATCCAGCCTCCAGCCTCTAGCCTTCAGCCTCCAGTCACCAGCCTCCAGCCTCCAGTCACCAGTCACCAGCCTCCAGCCTCTAGCCTTCAGTCACCAGTCACCAGCATCCAGCCTCCAGCCTCCAGCCTCTAGCCTTCAGCCTCCAGTCACCAGCCTCCAGCCTCCAGCCTCTAGCCTCCAGCCTCCAGCATCCAGCCTCCAGCCTCCAGCCTCTAGCCTCCAGCCTCCAGCCTCCAGCCTCCAGCCTCCAGCCTCAAGCCTCCAGCCTCCAGCCTCCAGCCTCCAGCCTCCTTCTCATCCTACAGTAGGGGTTTTCCAGGGAGGGAATTGATCCGATACCTGATAGCTTTCTGGTTTAACCCATTTCCCTACTTCACCTTAGCAAGATAAATGACCACCTCGATGTTTGGTTTTAAAACTGAGGCAAACAACTACTTCCAATCATGGCATACACAAGAACTGTTTGTTATTGGTGGGTTTACTATTCGGCTCTGGGTTGATGTGTTCAAGTTGTGTACTGTTGGAAGTGTTGGACAGTGAAATGGACATGGCACCGATCCATAGCAGCTTTCTCAGCCTAGCAGCGGCTGTGGTCTGCATTATGCTGTCCATTATCATACAGGGTTTCACAGCCACGAGGTCAATAGCTGTCCGGCCCTAACAATTGGGTGTTACACCGCTGCTTTACGAGGGGCTGTGAGCAATCGGCCAAGAAAATCCCTGGTGCTTGCAGAAGTGAGAGTGCTGCAGCACAAGTCAAATTAAGATCCATTTATGAGACCTGGCTTTTCACGCCAAGCATAGATTCATGTTCTCTGGCTTTAATCTTCAAGGTCTGCCTGGCGATGCTGAGAACTAGATAGGTTTCTAGAATAGAGTCTGAGAGCTTTGCCTCACAACGGCCAAGAGATGGAAAGATGGATTTACAGGTTTGGCAGGCTCCACGTAAAACACACTACTCAGTCAAGGAATAAATAAGGAGCTGTTCTGGACTGATTAAGGTAAAAGAGGCAGGATTGCAGGGGTCTCTGCCAGCTACAAAGGAGGAGAGGGAAGATCAATGGGGAAGTGACACAACATTTCTCTCATTTAAATGCAACACTGCACATTGCTAAACCATGACTCACACTAACAGAAAACACAGTTCAAAAGCTCTCCTTTGAATGACATCCTTTGTATGCCAAGATAAGAATTATTTTTTTTCCATGCATTTCTACAAGATTTATGGCAATAAAGTAGAGCTGTTTGTTTCCTGTACGCAGCCTCTCGTCGTCCATTTATTTGTGCTTGTTTTATTG
Organism: Hoplostethus atlanticus; assembly: GCA_034670405.1. Taxonomy (NCBI): domain Eukaryota; kingdom Metazoa; phylum Chordata; class Actinopteri; order Trachichthyiformes; family Trachichthyidae; genus Hoplostethus; species Hoplostethus atlanticus. The sequence goes on from JAXDDX010000218.1 coordinate 95,646, forward strand.
TTTTAATTCAACGCACGTTTCCACTGACACACCCGTAATAATGAGTGTCTGGTGGACCTGAAGGATGTCACACTCTGGCATGTGCTGGCATATATACTGGAGGACAAAGCGGACATAACACGCATGCACCCGGTTTGCTATCAATCAGGGAACACCTCCACCCAGAGGGCAGTCGCCTACTGCTTAGTCCGACAGGCAAACAGACTCACGGTTTCCAGACATCAAACTCAAGGATTTTTCAATAACTTTCAAAGTCTTGTCCAGCCAAATATAAGGATGGAAAATAAGCATGTTTCAGGAGTTGGAGTTATGACATGCATGGTCTAAAGTTTTCTAACAGAACAAATAATCCATTGTATGACTTGTACTTCTACTTCTTCTACTTCTGCTACTTCAATGCATAAGCTAGGCAAGATAAAACCAAGGTTTTCCCCAGAATTTGTCATATGTCTGTTGGATGATTCCAGCATGAATGAGTGTTACATACTTTGCCACAAATTCTAAGTATATTTACAGCCTTCTGTCCATTTCCAAAAACTTTTTTTCCAAATTCACACAACTTCAAGGACATTCAAGGTATGTTGGAGCCCTTCAGACTTAATCAACACCTTTTTATATACTGGCCAGTTTAATGTGGCTCGTATCCAATTCCTGGATGGCTGGCAGTGTTTGGAGTATGTGTGGGTCTTGAATGGCGTCAGATCAATATGGAGCTCTGGTTTCAGTAGACCTGAGTCCCCGCTAGGGACCGAATCCAGGGCTGAGGAAAAGCTGGAGTATCGACCAGCAGCTGGCGAGACGCAGCGTGTCTTACCTTGATGAGAGCCTCCAGCTCAGCCGGTGACACACACGGGTGCTTCTGCAAGAAGGCTGCTTTCTCTGCCGTGATGGTGATCTTCTGGTTGCTCTCGAAGGGCTGCTCCAGCGCCTGGAACACCAGGCCCCCGGCCACCAGGTAGGCCACCACCACCACAAACACTGCCAGCACCGTCTTCCACTTCATCACCGTGAAGGGGGCCGAGCCGTCAGCAACCCCCTCTATGCTGGCCACCATGCTGGCAGGGCGGGAGGAAACAGAGAGCCGCTGCACACTGCAGCCCATGGGGTTCTGCATGGTGGCCACGCTGGCCTGCACAAGGCTGGACTGAAGCATGCCTGGCTGCACCATTTTAGGAGGGACCAGGTTGGTCTGGACTGCTACTGCAACAAAGACAAAAAATGAACAACTGTTAATGTATGCTGCGATGTCTGCACCACATTGTTTACTGGTAATAAATTGCTCTGGTAAGCAACAGGTGAACTGCATGTACGACCAACACAGGTCTTTTTGAATGAGCATTGGCAAGGACAGTTCAACTCATGTTAATACCTAGATGCAAAAACAGGCAGGGAGAGAGAGAGAGAGAGAGAGAGAGAGAGAGAGAGAGAGAGAGAGAGAGAGAGAGAGAGAGAGAGAGAGAGAAAGAAGAGGCCACAGGGCATTTTAAGAGAATACAGTCCATATGGTGACTATCACAGTCATCAGGGCCACACTAAATTATTTCTAAAACAAGGCTTTTATGATCCCTGGGGGCAAAAACAGACAGAGTGATGAAACAAAGAACGAAGGAAAGCATGAAAGAAAGCAAGCAAGAAAGGTCCACAGGACAAATGCATTTAAAGATACTGCGGTCCTTATGGTGACTAACACAGTCATCAGGATGAATTATTTCTAAAACCAGGCTTTCTGTGAGTCATGTTTAGATATTTGATAGAAAGGAAGTGTGCCTGTGTGCTTCGGTGAGGGCACCGATGCTTCTGCAGGCTTTGCAGCAGGGAGGCAGCAGAGAAAAGATCAAACCTCTCATGTCTTTCTTCCCTTTAAACACATCTGAGAGCAGCGCTGTGCTCCACCTGGCTGCTCCACCAGCCACTCTGGACAGAAAGGGGTGGTAGAGGTGTGCACATCCAGCCTATAGGCCAGGTAATGGATAAAAGAGTCATGAAAAAAGTGGTTCAAAAAGGTCCTTTCTTGAGACTTTATTTGATGCAATGTTTCAACACTAAGGTCTTGCTATTCGTTTTTCAACCACAGACCCTGGACAACCTCCAATGCTGGACCAAAACAACAGTTCATAGCAGATACCTTTGCAAGCACCCTGTGCAAAACAGCTGGTAAATGTTACTGTGGCTCTTGCTGTAAATCTGAAATCTCTGAGAACATAAAAAAGGGGAGTGTTGACTCTGTTGATTGGACTACCGTGTACAACGTGTTGATTAGCTCCCAGTCTGAGAGACACCGCCAGCCAAACAGATGGGTGTATTGTTTCTTCAACAGCACTCATCTTGGATTTCATAAGGCTTCCAATATTATGTAACACTGTTTTAGAGAATCGTGACCGCTGTGCCACATCTCACTCACAAAGGACCAGACTTGTAAACACAATAGAATCGGGCCCCTTTTGATTTATGTAACCAATCAGCCGCAATGTGCAGAAACGCGCCGCGCGCTACAGAAACACCGCTGCTGGGACCAACACTTGACTGGAAGACAGCACAGCGAAGCAAGGTGAACCGTTTCTCCTCAGAAGGTCACGTGATGGAAGCAGACGGACCAGCACAAATCACCTGCATTGGCTGAAGCGGCTGGGGAAACGTGATGATGATGATCAGGATGGTGCGAGCGACGTGACACACATGCGGGATTTTTTTTTTTTTGTTGTTGAATGGGGGGGATGAGGTAATGTTTCACCCAGGGCTGATACATCATGCCACTGCATCAAACTGAAGGGGATCCTCTGTTATTGCATGGATGATTGACAGCTCCCATTAGATCTTTGATGTTGTGCGCATAATTAGCTGCCCAAGAAGCCCCCCGCCCCGCCCCTTCCTCCTCTCTCTCTCCCCCTGTGGATCATTTCTACTCTCCCAGGGTACAAAAAAAATCAACTCAACACATGTTGGCCTGGTGTTTATGAGCACCGCAGATGCCAACGTGAGTCGGCTGCAGCAAAAAAAAAAAAAGAAAGGACGTTCCTGGACTACACTGTTATGGATGGAAATGGAGAAAAAACAGTCGCATAGTAAACTTAAGTGTGCTAGAAATGACGCTCGTGCAGCGTTAGCCTCTATTTCTCTAGGAAGTCAAATTCTGGTCAGCATTAATGTTTCACTGCTGAGCCTGCTGGGGATGCCTGCTGCAAGCAACCACAGCATTTGCAGTTTGTAGAGACCCAGTGAAGGATGTAATGCACGAGGAGGACAACAGTTTCAACAATAAGCAGGACAGGTTGCGCCATTCCACATAACACATGTTCACGAAGCCCAATCCAGACAGCAGCTCACATTAATGAGAACTTGAGATGAACTTTCAGCATTTTGAGGATTCATTGGAGATGTAGTGTGTGTGGGACTCGATGCTAGTCAGACATTAATTAGATCTGCTGCCTCAAGAAACACTGCGGTCTCATATTATAGTAACAAAAAATACAACAAGGCTTATTAACTACACAACCTGGTGAAGGGTTCGCGTTCCCTGGTTTTCTTGGGTTCTCCGTCGGAAATTTCATCTTGATTCCCCTGGTTTGTTGGTGCTGGACATATAGATGTTTTAAAAAATCTCTTTATGAGGAATCTCGCAGGCGCCCTTTCGGTCGAATCCGCTGACTTTAACCGAGAGAGGATGGAGAACGGCAGGGAATAAAAACACATCATCCGCGTCTTGTTTTGCTGTGTGGTCAGTCGAAGGGGTTTAATGCGTAACCGCCAGCTCCTCTTCACCCACGGCGGTCTTCAGGAGCGCACACCCACTGTACTCGCTGCACCACTGTCTGCATCGTATAGTAAACACCGTGGAAGGCGGGCAGCAGGAGTCGGTGCTCCATTGAGGAACTTCACGCCTACATCGTGAGAGATTTGTGCGTGAACACGACAGGATGCAACAGCGGAGGGTCTCTGCGGTGCGGGTCGACGGTATCTACCGTGCTCCACGGCGCTGACACCACCGGCTCCCTCCGACGCAGACGATGTGTTTTGGTGCGCTTTGGTTGTTTCTCCACGGCGTGGCGCACCGGTGTGTCCGGGCGGGCTGCGTACCGCAAGACACGACGTTCAGTTACTGAAAACGAGTTGGTTACCGCCTACTATAGAGGAAAGGAAAGGAAAGGAAAGGAAAGGATGATGAGAGGAGAGGAGAGGAAAGGAAAGGAAAGGAAAGGAAAGGAAAGGAAAGGAAAGGAAAGGATGAGGAGAGGAGAGGAGAGGAGAGGAGAGGAGAGGAGAGGAGAGGAAAGGAAAGGAAAGGAAAGGAGAGGAAAGGAAAGGAAAGGAAAGGAAAGGATGATGACAGGAGATGAGAGGAAAGGAAAGGAAAGGAAAGGAAAGGAGAGATTCAAAGTGTTATGACACAGGTTCTTAGTACCTAGCACTGGCTAGGTTTTATTTGGGAGTAGGCACAATGACCCACCCAGCATCAACACATGACTGTGGTCATTATTATTTCTCTGACTCCATGTGTTGCACTATAAACGCATGCTGTGCACAGTTGCTTTGCAGTTTGCGTGCGTGTGTGGTCCTTAAATATAGAATGTATTCGAAACCATCTGTCAAATTTTATTTTGTTTCTACAGTACAAACTGATTAATTATTAATTATTTGACTTCCATGTCCAGTGACAAACCATCAGAATACATGTTGTGATAGGAGAACGGCTCGGAAACCACAAGGCATGAAATCACATAATTTATACCAGTGGACTTTAAGACATAGACTGCAGTATGCACTTTGATGGGCCACGTCGCACCAGGAGTTGCCTTAGAATAGTTGCATTGATTACAAAAGCCGCATTTGTTTTCTTTTGGGGGAAATATTCAGTCTGTCTTGCCTAAAAAGTCTATTGTCCAGTAAGTATGTGACCCAACAGTCTTAACTTACCCACATGTTTATTTTTGTTCACTTTTTGTCTTTGTATGTTCTTTTTTAAAATTTCACCATATGTTGAGTCTGTTATTGTTATTTTATGTATGCTATCTATGTGTTGTGCATATAATCGATGAAGAAAGCTTAGAAATGTCTGCAGAAGATCAGACAATGTTGCTTTTTAATGCACAACTATAGAATGGATCAAGTTATTTGAGTTCAGCACCACGGACAGCTCCATGTTTCAGGTTGTGAAAACGTCCTGTCGCCCCCTGTCGGTGGATTCAAGAATAAAACACAATTGTGAAATACTGCTGTCTGCCCGTGACATCAATGAATGCCAATGTAACGGTGTTTTTTCTGTAGATGTGTATGTATGCACTGTTTTTTGTACTTTGCCTAACATGCAAGCACAATCCCTCTTCCTCTGACTGTCAACAAATAAACCAACAATAACAAATAACAATAAACAACAATAAACAATATCACAATGTTTATACACATTTATACATATAGCAAATATGTTCTTCCATTATATATATATACATACATATATATTTACTTATAGTGGCATATACAACATATATTTCATATCTAATCGTCCATATATTTTAGTAATCCATACTCCTGTTAAAATTGTTGCATATATTTATATAACCACACAATCATATTTTATTGCTTTTATTGTTTTATTATTTTATTATTTCTACTGTTTTATATTGCTTGTTTTTTATATTCTATTTGCAGTGTGTATTTAACTTCTGGAGGGATTCTGAACTACTTGACTCATCTAGAATAGTTTGAGTATATTTTTCTTGCTTACCAGGTTGCTGTTAGCTGTACTTTGATTGCTTAAGTATTAGTGCTTTAATCAGTAGTCTATTGTTAGCTGCTAGTTGGTCAGTTTCTCTTTGTGTCATAGCCCCTATTGAAGGTAGTTTCACCAAGCTAGGCCAATTGCCTTGTTAATTGTCTGGGAGGGGCCTGCACTCCTGGCAGACAATTAGCAATCAGTGGAAGCAGTCTTAAACCACTGCTGCTTTGAAAGCGCCAGCTTTCAAGCGTCAGGCAAAGGAAGGCTTGGTGAACAAAGGCAACAGGCGACTTTTTCAAGCCCAACTTCTTCAAAGAACGACCTTCGAAGATTAGGTGCTTCTTCACGTCATAAACCGTATCATTGTATTGTGATCTACCATGTGTTTGCTTCCTATTCCTGTCCTCTCCTCTTTCCGGTGGTCGCACAGACGCTGGGTCACACCCAGACGCCGCGACCCCACTAATCTCATCTATCCTACTCTCTCAACTCGCGTTGAGCAAGTGGTGGCAGGGGGGCTGTGGAACTGCCAGTCGGCTGTGCCGAAAGCTGAGTTCATCTCAGGCTACGCATCCCTGCTCTCCCTCAACTTTCTTGCTCTAACTGAGACTTGGATCACCCCAGAAAACACTGCCACGCCCGCTGCTCTGTCAGATGTGTACTCTTTCTCTCACACTCCCAGAGCTGCGAGGCGAGGCGGTGGTACTGGCCTGCTAATTTCCACCAAATGGAAATACTCTCTTTTTTCTCTGTCACAATTCTCTCCTTCCTCCTTTGAATTTCATGCTGTCACTGTTTCTCATCCAGTCAAGCTCACCATCGCGGTTGTGTACCGCCCACCAGGCCCTGCTGGTGAGTTCCTGGAGGAGCTTGACACACTAGTCTCCCACTTCCCTGACGATGGCTCTGGACTCATCCTTCTCGGTGACTTCAACATCCAGACTGAGAAGCTTGACCTTCTTCTTTCGTTCCTCACCTCCTTCGACCTAGCCCTCTCCCCATCTCCTCCTACCCACAAGGCTGGCAACCAACTGGACCTGATCTTCACCAGACACTGTTCTACTGCCAACCTCTCCGTCACTCCTCTTCATCTCTCTGACCACTACTTCATGTCCTACACTCTCTCTCTCTCCTCTCCCCCCTCACATCCTCTCCCTACCCACATGGTTTCTTCTCGTCGCAATCTCCGCTCGCTCTCCCCCACTGATCTTTCCTCTTCTGTTCTCTCTGCTCTCCCTGCCCCTGAATCTTTTTCTCTTCTATCCCCTGATACTGCCACTGATCTTCTTCTCTCTACTCTGTCCTCTTCTCTGGACCATCTCTGTCCCCTCACCTCCAGGCCTGCACGCCAAACTCCACCTGCCCCTTGGTTGTCGGACTCAGTGCGTACTGAGAGACGGAGCCTGAGAGTGGCTGAGCGCAAATGGAGAAATGGCAACCTCCCGAGGACCTTCTTACCTTCCAATCTCTCCTTTCCACTTTTTCCTCCTCTCTATCTGCTGCTAAAGCTGCTTTCTTCTGCACTAAAATTCAAACTTCTGCTTCCAACCCTAAAAAACTCTTTGAAACTTTCTCTTCCCTCCTCCAACCCCCACCCCCTCCTCCCACCTCCTCCCCTCCTCCCACCTCCTCCCTCCGCCCTGACGACTTCGCCAACTTCTTTGACAAGAAGGTCAACGATATCCGATCCTCCTTCCCTCACCCCCCGGCTGGTGCCCTAGCGCACCAACCACACCTATCTGCCTTCCACCTCTCTACCACCCTCTCCACCTTTTCCCTCCCCACCTCCCTCCCTATCCCATTTTTCTCCCCTCTCCCCAGACGAGGTCCTTCACCTGGTTACATCTAGCCGCCCCACCACATGCTCCCTTGACCCGGTCCCATCCACTCTGCTTCAGTCTACTGCACCTGAACTCCTTCCCTTCCTGACCCACCTCATCAACACGTCTCTGGTGTCTGGATGCTTTCCCTCTGCTTTCAAGACTGCCAGAGTCACCCCCCTTCTGAAGAAACCAACACTTGACCCCTCTGAGGTCAAGAACTACAGACCGGTTTCCCTTCTACCCTTCCTATCAAAAACTCTTGAACGTGCTGTCTTCAAGCAACTGTCCTTGTACCTCCACCAGAACAACCTCTTGGATCCCCACCAGTCTGGGTTCAAAGTGGGTCACTCGACCGAGACTGCCCTCCTGGCAGTGACGGAGTCGCTCCATGCCGCTAGAGCGAACTCTCTCTCCTCTGTCCTGATACTCCTGGACCTGTCTGCAGCGTTTGACACGGTGAACCACCAGATCCTCCTCTCCACCCTTGATGGGATGGGTGTCTCAGGCTCTGCACTCTCCATGTTTGCATCCTACCTAACGGATCGCTCCTACCAGGTGACGCTGAGAGGGTCTGTGTCAGAACCACGCAGGCTCACTACTGGGGTTCCGCAAGGCTCGGTTCTAGGCCCTCTCCTCTTTTCCCTCTACACAACATCTCTTGGTTCTGTTATCCATTCACACGACTTTTCCTACCACTGCTATGCAGATGACACCCAGCTGATCCTGTCATTTCCCCCCTCTGACACACAAGTGGAGGCACGCATTGCTGCGTGTCTGGCAGACATCTCGGAGTGGATGTCGATGCACCACCTGAAGCTCAACCTGGACAAAACTGAGCTGATGTTCCTCCCGGGGAAGGGCTGTCCGCACCGAGACCTGGCCATCACCATTGATAATGCTGTGGTGACGTCAACTCGGACTGCGAGGAATCTGGGTGTGACCCTGGACGACCAACTGTCGTTCTCGGCAAACATCGCATCAGTGACACGCTCCTGCAGATTCCTCCTCTACAACATCAGGAGGATTCGCCCCTTCCTCACTGACAAGGCAGCGCAGGTGCTCATCCAGGCTCTTGTCATCTCCCGCCTGGACTACTGCAACTCCCTCCTTGCTGGTGCCCCGGCGTTTGCCATCAGACCTCTGGAGCTTGTTCAGAAAGCTGCAGCTCGTCTGGTGTTCAACCGCCCCAAGTTCTCCCATACAACTACCCTTCTCCGTTCTCTACACTGGCTCCCTGTAGCGGCTCGCATCCAGTTCAAGACCCTGGTGCTAGCCTATAGGGCAGTGAAAGGAACAGCTCCTTCTTACCTCCAGGCTATGGTCAAGCCTTACACCCCCGCCCGACCACTTCGCTCTGCTGCCTCGAGGCGACTGGTTGCCCCGTCGCTCAGAGGGCCCCTGCGGCCGATCTACACGGTCACGGCTCTTCTCTGTCCTGGCCCCGCAGTGGTGGAATGAACTCCCCACTGATGTCAGGACAGCAGAGTCGCTGCCCATCTTTCGCCGCAGGCTGAAAACCCACCTCTTCAGGAAACACTACCCTGACTCTTCCTCTTAGCCTTGCCTACTTGTCGTCAATTATGTGTCTGAGCTCTTGTTTATTGGCTCTTGTTCATTTGATACACTTATTTGTCTTAGCTCTTGCTTATTTGGTTCACTTATTTGTCTTAGCTCTTGTTTATTTGATTCTCTTATTTGTCTCATTTGTTTAAGATATAGTAGGTTGCTAACTTATTGCACTCTTACCTTAACACTAGTTATGCTCTTAGTTGCTTGTTTAGGAAGGAAATGCACTTACGATTTCTGGTGACTAGTAGTTTTCTTGCCTACCTATGTTGAATGCACTTATTGTAAGTCGCTTTGGATAAAAGCGTCTGCTAAATGACTGTAATGTAATGTAATGTATTGCTTGTTTTTTATATTCTATTTGCACTTTTACATCCATTTATTTTTCTCCTGATGAATCCTAATATTACTTTTGCTGCTGCAACAACCTAATTTGCCCAGAGGGATCGATAAAGTCTCATGTCTCATCTCTTGTAATTAGTTAGATGAAATCCTTTCTCCAACATCGGTAATTTAGAATAGTAAATAAGCCCAAAACGGTAAAAGGTTATATTGTAATTATACTCAGGGGAAACAATCCTGCCCAAAGCAATGTTTTAAAGCATGTTTTACATCACATTCAGAGAAGAAGAGACATCACTTGTGTTGGTGAGATGAAAGATGCCACAACATGGTACAAGATGGAAAACTACGGGAGGAGATGCCTGTCATCCTGTTTCCGGATGTCAAAAACACAGACACTGTCCTCTAATGTAAGTTTGTTATTATCGTTTTAACTTCATATTGTAGTAGAAAACATTTGGACTCTCCTCTTAGTTGTTGAGCAGCGCCCCCCTCTGGACTGTCCATGCCATAGCAGTGAATGTTGAGAGACCAGGTGAGGACGCCACCTTCTGGACACTCAGAGAGAAACAGGAGGCATCGTGGGATTACAGTATGACCATGGGGGAAATACTACCTCAGGCCAGGTTTAGATGATAAACTCACCAATATGTGTAAAGCATCAATGAACCTCTTTTTATCCATATAAAGAAATCTAGTCTAGCATTGCGTCTTAAAATCTTATTTTCCTTCAAACAAATCTGCCAGTGGGGTGAGATAATTCCACATTTCCATTGTTTTTTGAACCCAGTGATCTGCCTCATTTTGCCTCATTTCAAGATACTGACTTTTTTTCTGGAACAAGTGAAACTGCTTTGGAAGCAAGTGGAATTATCTGACCCCATTGGTCATTTTGTGAAATCCAATTTTTCACTTGTTTTAGGATTAGACTTCAAGACTGAATATGAGACTAAATGCCTTGTTAAGGTTATTTTGGGTCATTTTAGCTTTGTACAGCTCAATGGAGCGAGGCAATAACCACACCAATATTAGGGGTTTGACTCTCGTTCTTACTGATAACCTATGCACTCAAGGTCCATCAAATGCCATATATTATATCACGTTTGTGGGTTGCTTGACTTTATTGAATCGGAAGAATAGCTGTGTAGTCCCGAGTTGGTTTTATTCCAAACAATAGACCTTCATCAAAACGTAATTAAGTGTTAATAAATACAGTTTTTTAATTAATTAACGGGATCACACTGGGGAGAAAATTAATCTGTGACAAGGAAAAACTGCCTCAGGAAAATCAAAGCCATTTCAGCCCTCCTGACATGTCTCAGTCGGCACACACACACACACACACACACACACACATCGCCACAACCGCACACTAAAACACATAGCTCAGGGCTGGTCCCCCGACCCCAGCTCTGTGTGTTAACATGTAGATCATTCACGCTTGTTCAGACAGTGAAACATGGCAGGACAGTGACTCTGTGCTTCCCATTTACCTAATTAGGGCATCTGCCACTACCATGGCCAGTCAAGCAGCAGCCCCGCCCTCTGGGCCTGCTGGGCAGACTGGCACCCCGGCTAGACGTTTGAATTGGTCCCACTGGTATCACCAGGGCCACATCATCACAGGGCCGCTCCATCACCGACTGAAAAACACAGTAAGTTTGAAAACATGTTCATATACACACCATAATTCAAAGTGCTAACCCGTTAGATCTCCATCTTTGTCTCTCAGCCTCACTGTGGTGTTCCTCACTGTGGTGTTCCTCACTGCTCTTCCCAGACATCACCTGTCAATCAAACAGTGTGTCCAGTACTGTGACGTCTTTCTCCTTGGATTTTCTGTTGATGGAGTTTGAGTTTCTGTAGGTGGCGCCCTTTTCTTTGTCTGTTCAGACATGGTGGCTATCGCTGCTCATGCTAACTACCCAGTTCTTCTTCTATTTATGCCAAACAAACCCGGAAACGTAAAACACATCACTTCCTGTCTCCAGAGGGTTTTTCCAGGTAAGACCTACCTGACACTGGGTGTTTGAACGGCAAATGGAAAAGCTTCATGACCTGATAGAGGTTGAATCATTATTGTGTTATAGTGATCAGAGAGTGAGGAGCACAACAGACTTTTATTTCTATGAAAATGTCACCGATTATTACTTTAGCTTTTTGTTTTACTTACTTGTTTGTTTCTCTGTTTAATTGAAATTATGATATATTGGTAATGCGTTTTGCTTATGCAATGTAAGAATGATCTCATTGTGTCAATAAAACTTCTTGAATTGAAATCAAATGAAAATATCAGGACATCACGTCAGTGACATCAGTCACGTTGGCCGTTAATTCTGCAACACATTGCTGCAAAGCTGTCAGTGAATACTGAGGGTGATGGTGATACAGCGGCGTTTCAAAAGTAGGTATACATATTTTTAAATTATTATTATTATTATTATTATTAATAATAAAAATAATTCCTGAATTATTCTCAATTGAAAAATTGCCAGTTTGTCCTGGTGGTGGTGCTATTCATCATGACCAAGTGTGGTCCAACACACCTTGGGGCCCCTTGTGAAGTCTGGAAGTTTGTGCATCTTCATCATCAACTTTATTAATGTGTCAAGGCCAAATATTTATGGACCCATTAGCAAAAATAAAGCAATATTTATTTATTATTTTATTTTATTTATTTAGTCATTTTTAGCAAAATAATTCAACATTAAATTGCTAATATTAAACATTGAAGTATTTATTAATACTACAAATTATATGCATTCCTTCTTCGGACCAATCAGAAGTGATGTAAAACCAGCCTGTAGCCTAGTTAGCTCGGACCAATCACAAGTGATGTAACACCAGCCTGTAGTTAGCTCAGACCAATCAGAAGTGATGTAAAACCAGCCTGTAGCCTAGTTAGCTCGGACCAATCACAAGTGATGTAACACCAGCCTGTAGTTAGCTCGGACCAATCAGAGGTGATGTATTAACATGAGAGAGAACCAGTGAATTATGGTCTCCTGCCCAATTGTAACTATTAGATTATTGAATTGAGACAAAAAGTAGATAAAACCCAAATGGGATCAGATCTATATATTATAGCTGAATTTGACGTGTGTGTATTTTACCAGCTTTAGATTTGCATCAGTGTGTGTTGGGTGTGGCCACTGGCAACATTCACTCACTCCATCAAGACATGCAGCCGTCCTGACACCTTGATCTGGTAACATGGAGAGGGATCCACTCAGGAGGTCTGATGCTGATCCGCTCAGAGCGTCATCCAAGTCATTTTGACAACTGGCGAAGGAGAATAAACGTACAGGAATTTGTCTTTCTGACATCGGTACAGAGGCATATGAAGGACAGGTTCCCAGTAGGTAGCAGCAACACGGCACAGGGAGGGAACAACACTGGACATAAAGACTGAACATAATCTCTTCAGAAAGTAGTCAAACCCCTTTTACATTTACAGATTAATTAGAAATGAGAAGCGTAAATGTTCTGAGTCAGGAAGTCTTCAACCCCTTTACAGTGACACTCCAAACTTGAGTTGACGTGCATCCGATTCTTTGATTGCATTTCTTTACAACTTGATTGGAGTCTACCTGTGATTCAGTTGACTGGACGTGGTTTAGAATGAAATAGGTAGGTCTACATTACAACACTGAGGAAAAGAGATCCTTATTTTCAAGAGCTACAGAAGAAAAGAAGAATAAAATCCCTTTTAAAGAGGAAAATGGTAAAAGAGAAACAAACACCCCAACAAACTAAAACACTACATTCACAATTAAACCTATTTAGGTGCATTAATATTGCTTATAAGGTTCCACAGATGGCAGTGCATGTCGGTGAAGGAACTCTACCATGAAGTCCAAGGAACTTTGTTGGTCCTGTGTTATTTTCTGTGTCATTTCTCAAGAGTGTAGTTGTTTAATTAGTATTGTCTTCTAGCGTGTTGTCATGTTATTCCACTGTTATTTTACTAACGAAGTACAGCGCTAGAACAGCATAACAGCAGCCCTAGACCCTTAGCTTAAAATTAATGCTGGGGCTCTTTACATCCGGTGTCTGCCAGTCGCGCATCCCCCTCGTACAGCCTTCAGTCCAGGAGATGGCGCTGTCTAGCTGTAACCCAGGAAGTGGCAATGACTCAGCTCAGCCAGCAGGGGGCGACGCCACCCAACACTCGAGCAGCATTCACACACTGCATTAAGATGCAAGGCAGTGGTCAGGTTTTGATGGCACTGAATTTATGCTCAGCTCTGTGCCAGAGGCTGGAAACGATTATGGGCTTTTAAGTATGTTTCTTTGAGGCAATGACATTTACTGCTTCTGCCACGTAACGTTATGATTGACCAGTCCAAAATCAATTATTTTTTCAGGGACTTATCTATATGTAGACATTGTGCTGTCCGTCTTAAGTCGTCAAATCGTGTAACGTGTGCTGCTGCGTCAGTAAAAGATGATACAAGCCAATAAAGCGTCCAATAAAAGTTATACGGACCGATTGAGCTTCATTGCTGCAGAATGAATGACACCTTTACAATCATGTCCGACCTGTTAGTCTCAGGTGTAAATACAGCTCCTTTAACATAATGAAGCAACACTCAAATCAATCATTTTGCTTGCACAGATAAATTAGGACACGTGGTTATTTTGTACTAACATTGGATTCAATTCCCAGTGTAGCTTTATAGGTAGAGCAAGGCACTATAGCGCTGCCAGGGTTAGGGGTTCCAATCCCACTGGAGCCAACTATGCATGCTAAAAATGAATGCACCCACGGTCCCGCAAGGCACTTTGGGTAAAAGTGTCCACCAAATGGCATCTGGTATGTTCAGTAGAGCTGCACGTTCTCCCCTAAAAAAAAAGGAAAAAAAAGTAGGCCGTTATGGGAATAATGCTATCAGCTCCTCCACACCCTCAGTAGCTCCTTATTGTTGCAGGGGTGAGGTGCACAGCAACACACACACACACACACACATACAGTGGGATGTGGTGCAGAAGTGGCCACTGAGACCAAGTCTTTGTTCAGAATTAACAATTAAAATCCTCCAAAGGAGACATAATGAGCTAGCTGGCTTCTGTCCACAATGCCCAAGGGAAGGAAAAAAAACCACACACACACTCCAGCGCTTTGAATGGTTAATGACCAACCAGATCCTTACTGACAGTACGGAGCAGGCCCCCAACGTAATGAAAGATGTGGACTATTTTTGCGTTGTTGTTTTTTTATTTTTTATTTGTTTGTATTTTATATTATGGGATCAGCACTGGAGGCAAAACACGAGCAATATCGAGGAAAGATGTAAGGACACGCAGATGATGAATCATTCTCTATATGTGGAATTCTCCTGTGCATGAAGCAATAAGCTCTGGCTGTGTTTCTTTCATTGTGTAACTTTCTTGCTTTCAACAAAAAAAAAAAACATACAGTGGACAAATTATCATGAGCTATACATACAAGTCTTCAAATTATGAATTTTCAGAGTTAACAGAAACATGGAATGAACAAGATACCGAAAGCTCCCTCATCTTCTGGCCCATTTCCACATCCCGGCAATAAGGCCTCTTACATCTTTAAAGTAACACTGACACTTTCATATAAACACATTTCTGTTTTGCAGCTCATTGATCTAACTCAGCAGCGATTCGACCTCTAGCCGGTTCATAAAGGCTTTTACATTTGCTGGTGAAAAAAAAAATCCTCTGATGTACACAGGAAGTGATGTGTTTCCGGTTTGTTTGTAATCAATAGAAGAAGAACCTGGGAGTTAGCGGGAGCAGCGATAGCCACCGTGGCTGAACAGACAGAGAAAAGAGCGCCACCTACAGGAACTCAAACTCCATCAACAGAGAATCCAAGGAGAAAGACGTCACAGTACTGGACACACTGTTTGATTGACAGGTGATCTCTGGGAAGAGCAGTGAGGAACACCACAGTGAGGAACACCACAGTGAAGAACACCACAGTGAGGAACACCACAGTGAAGAACACCACAGTGAGGAACACCACAGTGAGGAACACCACAGTGAAGAACACCACAGTGAGGAACACTACAGTGAGGAACACCACAGTGAAGAACACCACAGTGAGGAACACCACAGTGAGGAACACCACAGTGAAGAACACCACAGTGAGGAACACTACAGTGAGGAACACCACAGTGAAGAACACCACAGTGAGGAACACCACAGTGAGGAACACCACAGTGAAGAACACCACAGTGAAGAACACTACAGTGAGGAACACCACAGTGAAGAACACTACAGTGAGGAACACCACAGTGAAGAACACCACAGTGAGGAACACCACAGTGAAGAACACTACAGTGAGGAACACCACAGTGAAGAACACCACAGTGAAGAACACCACAGTGAAGAACACCACAGTGAGGAACACCACAGTGAAGAACACCACAGTGAAGAACACCACAGTGAGGAACACCACAGTGAAGAACACCACAGTGAAGAACACCACAGTGAAGAACACCACAGTGAGGAACACCACAGTGAGGAACACCACAGTGAAGAACACCACAGTGAAGAACACTACAGTGAGGAACACCACAGTGAAGAACACCACAGTGAGGAACACCACAGTGAAGAACACCACAGTGAGGAACACCACAGTGAGGAACACCACAGTGAAGAACACCACAGTGAAGAACACCACAGTGAGGAACACCACAGTGAAGAACACCACAGTGAAGAACACCACAGTGAGGAACACCACAGTGAAGAACACCACAGTGAGGAACACCACAGTGAGGAACACCACAGTGAAGAACACCACAGTGAGGAACACCACAGTGAGGCTGAGAGACAAAGATGGAGACCAAGTTGAAAACAAAACAAGGCTCTCGTCACTTTGAAGCCTTATTGATACATGTCCTGTTTGGCGTCAGGTCATTATGCTCATGCTTAATGTAATCTCTCCGGTGGTGAGGTCAGCATTATGTCTGTGTTCCTGCTGCTCCTGATAGGAGAGCGCTGTGAAAAGAGAGCGCCGCCTGTGATCTTTTGTTCGGCAGCCCAAGCGCTCTCAGACCTCTGGCCCAGCGTGAGGTGTGGTCAGCGATAGGTAGCCCAGTGACTCATGGGAGTTTTGTTGTCAGCGGGCCCTGCACCGCCCTGGGTAAACCCTGTGGGTTTGTTGTGGTTACCGTGTTTATCCCTCGCTGGCTGATCGACCGACCGGGGAAACGGCCCCGTGTTGGGGTAAGCGCCCGGGAAGGCTTTGATCACGGCAGGACAGCGAGGAGTCTGACGATGCTCACACGCATGCTGTTGTTGTGTGTGTGTGTGGGTGTGGGTGTGTGGGTGGGTGTGGGTGTGACTCTTGTTCAATTTTTAGGATGTTAAATCATATTCAATTAGACAGGTAATTTTTCCAACCACGATGTAGCAGATAAGGGTTTTGAATGAATATGAGGTGATTCTCTCTCTCTCTCCCTCTCTCTCACTCTCTCGTCTCCAGTGTTGCAGATTGGATCCCGAGCTCGGCTTTCTGTGGCTGACTGCTACAGGGTGATTAATGTGTTCATTTCCCATTATTAAAGACTAGACCAGCGCTGCAGGCTATAGATATAGGGCCTCGTCATAAATCTTAGCCAAATGAACAGTCAAATAATCGCTCATCGGAAATGAAATCTGGGCTCATTAATACTGACACCCAGACTGGGGGAAGAGTACACACACACACACACACGCACGCACACACACACACACACACAAGTCTGGGGCGTCTCATTCTCATGCACACACGCAGACACTCCCGCATGAATACACACATGCAGATGCACACACACACACACACACACACACACACACACACAGGCTCTGGTCTGCCACCTCGGCGCACCACTCTGAACAATGACAGGCTAATCATTAGAGGGCTCTTATTGTGTGTCTTCTCTCATGTAGAGTTGAATGCTGGGTGATCGGTGACCCGTGGGCCCGAGACAAAGCAATCACGCTCTCTGAGTGAAGCAGCAAACAACCTGCACATCTTTGACTTCTCACCTCCCTGCTCACGCTTTTCTTATGGATTTTCTTCTTTTTTTTTTATTGCAGGTCATTAGACGCATTACACACATTGAAAATATGGATTTATTTCTTCTTTCTGTGGCCGGTTTGAATCCTGTAGGATCTTATACACACATAAACACATGCATGTCTACGGTAGGGTTTGACGAGGCTGATACAGATGCCAACATGTTCGTATTGAAGCTGCCGACAGCTGTTATTTTGTGCCGATTTTCAATATCTTTAAGTTTGACGACTTGTATGCCCCCAAAATTGCAAGGATTCAGTGTTTCACACAGAATTACATTATTTGCAGGGTGGAAAATCCTCCGAATCAGCATTTAAACCATCATGGGACACTAAAACGTTGAAACCCAAACTAATAAAATGATTTTGGGGTTAGCAGCTCTTAAGGCAGGTGACCCACCACACCTCTGGTCGAGGAAAATCTAGCAAACATTAGAAAAATCAATGGTGTCATTGCAGGTTTTACAGATTGTCTTAATGTAGCTGTAGTCAGGGAGGAACCTCCATTGATATCCAATATTTAATAAAAGCCCAATATCGGCACAATTTATCGACAAATCAATATATTGGTCTAACCCTAACACACACACACACACACACACAATTACCACGTGCTACTCAGGGTTTTCACAGATCCAGGGTTTTCACTAATAGCGTGCATGGGATTGATTCTGAGGATGATTAATGGCGTGTGTGGGTTGCATTAGCTCTGCGATTTATAATAGGTAAACTCTGATTTATGGTTCATGGAAACGACGGAGGCCACCTCTCCTCCAAACTCAACACTTACTTATGCCTTAAACTCTATGAGAGGTAGGTGATGGCATGTCTGCACAGATTGATGACCATAAGGCTTTGTCAGGACCCGGCAGGGAGGGAGCAGGGGGATTACTTCCAGGGAGGAATAAACTGAGGGTGGGGGGGGGGGGTGTACTAAGTATGATATCTTGCTGTCTTGCTATCTTGTCAGAGGATCGGGAGTCTGTAGCAGCGCTCGTGTTCAGGAGGATCCAGGCAGATTGGAGTTTTAGTTCTACAAACATTTCTCAGCGGTAGAGCTGCCCTGGAGGAAAGAAATAAACTGATTGGTTGAGTTAAACCTCAGTGGGCGGAGCCAAAGAACCACAGTTTTCCTGACTGAAGTGAAAAAGACAAGGGGTAAGAGTGGAGCTAGCTAATATTATGAAGTCTGGCGCTCTCTTTGCCATTTGCCATTCCAGTTTGCCAGCTTGCACACTGAAAAACGATGGTTCTTTTGCTCCGCCCACCGAGGTCTAACTCAACCAATCAGTTTATTTCTGCCTCCACAGCAGCTCTGAGTCTGAGAAATGTTTGTAGAACTAAAAATCTAATCTGCAGGATCCACGTCGAGGCGTTGCCTAGTCTTTAATCTTGTAATGTTTATCATTATAAATGAGAGCAAAGATCAAGCAAGAAGAGACAAACATTTTGGAAGCCATATCTAAAACACAATGCCGATCAGGAGAGGATTCAGGAGCAAAGTAAACTACATCTACTAATAAATAGTTCTGGTCACAGTTAAGTAAGAAAAACCTTCGCTGAAAATGAAATTTCCCTCCCAGTAGAAAACTTGGAATTGAACCAAGTTGAAGGTAAATGTCTCCACCCATCCGACCTCCACACCCTTACTTTCCACCACGCTCAGACTACTTCCTGTTTCCGCTCAGGCTACTTCCTGTTTCTAGTCGTCTCTCCTCTGCAGAATCCTTTCATGCTGGTTAAACGTATTTCTCTCACTTTTGATCCTCAACTCCGTCGCAGCGGCGGTGAGCAACCCTGGCTGTCCGACGTCCGATCTTTATCAAAAGGCCAATATCGGCAAAACCGACATATCGGTCTAACCCTTAATTCAGACCTGTACAAGTGGTTCAGTAGTTGGGAGTCTTAACCAATACACCATCTCTGCTCATCAACACACCTCAACACACACACAGCAGCTCCGCTCAGGCGGACGCTGAGACCTGCCACATGCATACTGTTTATCATTCATCACCCTCCCTCCACATCCCTTTCTCTCGCTGCATACATCACCAGCTTGCTGCTATTCCTCTACGTCAAACACACACACACACACACACACACAAAAGCAGGCATGCAAACACACATCTATGAATCCTTGCATACTACAAAACACACACACTCTCTCACACACACACACACACGCACGCAAGTAAGCATGCACATATACATCAATGCGTAGTTGCATGCTACTACACACTCTCCCTTACACACACACACACACACACACACCACCCAGGTCTCTGCTGGCCTCCTTTCCCAGCCAGTCCTGACAACGCTAATGATTCTCACTGGGGCACAGGATGACGGGTGACAGAGCCAGCCAGACCAGGACTGGCTGAGGATGGAGGGAAAAGGGGGGGTGGTGGTGGTGGTTGGAGACGGGGAATTGGAGGGTGGTGGTGGTGGGGGTGAGGGAGGGAGAGGGGGGGTGGGTTACCGGGTAGAGGAGGTCAAGGATGGTGGTGCACAGGCCCTCTCTCTGGTGATGCGTCGGAGGATGCTCCCTTCCCGGCTAGATGGTAATTTATTACATTTAAGACAGGCCTGACACCCCGAATCAGCCTCCATTCAGATCATTGGCTGGCTGAGGTGGTGGTGGGGGGGGGGGGGCAGGGGGAGGCAGGGAGGGGTGTGGGGGGGGGTAAACACAAAGGAGGAGAACCGGGGAGAGGAGGAAACCGAGGGAGAGTCCACGGAAATAATATGCGATGGGAGAAATTTCGCCCGGGGCATGGTGCATGTTTTGCCTGTTTCCGTATAGTTAAGTGTATTTATAATTCAAATATATGCCTTTAATAATTCACCAGCACGGCATATCAAAGGAAATTGTGTACGTTTTTTTTTTTTTGATCTACAAAATAATAACGTGAAATATGTTTTTTCTCTCAAGAAAATGTTCCAACTTTTTAAGCAAATGATCAAATGCTTTAGCAATGCGAGTAACGATAGAAAGAAACTGGAATACACACAACTGGATTTCTGTTCGCTTCACGTTGAAATGAACCGGTTTGAATATCGATTGTTTAGAGTGTTTGTTTTTGGGGGGTTTTTACGTTATTTTATTTTTTCTTATTTATTAAGTTCAACAGATGTGGGACGGAGTCCGATCCGTAAAACAAGCACAATTTCAAAATATAGACAATAACTTGGCATCGCTCATTCTGAACTGCTGGAGCCACTAGATGGCAATGGAGCGCAGTTTACTATAATACTCCTATAATACTCCTATAATATTCTTATAATATTGATATAGGGACTTGCAGTGTGCCTGTCGTACTCAGTGAGTTTATAGTGACCTTATCATATTTTATAGTATTTTATTTTGTATCTCTTAGAGTATCACTATTATATTCCTATAATACTCTTTAATACTTTATTTTTGCAGTTGGTCTTTCTATAGTATTCTTCTAAAATGTATTACAGGATTACTCTAGGCCAGTCATTTATCTTAAACAATATTTTGACACTAAACCAACTTGGCAGCAATAATGTCTTACTGCCTTCTTTGCAAAGTCCGGTTCTTTGTTTATTGGGCGTCATGTTTTATCAAATGTTATTTACAATAGGCTGATTATTATAAATCATACCAGGCTGTCCTACAACAATGCGATTACAGTGTGATCAGTCTTTGAGGCTATTTCCTGACACGTGTAAATGTCTAAATACCCTTTACAAAATAAAACAAACAGAATAGTTGTGTGTTTGAGTCAAGAGGATTTAATTTCCATTTTAGAAAGCCTGGTGTAGGTGTGACTGTATAGTTTTCGATCATTATTCGAAAGAAATGTGAATTCACGTGGAGGCATGTTTTGGAAATTTGATCTTCAGCTGGTGACTATTTACTTGGATTTGCTTTAAGTATTAACTGTGTTTAATTCAGGGGGATTTGTGAATAAAGTGACACTAGCTCTATAAATAGAAATCAGAGAGCACAATCTGAAATCCTCTCAACGACACTTTTAACTTGAATCACACTTTTTAAAGAGGTGGTCCTAAGCCATTGAATGTAATGCCTAGTTTTTTCTCTTACATATTTATACCTTTAGGGTTCATAACATCAAAGCAAGACTGAACTTTATTTTGCAAACTGAAATTGTCCCAAACTGATGATGGGTATAAAGCTGCGGTCCACTTAATAATGGGTCCGGTCCAGAACGAGCACAGAGAAACTGGTGCCAACGTGAAATTTGCGCAAACAAACCTCGAGCATTATGGGAAGAAAGTAAAAATCTCACTGTAGCATAAAACACTTGGAATTCTGCAGAGGGTTTGCCACGGTGCAAGTCTGAATCAGTCTCTGCCAGGCTCTTACTTCAAAAATACAAACTAATGATCACTGAACGATAGATGATAAAATAAGAGGCACCATGGGCCCACAGCCTTGACCTTCTAGTCGATGATATCCAAGCATGGAATCAAAACCATCTCTCTTTGGCCCTGACTTGTAAACTACAAAAAACAACCTTGGCTCATCACCCCAAAAAACAAATGAGATGAAACCTGATTTTTCCATGTATCAAAATGTTTGATTAAAAATGTAAAACCTTATAAATATGAGATATGGGCCCTTCAACCTGAGGACCCGGTTTCAAACCCCCTGTGTCGGTATAGCGTCCGCCCTGCTGCACTGCCCTTGAGCAAGACATTGAATCCAGTAGCTGACCTGCCTGTTGGGGCGCGGGCAAGAGAAAAGTCAATTATTATTATTATTATCATCATTATTCTTATCGTTATTCTTATCATTATTCCGAATTCGTGCTAGAGATACTCGGGATGGATTTTTGCATTATATTCATATATTCTGACGGCTCCTCTGCGTCACCTTCCGCCTCATCCAATGCAAACGGTGCTGAGTGCCGGTGGCGCGTCACAGGCTCCCGGTCCCCCCTCTATCCAGTTGGGTAGTATAGAGAGACTGGGGTGCGTCAAGTCACACAGAGAAAGATTCTTACCGGAAAAACGGCGAGTTTCCTTCAAAATAAAAGCGAGCGTAGAAACGTGTCACGTAGAGATGTGTACTGGTGCTCCCATTCTGTATCTCTTAAGGAAGAGGTGTGCCACGGCTCCGGGTTAAAATAGACTCTGTCAAGATACTAAACTAGGGTTAGATTGATATATGGGCCGATATTGGCCTTTCATTAAATATCAGATATTGGCCAACCCAGTTTGGTCAGGTTGTCTGGTATATGTTGTGTGATTGAGTCTTTGTGTATTTTGGCCTATATGACTATGAAAACATCCTGTGAAAAAGACATTTTTACAAAATTGTCTCCATTTACTACAGATCCCTCCTTGCAGCATGGCCTGGTGGTAAGAGAGATCCTGTACCCAGAAGGTCTCAGGTTCGATCTCTCCAACGTCCAGTAGTGTCCCTCACCTGCCATGTGTCCTGTTGAAGTGTCCTTGAGCAAAGCACTTGACCCCTATACCTGCTTATTGGGTGTACGTCGCTCTGGATAAAAACACCAAATGTCTAAATTGTAATTGTACACATTGCAACATCTTATATTTACTTATATTTGTGTACATATTTCATATCTATTAATCCACATTTATATAAGCAAGACGGTTGGTAATATTCCAAAGTAAGTAATCCATACTCCATCCATAATCCATCCATACTCTTTCCCACAACCCACACTCTACACTTTGTTATGATTTGACTGTATTGTATTTGTTCTTAGTTCTTACTTAATTTCTTATTGTTTCTACTGTTTTTATTGCCTTACTTCATATTCTATTTGGGTACATGTATTCTATTTTCTTTTCCCCTACTTAATCCTCTCACCTTTCCTGCTGTATCGACGTAAATTCCCCGCGGGGATCAATAAAGGTTCATCTAATCTCAACCTCTTTCCTCAGTGTGGGTTTTATTTTTGAAAGTACTGACCGGAAGTCGTGAGTTTTGTAGTCTTTCTGACTTGACACTGGGGCAGGGACTGGTTACACCCACCCTCGGCCACGCTCCGTCATCACCATCTCCCGCAGATCGGAGACCGGTCCTATAAGCGCCTCCACAGCCAACCTGCGGACACTCACCGGGTCGGAGCGCAGAGAAATGCCAGGACGGTCTGATCTAAACGGAGGACTGATCACCGGACGATCCTTCTCATCGCAAAAGGAAGACTGATGCTCGGAGACCCACTCAACCCCCCCGGAACTAACATCAAATACATAGATTACGCTTTGATTGTCACTAATCCTGGGCTGACAAAAGGAAACCCTACAGTTGCCAGAGCGCGTATTGGCACACTTGTAACCGAGGACCGATGGTGTTTCCTTAGCCACCCTTTGATGCCTTTCCGTTCTTTATCAGTCATTATTATTGAGTTAGACTTCCTTGGCTGCCTGTTGATGCCACTGAACAGCGGATTATAATTTCCACTTGGATGTAAAAGTCATCAACTCCACTGCTGAGCAACACCAAACTTCTCTGGAAACGCGTCTGTAAATTGCGCACGGTGATGGCGCAAAGGGTAGGTCTGATTTGAGAATTTAGTTTTTAATTTTCTTTTTTTTTCTCGGGAATCCTTTTATATGTAAAAGACAGATACATTATTATTTTAAGTTAAAACTGATTGCGCTGCATGAGATGGCCCTTATAGAAAATGACTATAACAGATTTTAGAAGGATGCTATACACATCACAGTCAAGTTAAGTCCCTATAGGAATATTATAGGAATATTATAGGATTTTTCGTTGCCCTGACACATTTTAGTTCTTGTTTATATGGAGGAGAACGTTTTTTTCCCACATGTTTTCTCCACTTTAAGTCCCGTCAGTTGCTCACACCATAATGTTGCTTCAACTTTCACCCCAGTATGATGAGCTGGCCCATTATGGAGGTGCGATGGATGGAATCGGAGTACCCACCTCCATGTACGGAGACCCACACGCCCCCCGTCCTCTGCCCCAGGTCCACCACCTGAACCACGGACCGCCTCCACACCCCACGCAGCACTACGGAGCCCACGCACCGCACAACATCATGCCCAGCAGCATGGGCAGCGCAGTCAACGACGCACTGAAAAGAGACAAGGACCAAATATACGGGTGTGAAATAATAACAATAATAATAATGATAATAATATTTTTTATCTATAGAGCACTTATCAAAGCAGAGTTATAAGTGAGTTCCAGTCATAAAATGCTTTACGAATGACAGAAAAGAAAACGTCTTTGCTTGTCTGGCATTTTAATTAAGATTCACCACTAATTGCTTTAATTGTGAATTTAATCACCCTTAAAATCAAATTGTATTTATTTAAACAAGTGGAAAAATCCAACTTTTCCAATGCGGTTTAACTTGTTTCAGGATTGTCCCCACAAACAAGCGTCAATATCTTGAAACAAGTGTCCAGAAAATGATGCAGGTTGTGTTGGAAACACCTGAAATATTGTCACCTCAGTGGTAGAAAAAAAAACACCCCATGATTTGAACACCCCAGACTAAATCACTTGGGAATTTTTCAATAAAAACTTAACAGCTTCCAAAGCGAGATATATATATATATATTTATATTCACACAACAGTCCTAAATTATTATGTTATCTGACGCTGCTTTGACATGGGGCAACAGTTGAGCTGCAGGCACAACAAAGGCATTAATGACATAATAACAATAACGCATCGCCTGTGTTGCAGCCACCCTTTATTCCCTCTGCTGGCTCTGGTGTTTGAGAAGTGCGAGTTGGCGACGTGCACGCCCAGAGAGCCTGGAGTGGCAGGAGGAGACGTCTGCTCCTCAGACTCCTTCAATGAAGACATAGCTGTGTTTGCCAAACAGGTACTGTAGGGCCAGAGGCGGTTAGGTTTTATTTTAATACGGAATAAGAAAGAAGAAGAAGGAGAAAACGGAGGCTGGGGAGTCAAGTTATGGCAAAGTCCCTGAATCTGATGTTATTTACCACCAAAAACTACATTTCTGGGGACAAAGTGGAAATTATGACTGATGACATAAATTGTTTGGTCAGTGTGATAAATTATTAGATTCATGGACCTGCACCAAACAGCTTCCAATGCTGATATGAATTCGTCTTTTTTGAGATATGGCTTCCAAATACATTTCTCTCCATTTCTGCTTCATCTTTTCTCTCCGTTATAATGATAAAAAGAAAAATGAATTGAATTCTGGCCTCACCTGCCCATCTGACGCCCTTGGTTGTCTTTTTTTTAATCCCCTTTAGATCCGTGCAGAGAAACCCTTATTTTCTTCCAATCCAGAGCTGGATAACTTGGTAAGCTTTTTTATTTCTTCCTCGTTTTGCACCATAATGTTCTCTGCATTTACCCGAGGCGCCCCATACCTCCAAGGACCATCTAATTATAAAGAAAAATAAATGATAATGGTTTAAATGATGTTGGTAATTGAATAATACACCTAGGGGCTGAGTGCTCCTCTGAACTGAGCATCTCTTAAATTTAGGTTTTTGGATTTTGGATGATTTTTTTAACTCTATTTTTTTTCCAGATGATTCAAGCTATTCAAGTCCTACGATTTCATCTGCTGGAATTAGAGAAGGTAAACAAATTAAGGCTTCTGTTACTGTGACAGATTATTTATTTTGTGATTGATATTGATACGTGCCGATTTCTATTCTAAAATGAGCCACTTAAACAGTTAATTAAGTATGCTTTGGCGCTCTATTAAAACTTAAAGCATCTCATTTTGCATTTTGTAGGTGCACGAGCTCTGCGACAACTTCTGCCACCGGTATATTAGTTGTCTGAAAGGCAAAATGCCCATCGACTTGGTCATCGACGAACGGGACGGCTGCAAATCTGACTTCGACGACCTGTCAGGATCCTCCACAAACCTTGCGGATCATGTGAGTGTCTTTAGGTCTTTAGATTTCCCCCGCATGCGGTAGAAATTCACGGAAAGGTCGTGAAAATGCGCTCTTTACTTCCATAACTCATGGGTGGAGTAAAATAAATAAAGGTGATTTCCTTGTATTTTCGCTTAATCCTCCTCTCAGATTGTCAGAATAACATTGTTTTAGACAATTCATTAACTTAAGGTCAGCTGTGTTAGTGCTTTCTATAGGCCTGCCTGTCATCGTTATGTCCGATTATTCCCACAGTAAAAAACTTGGCATGCAGGCCTAGTTTATGTGCAATTGCGGGCGGGTAATGCCGTGTGGACTCTGACCTTTCTCGCCTCCTCCGATCCTCCCTTTTCACGTATCATTTAAAAATATATTCCCTACAAGTGACGCTAGAAAGTGTCCTAAATTAATTTGGCTCGGTCTCGTGCAGAGTAGGTTTTATTTCGGGTTTACCCAAAATAAATAAATCACCAGTAGAAACAACAGAGACAGAAGCTGATTAAAGTTATTTAGTTTGGTGAAAGTCCATTACTGATTTATGGCGGTGTTAACACAGCCTAGGGCTAATTATGTTTGCTGTTTGATGGCGTGCTGTCCTGCTGAGGGCGCTGTGTGGGCCTCGGAGGAGAGACAGACTGCTTTGTTGAGAATAATCAAAAGATGGACGGTCTAACTTTGTCGCATAAATCATACTTTGTGTGTAAACGAGAAAGAAAGGAGCTGTGCATTTCGATTTTTTTCCCCATCTGCATTTTAATGTTTAAACTGGTGTAGAAAAATAGACAGTGATGGTGATGATGAAGAGGCTGGTGATGATGGTGGTGATGATGATGATGATGATGATCCGTCACGTTGCAAAATGCAGCTGCCAGTGTTATGTTTGGTCTTAGGCTTCTCTAGTCCCTCTTAGCCTGGTGTTTTACTTGAGTGCTGAGCCAATAGGATTATTATTGTTGGTGAGGAGGGGGTCCCCCCCCCCCCCCCCTTGTGTCCTTTACAGAGCTTCTTCCTATTTTTGGCACCTGTGCGCATTTGAAAAAGGTGCAAATTCAGATGTTGAAGTGATGTAAAGTTACAGTGGGGCAGCCGCGTCCAGGTGCCGTATAAAACTGATGTAATGAAACCTCATGTTGAGTTTATGGAGAAAATATTTTGTCCAAATTGTATCTTCTCTACTTTACAATTGTATATGTGGTGCATGTTGAAGTCAGACTGATATATCAGATTTCTGATATATGATGTGTCTCCGATGGGATGGAGGTTCATCACTGATCACATGAAACAGTCAGTACTGCAATGAAATTCTATTTTCTTTTCACATTTTATTTATTCATTTAATTGTTCAATAATGTCTTTTAAACAAATTTGCTGCTGTCCTGTGAAAACCTCACAACCCTAATTTTGGTGATTGTCAGTTTTTAATCTCAATTGATGGATTACATGCTCCTCTATGAGTTGAGAAAATTCTACAACCTTTAGGCTTATGAAACCCCACTAGATAAACTCCAAAATACATACAAGCTGAACAACAAGGCTGTATTTCTCAGTTCCTGAAAAGACATTTTTGTAGATACAACGGTTTCACCCGACAGCAACAATTTGTGTCAGTGGAAAGTTTTAATGTCTCATGATGGTCTAAATGCTGTTTCAGAGGATTTTCCACCACGCAAAGAGTACAATTCTGGGGGAAACACATTGTAATTCTTGGTCATGAAAATGGTCAAATTTAAAGATATTGAATATCAGTTACAAAACATCAGCTATCAGCAGCTTCTCTCCAAAAATATCAGTATCGGCTTTCAAAAACCCATCGCGATCAAACCCTAGTGCATATACCTTCTCTCTCGTGACTACAATTCAATACCTTCTGCATTTTCGAGCGACACAAAACACACTTTGCATGTGTGTGTGTGTGTGTGTGTGTGTGTGAGCCTTGTTCAATGCCCACCAGTTGATGTGACAGGACATTCTCCTGCTGCTTCTCCTGTAATGCCTTCCTCCTACAGCTTCTGCATAATGGATGTGCTGCACTCCTCTGGGTACAAAGACATGCACAGCTGTGTAACCTACATGAGTGTTAACCACTAAGTGTACCGATGTACTAGGACCGAGTGGCTCTGTTGTTGCGAGTGTGTGTTTGTCTGTGAAAGAGACTCGTTTGATTCGCCGTTACATTTGTTATCCCCATTCTATATTTACTGCAATCTCCACTAGGTTTCCAATACCAATACCTTTGGATATCGTTGGATTGAAACTGCACACTGTTGATATTTCTGCACATTTAAAGCTGCTATATGTAGAATATTTATTCCAGTTCCAATCATTCAAATTGCATTATGGGATTTTCCCGTTAATAACTCTTCTCTATACATATCTGTCTTCCTTCCACAAAAAAATCCCCCCCAAAAATACAATGATTCACAGTTCCCTCCAGAGTTTGATTCTTTGCAGGGTGGAAAAGCCTCTCAAACAGCATTCAGATCATCACAGGGCACTAAAATTCTCCACTGAAACCCAGACTAATAAAATTAGATTGGTTAGCAGCTCCTTAAGGCGGGGTGAGGTTTTACAGACTCCCACCCCTGAAGCTGTTGAGTAAAATCAGCGGTGGGCAACATTGCCCAATATACGATTTTTATTTAACGGACAATATCGGCCCAATATATCGCTTTCCAACACCAACACCCAGTCTGTTGAGAGAAATGACTTCTACAGTAAAACCTTCACGGCCCTGTCAGACTTCAAGACTTATCGTGTCTCTAGTGATTGATTGCAGTGTGGCCGAGCTGTTACCGAGTACATTTTGTACACCTGAAATGTCACAGGTTTGATTGCCACAAAAGCCAGTGTGTCCATCCTTAAGCTAGACTGGTCGGGTTATGGATAGGGACAACCCTGTCAAATGTATTCAGTCTAGTATGTGTTTTTTTCCTGATAACACGGAAACACTTTGCTTTCATTTGAGCGTTTTCCTGTTATACGGTAACTGGAACTCAAGAGTCCACAATGTAGTTTAGCTGAGAAAATGGGCTTGTCTGTGTCACCGCAGCAATAAGACCCAGTTTGATCTGATTGTGTCAAACAAATACCCTTTCCCCTTGCCAGGCTATTTACTAAGTAAAGAAAAATGTAAACTTGTGTACATTTTGATTGGCATCTTTACCTTGCACTTCATGCTACGTCATTTGCCGTGTTGATGACGTAGCAAGCTTATTTTACTGCGCGTCACTCTAGACAAGAGTCTCAGCTAAACGTCTAAAGGTCAACCTAAAGTGTTTTCTAGATCTCTCTGAATTCCTGTATGAACTTCATGTCTACGACAGACGTGAGCCCTGGCTGTACAGTGCACTCCGTTCCAGTTAATTGGATTTTAACAGATGGGGCGTTAGGAAAGAAGACCTTCATTAGCTTGATAAACATGGAAACACATGGCACCTCTTTCAATAGCTTGGGTATACAGAGAAGTTGTAATTACTGTGTGCCTGGGTAGAAAAAGGGAACCGTCGTTGAGAGGCCTCATTCACACTGCGCCATTGTCCCTGTGCTTATTCTTGTCATTTGCTGAGCTCTTCATCTGATCACCATCCGGCAAACAGCTGACGCAAAGAGGTTGAAGAGGGAGCTCTGCTGTTTGGCTTGGGCTTATGGCAGGCTGAGTACCCTGACCAACCGGCCCAATAAATAGAGGGTTTCTCCCCAATACTGGCTCACAGAAACAGGCAGGACACCGAAGGGTTCACATGCTGTTGGGTTCCTGATCTATCGCCTTACCTACCGCTGTTTAACCTACTCTTTCTGCCAGATATCTTTAAAGCTCCTTCTTGGAGAGAATGGTAATGTAGTTTTATTAGATTATTTAACAAACTAGTTCCTAACCATGCACTGCTGTCTTTGTGGCTTTGGGAAACTGCATAATGGACCTCATACTGGATCTACTGGACCCTCTTCCTCATCTATTTTTTTTTTCCTCCCCTCTCTTCTTCTCTATTTCCTTATCTCCTGTCTCCTGGTGTGTGGACCTCTCCCTGACCTCCCAGAACCCAGCGTCCTGGAGAGACATGGACGACGCCCACTCCACGCCTTCAGTGGGCACCCCGGGACCGTCCAGCGGGGGACACGTCTCCCAGAGTGGAGACAACACCAGTGAACTCGGTAAGAGACCTCCGCGGCCCTCCTGCGTCCTCCTCCATATCAAAGGTTTGACTCGCCGGTGACCTTTCTCCGAGGCGTGGGCCGTGCCTGCCTGGTGTTTTGGGGGGTTTCTTTCAAGAAAGTCATGCACTTACCCCATCTAATCATTTTATCTTAATTGCATTGATAAAGAAGATAATCTACGTTGAGTGAGGGCAGCTCCTGCAGGCCGTTACCTCATGTCGAGCCGCTATTGTCGGGGGAAATGCCTGTATCTGCGAAAAGCAAGTTTTAAAATAAGAAAAATGTTTATTTGATACACACAGATTTGGTTAAAATCTCATACGACAACGTAAACTTTCAATTCAAGAAAGAAAAAGAATTGCAATTGCATGGATTTTACGTGACAGCAGCGAAACGTGTAGCTTCATTTGAAGTAATTGCTCTCAGTTTCACAGTTAAAGTGGGTCAGACTTCTCCATCACACTTCAGTTACTAGTAATAAGGATCTTGCGAGTTTATTCAAGTTGCCTGATTGGTGGCTGTTATTGTCCACTGCTGTTTTTCTCTGATACAATCCAGACCTGGCCTTCTTGTGTTGCCCTGGTGTTCCTGCAGTTAATGTGATATCTGATGTGCTAATTGGAGGCTATAAGGGTTTTATGGCTTGTTTTTGTTTTTCTCCCCTATGGCCGCAGTAAAAATAGAATAGACTTTAAAGCAACTTTCCACCCTCTGCCCATCAGGCATCAATGAGCAGAGCATTGATGAGAACAATGGGAGGATGCTTTGCAAGACAAGAGAAACTCAGAGGATTAAGGGACAATCAGAAACAGATCAAGGCTCTTCCTTTGATTTTTACACTTTTGAAATCATCTCAGCTCAACTCAACAACTGCAGTTTCATCGGGACCGCGATGTGCGATGTTACGGCTTTATAACAATTCGCCGATCGGTAGTTGTATGTCAGTGAGAGCTGAGAAAGGCCACCGTGTGAATAGCTTCTTTCCTTTAGGCTTTTTTTAAACAACAGTGGGGGGAAAACCCAAGGTCCATGCCCTTTTGACCTGGGAGAGAATGCATAGAGGATGGGGGGGGTGCAGAATACCCCCCGTGGGGATGGAAGGACAGAGCACTTTATGTATGAGGAACAAAGGAAAAGAGGAGGCCAGAATGATCAGAGCTCTGGTTGCTGGTCCAGGATTTGCGGCATGCTACCTGCTGCTTCTCCCTGGGCCTCTTTGCCTTGTTTCCAGCCTATTCTCATTCTGGGGAAGGGTAAAGTAAACCATAGAACTTGAATGGATAGAAAGGGCACTTACTGGTGTCACATGCTAATCTCATTGGGTCCAGCTAAGATGGCTCCCATCAAATTTTTATAAAGTTGTCGTTCAGATGTTAGCATTTTTTTTTTCCTGATGTGTGCAGCAAAAACAAACGCCGCTGGAAGGTTCAGCCGCGTGATGCTTTTGCCGTCGTCTCGCACGCCAAACCAAGCCTCGTTTCCATGACAACAATACAAAAACATTTTACAGTACCGACTTTAAGTGCACCAGCCAAGTGACGACAGGAAAGATGATTACAAAAGGAACGGCCGTCTTGTTTTTAAAGCTGCCACTAGGCAACTTCGCCCATCGGCAACGGGGGAGAAACTGTTTGAAAAGGTTGAACTTCAATACCCAGAAATCATGTAATGTATCAGTAAACTACACACATCACAGAGCAATTGTATTTGTCACTTCTTGTGGGCAGAGAGAGTGTCTATACCCGTACATTATACATTTTATTTGGGCCCATAGGGTGAATCTACAGCATCCCAAATAAGAAGGATATGAGGCTCATCTCTGCTACAGGTCTATTTTTACATAACAATCTTGCCTAGTGCAGCTTTAAAGGACAACTTTGACTTTTTTTTTTGACGGGCACTTAACGTACTGAATGCTAACGTGTTAGCATGTTAGCATGTGCACAGGACAGAGATGTCTACCAGAGACACAAGAGATGATTTTGGTTGTACTGCTATCGTAACATGGGAGAGGTGAGTTAGCCAATTTCCCAAAAGTCTTTTTAAGTTCTGTGAAATTTTTGCTAAAATAATGTAAAACATTCAGCCCTGGCTTGGATATTACCAATGCTCTGTAAGGCACCTGCTACTCTGAGTGTCTAATGGACAATAAGTTTACATTGAGTGAGAAGTGGAAGCGTCGTGAAAATACTCCTGTGACTCTGAAATGATCGTGTAACATAGAGACACGTTAGGGGAAAGGATGGAGGTAAAATGTTTTTTTTAATTTTATTTCAGACAAGAGAATATTAGACATTAGCGAATGCAGGAGGACGATATGAGAGAGGGGAATAATGTGATGTGAGTTTTCCGATCCCAACAGAAGACAGGGACTGTACGGGGATGGTCATTAGCCTCCCTGGTCTGACGAAACCTTTTAAAATCCACTGTCTTATGGGAGCGCTGAAGTGGTGGCCACGTGGTTTCACCCCGGGACAACCACAGGAAGTTGATACTATATGGTGTGTGGCTGGCGGTTTTGGTTATGGCTGCCTGTTCCTCAGAGGAGTTAACCAATAGGCTTATAGCCTTTGGTTGTTGCCTTGTAAGCTGTGTGATATGCAGAGGCCTCTCTTTGATACCTTAACCCCCGGGGTGACTGCTGTTGACCGCAGCTAAAGGGGTTGAGCTATCCAAGGAATGTTTGGATGGGGTCGGGGGCGGGGTTGGGGGGGGGGGGAGGCTTGAAATACCCATCACAAAGACAGACATAAAACAAAAGAGAGCGGGAATGACTTGAAAAGATCCCCGTACACTTACGTTGAGAAATGGAATGTGACGAACAGGATGTGTTGCATCTTTCTGCCGAGTCCACCGGAGGAGGAATGTGGCGAGGTGGAGGTGGTGACATACCGATGACATCACGGCCTCGGCGACACCGCAGGCTAACGTCCCTTTTAGCATCTGTCATGCCCGTGGATCTCTAGAAATAAAAACGACAAAAACAAGGGTGGCAGAGAGAGGAGGTGAAAGAGACTGGCGGAGAGAAAGAGATGAACGGTGGATGAAGAGGTAGAGAGAGTGCAGGTTGTTGGAGAGGGTTCAGTGCTCTGATCATTTTGCACTAGGCAGGATTTCAGCCCAAATCACAATCCCCACTAATTCAGACAATTCAGTTCTGGTATCGGGGGTGTAGACGTCTCGAATTGAAAGATCTAACAGCAACCTGTCTCCTAAACAGAGGAAGCTGGACTCACTTAGACCTTTTTCCTCTGTCGTCCCTTTGGTTTCCTTCGGTATGAAGCATCGCAGACCGGCCTGATTGGTAAACGCGAGCGTGCTGTGTGCAGTTTACCGACGACACGTTACATGATTTCTGGTTATCGAAGCTCAAATTCAAAAACTGTTTCTTCCCGCTGCCATTTGAAGCCAACCGACGTGCAAGGTTACCCAGTGCCGCTTTAAACAAACACATCTCCAAATCAATGGATAAACAGTGGGCATGGTGATAAAATCCTCATGATCAACTTCTCACACGGCGGATTCCCCCTCGTCTTGGACACCTTCCAGACCGCTCCATTTAGGGCTGTGCATCATGTCTAATAAGGGGAGGAGCAGCCGGGTGTCAGTAGTGATGGATCAGAGCCCTGCTGAGCTCATTAGACAGGCTGTGCTGGCTTTGCATCACTGATGCAGCCGGGGGATGCGGCAATCAGTTCTGCTAGCCTTTCTACACTTTGTCTTATGGACACGTCATCCTCTGCCGATCTACCGGCCGCGGTTCAACAGCACCAAGACGGTAGATCGGGAGTTGAGAAAGAAAATGAAGTGGAATACAACTTTGGGTTGGGTTGCTCACGTTGCTCACGTTGCTCATATTAAATATAACAACAACACAAAAAATTATAAAAAGTAGAACAAATTTAAAAGTAGAAATTTAGGGAAATTTAGCCTTTTTTTAGAAGTAGTATTTTTAAAAAAGGCAAAAGTTTAAATGTATTAAAATAGGTCAGTTTTTTATCCAGTATGCAGATGGTTCACTGTTGCAGCCTGGAAGTCAGTAATAGAAAAACAGAAAAAAACATATATAAAATATATATAAAATATATATAGAGACCGAGATCATTACACTGTGTTTTGAACGTTAGTTGGAACGGCATAAACAGTACAACTGAACAGAGGAGCCGAGGTAGAGAGCCGAGGAAAACTCTTCATATCTTCGGGTGCTGTTTTTTTTCCTTCAGAGCCCCGGGGCAATACTCCAGCCTTCCCTGCGGCAATGCCCCCCCCCCCCCTCCACCCCCTCCACCCCCCTCCACCCACCCCCTCCTGTGTCACGCGTGCAGACACTGGCAGGCGGGGTGGGGTTGGGAGGGGGGGGCATGGGAGCTTTCCGCGGGTACGACTTTGAGAGTGCATCGTCACACTGGTTAGATTGGCTGAGTTGCCGGGGAACAGTCAGAAGCGATTAGTGTAGCGGAGGATCTGCCCCGCGGCCTTCCCCTCTCTGGAGCAGAAGAAAGAGGGATGAGGAGAAGAGGTGGACCGGGGTGGGGCGTCGGTGGTGGTGGAGGGGGGGCTTGGCGTGCCTTCCTTAGATATAATTAGGCCGACGAGTCCTGTTTGTTCTTTCTTTCTTTCTTTGGTTCTCTGTTCTTTCTCTCTCTCTCTATATGGTTTTTATGGAGCGCAGTAACTGTTTATGTCAGCATGTCGAAGGATTATGAAGATGGAAAAACCTTTATACTGTAAAAGTCAGAGTTTACAAACAATACATTAAACTACATGTGAGTCAGGGCCTTTCATTCACACAACACATCACGGACCCTTTATGATGATAACATGATGAAAATGTTTCTTCTTCTTAAAAGCGTTTTGATCTCCAAAGTCATTCAATCAAAACTGTCATGTTGACATCTAAGTCCACGTGTTTCTTCTAGACAGGATGTCACCTGTTCCTTTTGAAACGAGTATGTGTTTAATAGCTGACCCACCCAGTTATGGAAAGGTTCGATCTTCTTAATCAACAGAGGCTCTGAGAAGGTGGAGGACAAACAAAGTAAACCATTGTGCTTAAAGGACGGAGACAGTGCCAACCCTTTACCCTGTCCTTGACTCGGAGCTGGACACCATCCGTCAGGACTCCCACAACCCCCCGACCCCCCCCCGACCCCCCCACCAGGACACATCCTTTTTAATGTCGATATTCATTAGCTGAAATATTTATGCATGAATATGGAGCATATAGGCGCGTTTGATTGATGCATCTCCAAAAACAAAAAGACATGCTCGGGCAAATCTTAAGAAAAGTAGGGTTCCTGTCCCGCCTCGGGGGAGGAGTCTCTCAGATGCATTATTCACATGCCCTCCAGGCAGGCTTTCAAGGCTCCTCTGCCCCGAGGGCAAGAAAAATAACCACCACTGTTAAAAGTAAATCATCTCGGCTGATGCACAATTAATGGCGGAGAGGGAGAGAGCAGGAGTGCCCCTTGTGCTTGCGAGAGCGAGCGAGTAGCGAGGGGCGGAAATCTCAGCTTAAAGGAAGCCTCCCGCCTCGGTGCACGCCAGCATCCTGCAGAAATCAAACAGGGATGCACGCTAATGGTGGGGAGCGCCCCTGCATGGCGCTGCGTTG
Organism: Hoplostethus atlanticus; assembly: GCA_034670405.1. Classification (NCBI taxonomy): domain Eukaryota; kingdom Metazoa; phylum Chordata; class Actinopteri; order Trachichthyiformes; family Trachichthyidae; genus Hoplostethus; species Hoplostethus atlanticus. Next base: position 131,768 of record JAXDDX010000218.1, read on the forward strand.
CAGACAATCCAGCACAGGAGTTTCTGAGGCGTGGGCAAGGGAGGGGGGTCAGCGAACACAGTGAGGGTGATGGCTGCACCCCCACCCCCCCGTCCTGTCTTAGTGCACCCTGCCAAATGAGCGCCTCGCTTTCAACTTCAAACAAGAAGGGTTTTGATGTCATGGGCTCATACTTCATTCATGGGATAGACTTTTGTTTTTGTTACTGTTTTTTTCATTTTGTTTCCTCTTTTTTTCCTATTAGATAAATCATTAGAAAGAGTTCACATATAAATAAGAGCGCAGCGCATCGAGTCCGACCTCAGTTTGAGCATTCATTATTTCATGTCAGACACGCCGCTCCCGCAGTCATTACCTCATGTCAAACGCGTGGCTCAGATTGAATTAATAGCTCTTGGTTTTATTGAGCTCCCTCGCTACAAACTCCTCTTCGTCGTCCAACGGCCGAGGCCGAGGTGAGAGGGAGAGTCTTGTGTCGCCCCCCGCCACGTCGCCACGCAGCCCTCCTCCCTCCTCCCTCTGCCCTTTACACTTTGCGTCCGTCGGGAGGAAGAAGGCGACCGGGCCAAATGAAAGCTTTCCCTTAACGTGACTCCTCTCTTTATCTCTCCTCGCCGCTGATCGCAGGAGACGGCCTCGACAACAGCCTGGCGTCGCCGGGCACCGGAGACGAGGACGACCAGGATAAGAAGAGGCAGAAGAAACGAGGCATCTTCCCCAAAGTGGCCACAAATATAATGAGAGCGTGGCTCTTCCAGCACCTCACGGTAAGGGACTCCACCCCAGGTCCTGTTGTGTCCCCCTTCGCTGCATTCAAGCGGCATCAGGCCGTGGGCCTTTTTATAGATTCCAAGCATGGCACCTTTTTTCATCCCTGTGATGTTTCTAGTGACAACAATCTCACAACAATTTCACATGACGCTGGAAGCGAAATGAGAGCGTGTTGTCTAACTGCGGCCTCTCCATCAGGCAACACTTGTTTGAAACGATGCCTCTTCAGTCAGGAATGAGCCGGGGCTGGATTTCCCAAAAGCATCTTGAGACCAAGTTCATCTTTGTTCCACTGTAAGTGAAAAGGAGCAAAAGGAGAACTCGCGTCTAAAGATCCTTTTCCAAAATTCAGGCAGGGGTTTTTACAAAAATCAATGCCAGAAGCCCTCTGTTCAGAATCGGGTAGCACTATTTCACAGCTCTATAGGAGGGGGTGAGTAAGTCCCCACAAGGAGAGCCCTAGCTTTTATCCGAGGTCCAAAAGATACCGCCGCCGTCGCCTCCTCAGTTTTTCCACCTCTCCTGCTCCTAGATGTGTTATAACCCCTTAGTTGTTTAGTTAGTAAAGGGCCCACACAGGTCCTGTACTGGGAGTAATCCCTTCCTCCAAAGCCCACCTTTAGATTTTCAAGATAAAAAAGGAGGATAATTGAATTATCCCCTCTCTGTTCCCCGTCCCCTTTCAGGCCTAATTTGTTAAGCACAAGTGTTTGCCATGGCAGGATGTGCCTGTGAAAAGTGTGCAAGGGGACTTTGGCCCCTGAAAGGCCTATTGCAACACCCAAGCGATCAAGCATTCATCAGCGGCGGAGGGTGTGAAAGGAGCGGGATTATGTTTTGTCAGACGTTGCGGTGTGAGGCCCGCGGTTGGAGGGGGCTCTCCACCGCTAGCCTTAGCCTCCAGCTTTTGTCGTCCATTCTGAAGACCCTTAAAAGATCCCCTTCTGAGGACGCTATAGAGAAAGCAGCTGTGAAAGGTTTAGATTCATTATATTATTCATTATCAGCCCATTAGCCTGGTCATAACTTGGTTTCCACGCAGCCCCGCCTTTATCCTCATTTAAAGATCGGTGCACAAGTTCCATTTTTTGCGACGCGGAAACTGGGAATCCAACGCATGTGAGCGTCGTCGTGCAATACGGTTGTTTTCTTACTTGAACTGAAAGTTTACGTGATTTATTTGTGTGTTGAGTTTCATGGACCCCCGGACCAGTAAATACCCAGTTATACCCAGCAGCAAAAAAAACAACAACCTGAAACCAAACCTTTTTACGGATACAGAGATATGAGAAGCATTGTGACATCATAAACAACTCTGTGGCTGTGAGCTCCAGTATCTATTGTCTGTAATCCTACATAGAAAAACAGGCTTTTTTTTGTTTTCATAGATTATTAATCCTTTAAAATTAAACGTTACATAACAAGGGGTCAATTCCTCATTTTGTTATCAATCATTGAAAGAATTTGATCAAACTTTCTCTGATGTAACATAGGCTTCGTTTAGAGGATTTCATTGGTCGGTGAGGGGAGTTTCCTCCGACGGAAGAGGATGTGTTTTGTATTTTGGAGGTTTGATTAAAGGGAGGAGCACCGAGTCATCCGTCACTCGACTGTCGGCCCCCAAGCTGGGAGGTCACCAGGATGGTTTCAGTGACCAGAATGGGCTTTGACAAAAAACACGTTCTGTGTGTGTGTGTGTGTGTGTGTATGTGTGCTCTTGTATGTGTGTGTATACTTTTATGTATGTGTGTGTGTGAGAGAGAGAGAGCTTTTGTGTGTGTGTACAAGTGTGTGCGCTCTTGTATTTGCATGTATGTGTGTGTATGTGTGTGCATTTGCTTGTGTATTGATGTGTGCATATCTGTGTGTGTGTGCATATCTGTGTGTGTGTGTGTGTGTGTGTGTGTGTGTGCTTGTGTTCATATGTGTGTGTATGTGAGAGTGACCATGTGTTTGCTTGTGTGTGTGTGTGTGTGTGTGTGTGTGTGCGCTTGCCTGAAAGGCAGTTTAAAAATGAAGTGTTCGGAAGCTCATCCTTCACCGGTGACCACAGGAGGCGGCTACTGGCCTGACAGCAGCAAAATGGGGACTCGCCCACGACCCTGCTCCCAGTACATGGGTCACCTCTGTCTGCCATCTGCCGCCCCCCTCCCTCTGTCACACAGCCAGCGGAGGGCCCGGGCCCGGGGGGGGCGCAGGGTGTGGGGGTGGTGGTGGTGGGGGTCTGGCCTTATTCGGGCCCAAACAAAAGCCACCATTGTGCCTCTTTGTATCCCACCCGATCATTTGTCAAGCAATGTCAAATAATGTCAAATACTGTCACACAATGCCACGCGCTTTTAGCCAGAAGTGTTCAGGGGGCCAAACCGTGGTCAGTCTTAGTTTTCTCTCCTGCTCGGTTGAGTTGACTTGTGCATACACTTCCAGGAATCACTGTGTATGGGAGACTGTGACAGAAAGTGATTACACTTCCTGAGTTTTCCTCGAAGTGCATGAGCCAGCACTTAAGGGCAGAGCGGCGCTAGATATGGAGGCCCTGAATGAATGCAGGCTGTTTTTGGCTGAAGCCCTGACATTTTGTCTTTTGTCGCTCGCAGCACCCCTACCCCTCCGAGGAGCAGAAAAAGCAGCTAGCGCAAGACACGGGCCTCACCATCCTTCAAGTGAACAACTGGTAAGTAACCCTGCACTTCTCCAGTCACAGTGCATCTGAGTGCTCAAGCGCCCACATGCACGCACGCAATTTGCGCCGCATTTGTTTGCTTTGTGAAATGCATTTCATAAATAGATTTGACTCGACTGTGGAGAACCTAGTCCCGTCAGTGGAGAGAGGGCTGCATCATCAGCTGAGCTCTGCAGTCTGGGCTGTATCTGTTATACATACACCATCTATCTTCCCCGTCTGGGACGCTCAGGAACATTAAAGAGGAGATATCCCTCCTCCTCTCGCCACCCCCCAGCCTCATTTTACATGTATGACATGATGGATTAAAGCATGTTTAGGCTGGGCACCCGGCTCCCTTTGTAGACAGCTTAGCAAAGAGAAAGGTGGGGGAGTTGTGTGGGGGGGGGGGTGGTGGTGCTGGGCCCAATCAAATGATCACAGATTTAGTTTCTGGAGGATACAGTTCTGTGTGTCATCGGATGCATCATTTTACTCGCAGCTTACACAGGGTCAGGTTTGGATTAATTGAGATGACATTGCTTCGCCGCTTTAATCCTCCTCCAAGATCCAGGGGAAGGGTCTGTCTCTAAGTGTATCAGGTTTCCAGCAGACCTAATTACACCGCCGCGCACCTCTAATCCGGGAGCTGAGCAGACCGGGTTTTAGTCACGGCTCTAGCCAATACAGTTATCAAAGCAGGCGAATGCACCTCACTGTCTGTTTGTTGGGTGTATCAATGGCAAAAAAAAAAATTGGCAGAGCAGTTAGCCTTATTACACCCTGAGGCTAGAAGGCTAAACCCAAATCAATAGATTTTTTAAGCTATGTGACTTTCTCCTAATACCTCAGATTATGTCAATAGGAATAAACTAGATTATTAGCCAAATCCCCGGAGACACACAGACGGATCCCAATTCTTCAAAAGCTGCCAAATGAAATTGACAATTTTTCTTTTCTGTGAATGTTTTGACCGATGGATGAGGGATCCGATTTATTATGACGGGAAGTCGACCAATGACGAAGAGGCGAAGCGCCCAGCGAGGAGTTTAAATGTCACAAAGGAGCTTTGAAGAATTTAATACCTTCCATAATAGCTCTGCTAATTACTGACTTATTGTGGCTGAGCTTCCATCCGTTTGCAATTTAAAGATGCATAATGTCATCCCTTTTTTTCCAGGTTTATCAACGCGAGGAGGAGAATAGTACAGCCTATGATTGACCAGTCAAACAGAGCAGGTAAACGTGACGTTCATTTCTGTATACATTCACTGTACAGTGGACAGAATATTAGGCACACCTTCTCCCTCCATGCAATAGACCAATCAGGTTTAAGTTTGGACAGTACAGACTGATGACATTTTGGTTTCAAGCTAGAGTGATTTGTCATTTTACATCCCTCTCTTTTCTCTCCTCCTCCAGTGAGTCAGGGTACAGCTTACAGTCCAGACGGCCAGCCATTGGGAGGCTTCGTCCTTGATGGGCAACAGCACATGGGTCTCCGACCTGGCGGTGAGCAATCCCCCTTCCTTTATCAAGCGAGCCAAGGCAACTGTATGATGTCATTTCCTGTCTGTTTTCAGATGAGTTGATATTTCAGTAGTTTTAGAGATAGCACCCACTCTAGTGCTCAGCAGATTGGAGTTTTAGTCCTACAAACATTTGCTCGGAGGCAGAAATGATAGTTAAACCTCAGTCAGGCGGAGCCAAAGAACCAACTAGCCAGACTAGTTCCTTTTTTGCCATTCAAGTTTTTGCCAGTTAGCCAACTTGTGCTCTGAAAAACTGTGGTTCTTTGGCTCCGCCCACTCAGGTTTAACTGAGGTTTGTAGAACTAAAACTCCAAACTGCCAGTATCCACTCTAAACTTGATGTTTGAAGTCTGCCGTGTTACAGACAGCGTGCTATGTTGCAGGAAGTAAGTGTCCCGTTGATGTTTTAACTGTGTTCCTGTTCCCCCTTCCAGGACCGATGGGCGGCATGGGCATGAACATGGGCATGGACGGGCAATGGCACTACATGTAGATCCACTCCACCGAGGCAAGCCTGAAGAACAGGGTGAAGTAAGTAGCGTAGTCTCTGTCATCTTGCATTCGTCTCTAAAAAGCTTCCTTCTCCCCTCTCCGTCACTCTGGCACTCTTTTCCTACACCAGCTCCTCTCTATTTTGCACTCTCTCTCTCTCTCTTCCTCACCTCTTCCCCTTTTTTTCCCCTCCCCATCACTCTGTCTCTCTTCCCCTTCCTCTCCAATTCCACTATTCCACTCTTATCACTCTGCCTGTAGCTTTCTGGCTTCCTCTCCTTCTCTCAGCAGATCCACCATCCCTCTCCATCACTCTATCTCCCTCTCTTCCTCCATTTCTCTCCTCCTCTCTTTCTGCGGGTCCCAATCTGATTAAGAATCGGGGTGATACTTCCCCAGCAAGCCCCCCCCCCCCCCCTCTCCTCCAGCCCCTATCAGCTCCCCACCACTGCTGACAGTTCACAAATCAAGACGTATCGCCTGCCGGAGGCACCGGAGCACAGAGAATTTTATTTAACACCCACTCTCCACTGCTCAATGAGCCACGCTGTAATGACACTTACCTTGATTAATAGAGCTCTTTATATGTAAATAGGAGCTGCATTCGCCTCACTTTTCACCGGGGCCAATTTCGCCAACACAGCTCCCCCTTTCCCCCGTCTGATAATTCCCCCGGTTTTGCTAATGAAGTTCAAAGAGCAGATAGTGACGCTTCATCTGAGAAAAAAGATCTGCACAGAGACATCACGCTCTCAACCTGAATAAATGCTGCCCATATATTTTTGGAGACTATTTAATCCAATTATTTCTCATTGAATGATCATTGACTAGTTACTGTAATAGCTCAATAGAGCCGCGTGTTTTTGCCTCCCCTAATTTGATCTGTGGCGAGACCGTATGCTGACGGCGGCAGTAAATTCACCCAGGACTTGCAGGAACGGCTGTTTGGAGTAATATGATGGTATTCCACGCACGATAAAGTCAGAGCCATAACATTTAGACATTATGGAATACATGACTGAATCGGCACCATTTCATTTTCACCCCCGTGCTGTACATCTGGCTCCACAATGTGCTTTAACGCCGTTGCCCTTTTATATGTTTGTGTAAGAACGTATTGGAAGAGTTCAGTTCCCAAACGATTCGTCATTCAGTATCTCTAAAATATGAAGCATCCAATCTGATTCGTCAGACCCAACTCACTACTATCCTTTAAAATGTTCCAAATGTGTTTTTAATCCTGCATTATCGATCACTTCGATTCAAGAAGTTTAATTGTCACATACACACACGAGGTGTGTAGTGAAATGTAAAGTGGCAATGCTCAGCAGAAATGTGCAAAATAACAGGTTCACACTATTTACAATAACCAACACAATATTTACAATGTCACAGTTTTTTAAGAGCTCTATATAAAAAAACAACACAATATTTACAATAAGAGCACTTTATAAAAAAAAATATAGTAAAAAAAGGGAAAATTGTATGTATAATATAATATAAATTATAAATTATGTGTAGTCTTTACCTAAGTGTGTGTGTGTGCATAAGAGGGGCAGTGTGTGTGTCTTGGTGGGGGCCCTGGTGAGGTCAGAGTTCACAGTCCTGATGGCAGATTCACTTTTTTCAAATGGTGGAACCAAACCATTCATTCTGTCTACATCGTCTGAGCATCTTTGCCTCTGGTCCTGGGTCTCTATTGTTGTATTTGTATGCTTAAATATTAATGTAAGGATGTTGATCTCTTGCTCGAGGCCTCTTGGTTGTTCTAAGTCTGTTTATTGATATACGTGACAGTATGTATGTTTGCACATGCCTCACCCATCTGCATCTTTGGTCCTGGGCCTCCACCCCTTGGTGCCGGTGTATTTCTATACATGTGTAGGAGCGTGTATATTTGCAGATTTCATTCAATTTCATGCAATTATATATAAATATATGCATAACTTTCAATTAAAACAGTCCCATTTGTGATGGACAATGAGCCAAACACCCCACCATGGGACTCGACATCTCCTTTTGGGTGAACATTCACATATACACGCTGTACATATCGACTGCATGGGAAAAATGGCACCTCCTTTTACTTTCATGCCAGGAATCATTTTTTTAAAGCCCATTATTTGTTATTAATAAAGTCCAGAGTCATTTAAAACAAAATGGCTCAGTTTTTACTGATCTTTGAAATGTTGACTGATGAATTTCAGGTAGCAGCATTTTTCCAAAACAGGTATCATGTGCTTAACAGTATCATCTTCCAGAACCAGTTAGGTGTCTTGCTCAAGGGCTGTTGCAGGGGTCGAACCTGTGACTTTGCTGTTCTTTGTCTAACCGGTCTCCCCCCTGTGTTTCTAGGCCTCCATGGTTGGCTCAGGGATATTTCCATCTGGCTGTGGAGACCGATAAGACCGAGAGCCACGTCACACCTGTACCCACCTGACCACGCCCACCTCGCCTGCCCAGCGGGCCCGCGTAGAGGATCACCATGGAAACGCCCACTTCTGCACAGACTCCGCCCACTTTGACCTTAACTTTAAAAAACCCTTGTCGGACAGAGAGACTCCATATAAGTAAAGAGTTTAGCTGCCAAGCGTGCACGGACAAGACCAAGGACTTCCACGTGAACAACGGAAGCCGAATATGATCTCAAAACTGCAGTTTGACACATCTTACTTTTCATTTTAAATTATTTATTTATTTTTCTACAACGGCGGACCACGGGGACAAGAACTTTTTTTTTTTTTTTTAAAGAAAACCTTTGCCCAAATTATACCCCTCACCCCCCCCACCCACGAAAAATTGTACATTGGAACATTAATGTGCGTGCCTGTGCGCGCACACACAGAGACACAAACACACGCTCTATCCTTTAAAAAAAACACTGTGGAATATCTTTTAAAAAATATGAGGACTCATTAAGAGTTTTAATTGTTGTGGTGTATAGATTTGTGCTCTTTTATTTGGCTGTTCTGTCCATGTTTGCGCTTGTGATCACTAGATTTTAGTAGAGTGAGGTTTTTACCACTGATCCCACCATGTGCTGCGGACATCAGCTCCAAAAAAAAAAAAAACAACTCCAGATTAAAACCATCATTTATTTTATTTTTTAATACTCTGAATGTTTAATACCCCTTTGTTTCTGTTTTCCATGCACTGCATCAATTTCATTTTTCACCATGTTCTCCAGGAAAATTGGACTGAAAAGAGTTTTGGGAGGGGAGGATGTTTTTTTGCTAGAAACATGAGATCATGTCGGAGTGATTTCTCATTTTTGGACGATGTTTCAGATAGTTTTATAGCACCAAAAGACGGGAAAGAATTTCTGCACTAAAACCAAAATAAAGACTAATTGGGGAAAAATAAGAATGCTGGTAGAGTCTTTGTTAAGGAGATTTCTGGGGATTCTTGTTGGGTTTGTTATTTTTTCGTTTTACTGCACATTTAAAGAGGAAAAAAAGTCAGTGTAGGCGTTGGGAAAAAAAAAAGGTTTAAGCAAAAACATTAGTTGGTACACCAGGTCACGTAGTCAGGTTTGGTCGATATGGGATGGGATTGCAGTTGTCTCGGTTTATTCGATTGATGGTGACAGGAATGATGGATGGCCTGCTAGGAAATTCAAGAAAAGAAGAGTGAACGGAGGCTGCGGTCGTTTCTTAACTAAATGTTGTTGCAGGCAGGACCTTATAAGCCAAGTATACTGTTATTGTGATGGTTTGTGCGCGCGCGCGTGTTTGTGTGTGTGTGTGTGTGTGTGTGTGTGTGTGTGTGAGTGTGTGAGAGAGAGAGAGTGAGAGAGAGAGAGGTAGAGAAATAGAGAATAGGGAAAGCAAAAAGGGCGAGTCACGTGATTTCCTAAAATTGAATACATTCGTTTGGTTTTTCAATTAAAATGGTTGGTTTTAACAGTTTCTCTTCGTCTGGCTCCTAATCTTGCATCTGGATCTTTCCTGCAGCAGAAAAAAAACAAAAAATAAATAAATAAATAAATAAAATACTGGCGCTACTAGGAGCTCATTTATCACTGTCAGCCCTCTAACGATCCTCTGCCTTTGGTATTGACGAGGAAAACAGCGCCAGAGAGAAGACTCTTGGGGCCACAGGAGGTCTAAATGTGCAGTTATGATTATTGATAAATATTCATTTTAATAGGCAACGTTAAAATAAATGATCACGAATTCGATAGGGAAAATCCAGAGCATTTTGTTTAATTTCCTAAGATATTTCTCACTGTTATCCTATTATTATTATTATTATTATTATTATTATTACAGTACAGTGTTGGTAAGTGTAAATTTTGGTTGGCTAAACGTCGCTCAAGCTGAAACGTGATTTTTATGGAAAATGACGTCTGTCTGTCTGAGAAAAACGTGCCTTGTCTGCAGGTGCTGTCAGATTACCCCGAAACAAAACGGCCTATTTTCGTTTTGCAGCAATCTTCACCTTAGAAATGTAATTGTCCCTCCGAGCACAAGAAATAATTCCAGCGTAAATAGACTAATTACTGAAAGGATGTAAAGGGTGGGCCGATATTCACTGGAGTTACAGGCCTGGATTGGGATAGGGAAAGACTAAATATCCCAATACACAATTAAGAATACAATTACTTAATTGTGTATTGGGATATTTAGTCTTTCTGTTTGAAATTCTATTCCAGTTATGCACTTCAATTTGATTGCTAAAGCAACATTAGTGATACTTCAGATGATTTTGCTCACCGATCATTTGTACATGGTAAAATCTGAAATACACTGAAATTTAGGCCTCAATTTTATCTATTTACTAAAAAAAAAATCGAAAATCCACATTTATTCTGAAAATAGCGTTTACCCCATCACAGGGAGCTAAAATGGCAAACTGTAGCGTTACAAGACAATAATGAAAAATAAAGCACAAAAAGACAACCCCAAGCCTTTCTGGTATCTTATATTTTTGCACTCCCACTGTAGATATGAGTGTTGCTATAATAATGCATTCAGCCTTCCCGACTGTAGTGAAGATAAATGCGTTTTGAAGGCTGCCGGAAACAAACGCCTATCCAGATGAAATATGGGTCAAACCTCCTGCAGAAAGCAGCATCACGCTAGAAAAGTCATAAAACCTATTCCCTTCAACAAAATAAAACTGTACTAAGTCTATAATAAAATGTAGAAGGATGCTACATAAAATGCACAGTAAAACTATAAAATAATAATATAGCGTAGGAATATTATAGGAAAACTGCAGTAATACCAGGTTAGGGTTAGTTAATACCATAAAGTACGAGAAGATCATTATCAATCAATCTCCATGGTAAAATTATAGGAATAATATGTGATACCATCGGAGACAAAAAAACAAACACCTTAAAGTACTATAAACTGTACCAGACACACTATAAGGCCCTATGGTAATAGTATAGGAATATTCTAATGATACTATACGAAATTAAAATACCACAAAGTACAATAAGGTCCCTATAAACTCATTATTTAGTATCCCAGACACGGCACACTATGAATCATTATTTTATTTTTCGTTTGGGCCACCCTAAATATCACAATTTCTTCATCAAAATAAGTTAACAGCTCCTCAATACTGAAATACCATAGGTGCATCATACAATTTACACTTGATGATCAAAACTCCATTTAAGGTCATGCCATTGCATCTACACACCCTAAGATACAAAATAAACTCATAATAAACTCATAATATTCCTCATAATAAAAAAAAACATCATTTTTATTCCACTTTTCAGAGCTGTACAACAAGCAGTAACACAATATTACATGAAGGAGAATAAAAGAAACAACAAAAAGTGTCTGACATGGATTAGAAACAGGGTCAACCCCAGTGTATTTCCCCAGTGTTACCAGTAATAAATACGTGAATGGAAGTGTCTAGGCCCAGTGTGGTGCTGATGCTGGTGGCGTTCAGCTCATCTTCTCAATCATGTCTTCATCCTGTCAAGAGCCGATGTCCTAGATAGTTAACGCTGACACCATTCAGGCTCATTACCTAATATGTGCTGCGTGTGGAACACACTCCCCCCCCCCCCCCCCCCCCCACACACACACACACACACACACACACACACACACACACACACACACACACACACACATTACTCTGCTTTCTTTCTGTCTTATTTTCTTTCTCTCAATTTGTTCATTTCTTTGTCTTTCTTTCTTTCTTTCTTTCTTTCTGTCTTTCTGTCTATCTCTCTCAATTTGTTCATTTCTTTCTTTTTTCCCTTTCTTTCTTAATCTGTTCATAGCTCACCGTGTTCATTTCTTTCTTTATTTCTTTTTTCTTCCTTCATTTCTTTTCTTATATCTCTCTTTCTTAATTTGTTCATTTCATTTATTCATTCCTTCTTTCTTTCTTCATTTTTCATTTAATTCTTTCTTTCTTTCTGTCTTTCTTTCTTTCTTTCTTTCTTTCTCCCTTGCTTTTTCAGACAAACAACAGCAACAGATTCATTTTGGTTATAGCAGAAATTACATTCCTGGGCTCCAATGCACTAATTCCCTCGTACACTAATGGCAGTAAATGCTCGACTCAAAAGCGTCAAGTTACATGCGCTCCCTGATCACTTCACCATCCATTTGATCCCAGGTATGAGGAAATCTGAGTAACGTCCACAGACATGGCGTGACCGAACCTCTGGGTCAGCTCTGTCAAACATAATTTGACGTATGTATGTCCTCTCCTTCTGAATCACGGCCTCGTCTCTTTGAGCCCTCATCCACATGGATAGATGTTTACTCCCAGGATGGATTCTAGGCTGAGAATGCTAGCTGTTTAAATTTGGAGTAAGGAAAATCAGGTGCGGAAAGAGGCCTTCTCGTCAGTCTTATTTGCAGCAGTACATGTACAGGTCAAGGGTCAAAGTTGAGAAAGTGGCCAAGAGGGTGGTACATTGGGTTCTTGGGAGGCTGACAGCAATGTTTGATGTGTCAGTTCCTCTATACACTCACTGAGCTATCATCCTTGAAATGTCTCATGGCATTAAGCCGGGATATTGCATTACATCATTCCATATCAAATGGTGACCTTACGTCTTAAGGAAACTCTTTTGATTTCGGGTGGAAAAAAAGTGCTCAGCAATACTTCAGTAGTACTTTGAGAGGCAGACAGATCATTTATTGTTATTGGAGTAACATGTGAATTTAGTTCTACAAACATTTCTCAGAAGCAGAGCTGCTCTGGAGGAAGAAATAATCTCATTGGTTGAGTTAAACCTCGATGGGCGGAGCCAAAGAAACAGTTTTTTTGTAGTGCAAGTTAGCTAACTGCTAAACTTAAATTGCAAAGAATGAACTCTGGTCAAAATATGAATAAAAATATAAACGTCAATGAATTCTTTTTTCATTCATTGATAATAATAATTCATGATGTTGGAAGGTCATCCGGCTAGCTAACTAGCTTACCTAGATAGCTATAGGCTAGCAGCAGAGCGTAAGGCTTCAGAATATTAGCTAGGTCCTCTTGTCTTTTACACTAGGCTTCAGTCCAATGTTCTTTGGCTCCGCCCACTGAGGTTTAACTCAACCAATGAGATTATTTCTGCCTCCAGAGCAGCTCTGCCTCTGAGAATAAACTACAACTCCAATCTGCTGCGTTGTAATGATTTATAGAGGCAGGCACCAATACAGATTCCAATCAACATCAATACAGCTTTGCCATATCTGTACTTTTTGAATACAATGTGGTCCTCTATAGCTCAAAGTTAGCATCATATGCTGTTTCTGATTCAAACCCGGGAAGCCATTAATACCCATGTAATTACAACTTTGATGCGTTCCAGTGGTCAGAAAAACCAGGAGGGCACCATGGACACCCAGGAGATTTCCTTCTCCAATGTCAGCTAATAATCCCCAGTGCAACAGCTAATGTTACATCAATGCTATCTGGAAATGTTAGCTAGCTATGTTGCATAGAATATTGGTAACTGTAAGCAACTTTACATTTCAGATTTCTGTGTTTAACCGTTTACCACTCAGGTGCTTTGAGGTTATGCAATTCTGCAAATCAAACTTAAGCGTCTTTTGAGGATTATAACCATGTTAAAAGTAATGCTGTGTAGCGTTTGCCGTGTATGCCGCCATGTTGACGTGACCTCAGATAAATGTGTCTCAGAAACCTCGGGGGTTTCCAACTTTGACATTTGCTGTAATGCAGCATTAGGTTTATATAATCAAAAGACCCAGTGCTATTCCTGGTATCAGCCATATTGTCTCAAAATAACTCTTCGATGTTAGATGCTCATTCTTAGATGTTATTATACTACAACAAATACATCAAATGCCGAATGTAGGAAACTCTTTGGAAGGTTGTCTTTTTTGATTTGGCCCTGCTCAGACCTTTTCCTCCCAAGATGTCTGTGTATGTCCCTCACTGATGAGAACCATTTGTTTGCAGGTTAGCTCATTTATTATACTTAAGGCTTCGTTTACTCCTGCGTCTGCCCCAGTTCGACCCCCGCGCCACTCTAAACATCGACCGAAATGTCGATGCGTTGTCAACGATGGGGCAAAATAGTCAACTTCCAACTTCCTTCTTCTTATCTGGAATCTGGGCAAGATTACTGCAAAGAAAACACCAAATACAATTAAATATGAGTCACTGGTGTGTTTGGCATGTGTCTGTTTGTGTGTGTGTGTGTGTGTGTGTGTGTGTGTGTGTGTGTGTGTGTGTGTGGGCAGGAAACCAACTTTTTATTACATTATTTATAGTAGAGAAAGGAGCCTGGCTGGTAAAAGGTAAAAACTGACCAACCGAAATCTGGTGGCTAACGCTGTTCTTGCTAATTGTGTGTGTGTTTGGTGTTGTCAGTATCACAACATCATCTTCATCGCTGATATCCGTAGCCTTGTATGACATCAACATATGATATCGGTGACAGCTTTTATTCTAAATTGACATCGATTGGCTCTCTTAGCTTTATCTAACAACAGCTTCCCCCCAGTGCTGGATATTCTCGCCTAACCCAGACTGTCAGTGTCCCCTTCTCTTAGTTTTTTACGAAAAATTCCCAGTATTTTTTGTCAGCCGAGCCCCTCGTCCCCCGAAGCCCTGTCCATCTGGCTCCGGATGCAAGTGTTTTCCCTCCGATTAGGCGGAGGGAGAGGAGTATTCGGACAGGCACGCTGGACAGTGAACTTGCAGCACTGGCCGTTGCCTTGGAATCAAAGTGACACATGTCGTCCCAGGTTTTTCACCTGACATTTTTGTTTGCACTGTTGTCCAGTCTGTGTGACAGCCTCTAACACTATAGTTAGCACATGTCTCTACCCCCCCCCCCCCCCCCCCACCCTCCCCACATGGAGGGGGGGGGGGGGGGGGGGGGGGTAGAGGGTACTCTCTTACAAGTGAAACAAGTCCATTCATTTGCATTCAGAGGCTTTGATGCTTTTTTTATTTGATTGATTTTATTGATGCAAGTTAGTCCCGTTGAGATCAAGGATCTGTATTCCAGGGAAAACCTGGCAAAGACAGCAGCAGACAGAACAACAATAAGCACAATGTATAAAAAGTAATAGAAAGTCTGTGAAAAAGTGAGGGAAAGAAGAGGAGAAAGAAAGAGAGCTGGGAGAAACAGTGACACCGTCCTGAAACAACCAACTTCATCACAGCAGTTTCCAAAATATTAATTCAATACTATTTTAAACCCATTAAGTTCTTTAAAAAAGCAAATTAGATCCATGAACATCATCAACTAAATTCATTCTAAAAGGAGAAAAACAAACTACTCTTAGAAAATAATTGATAATACAAAATTAAAACAAATTAAAAAGTTGGTAACCTGAGTCCTTGATGGATGAATCCATTGTATGCTGGCGATATTGACTGTTTAAACTTCAGGTCGTGATTTTTATGATAGCATTTTGGAACAGCACTTTCCAAATATGCTTTAAAAACCTGCATTAAAATCTAATCTGAAGAAACAAATCACAACAGTAGCCAGATGTTTTCTATATAACTGCTGAGGTTCGTCTTGGAGAATAACGGCGGTTTCACGTAGATCCAGATCAGTTTGAAACGAGCGTCTAACGTGTTTCTTAATTACTCCCACATGTGGAAGGATCGCTCCGGACGGAGTAAGCGTTGACAAATGAGATATTCTATGTCAGCGTAAATTAATGAGAAATTAAAGGTCGGAAAGGTTGAACCCGAACTCTCAGAGCGCACATACGACTTTGATTAGCTGCTCGTTGTGTTTGGCTATATCTGTCACAAACAGTCAAGCCGTCGGGGCAATCACTCCGAGGCCGAGACGCTGAAAAGTGAGGGTTGTTTAGGCACAGGGTCGTGGGCACGATGATGAAAAGACAAATGAATATTTCAACAGGTTCAAGGTGAGGGTTTTTTTCTCAAGTGTTGAAAACCATTTGAATTCATGATCTGATATCATACAATTGGTTTTCTATGCATTTTGCCACCGCTCTTATCCAAAGCAAACAAGGAGGGAGCAGGTAGAAGTTCACCGATTCCTCAAGGACGCTTCAGCTGAACACAGATGGGGATCGAACCTGCAACCTTTTGGTTACAGGATACTACACTTTCCCTACTCCACCACCGCTCCGCTGTGAAACAGTCGGACCTCATAGTTCAACACCAGAAAGGCCAAACCGTGGTCAATTGATGCCAGAAACACTTGACCCCAGCCGAGACCCCCCCCCCCCCCCCCCCTCGCCACCATCCTCCCCTCGGGTCAAATGCCTGTGAGAGAGAGGAGTGTGAGGGACCTGGCTGAGCTCATCGGGTCCATTACGACAACAAAGTGCGGGGTCTGGCCTGACGGATGGTAGGGGCAGGCAGAGGTAACGTGGGGCCTTTTCAGGGGAGGCGTAGGGGGGTTGAGGCAGGGGACACGGCCCTGGAGGAAGACTGAGTCAGGCTTACAAACGCGAAGCCATTTCTCCGAGTCCTCGGATTACCAGTAGCGCTCACCACCCCTCTCACCGTTGGAGGGAGCGCCGCCGCCGACAGGAGCCAGGTCGGTTTGATAGCATTCGAAGTGAAGTGTTGCCAAATCCTGAGCTGTTATTAGATTATGTTCTGGATGGTTCTGCAGCAGCGAGTGGTGTGCGCTGTGATTTGATGTGTATAAACAACCCCGTTCTCCTCGGACGTGCTCTGCTCCTATAGAGGCCTCGGAGGAGTCAAGGGTGGTGCTCGCGCTGGAAAACATTAGGGCGTCCAGGATGAGTCCTCTTTTGGATGGAGTGAATTTCCTCTCGCAGAATCTCTCACGGGTGGCAAATGCCGGCGCCCTTTGCCTGCGATGAGACCTGACAGGGTCATGGCGAAGAGGAAGCGCGCCCCGGCCGTTCGCATCACATAAATCTCACAGGATCGGCAAACAGAAACGCAGGACAATTGTACCGACTCCCCAGAACGAAACAAGAATCTCTTCAAACAGCATATTCTCTCTTCACTTCAGCTTGTTTTCACGACCTTTGATCTTTGGAAATTTTAACATTTTGGCGTACTTTTGCATTTTCCGCTGGAAACTTTGAAGCAAAGTGCCTGTTTCTAGAATAAGTTGGGAAAAAAAAATGTCCACACAGGTGGGAAAAGTGGGAACCTTAAAAACTATGAAGGAAACAGTGTGACCGTCACTCCACAGCTGCTGAAAGAGAAAGCAAAATAAACCAGTGGAGCTAATGGGTGCGCTCCAGAGTGCAGGGCTGTATATTTGGTCTTGTCAGGTGAGGCCGTTTGAAGCTGATTACATCTATCACAGTGAGCCAGTGCAATTACTCCAAAAAATAAACACGTCCGCCAGTCCACTTGGCTTATTGGTTGTCAGAACATTTGATCCCGGGCTATTGATACTTCATCACACAAACATCCAGCTCCAGCAAAGATAAGATTCATACAGTATGTGCGAATGAAATGAAGTAAGAAATGGCACGCGCCCAAGAAACACTTCACCACTCCCCCGGCGAGTGTGACGGTGGGGAGGACACGTCTTAATTGAAACTAATCAAAAATCACAGAAACCTTTAAATTATCGAAACGGCGCACAAACACAAGTCAGCAGGTGATGAATGAGCGGGCCCGGGCCCGGGTCATCCATCACCTCCCCGGTGCGCCTGGCAGCGCCAACGTGACAGGAACGGTCAAATAACGTTTAGCACACGGGGAACCCTGTGTTTGGGGGGAGATTATTACTGTCAGAGCTTTAATGGATTAGCTTGGACCAGCACAGGTTCAGCCAATGGGGCGCGAGGGCTGCGCATTAGCATAGCTATCTGAGGTCCAGCCAGGCAGCAGCAGGTTGGTGATTGACAGATGGAGGTGGCTGCCCAGCAGACATCCAGCCAGTCTAAGGCCAAACAGCGAGGAGCCAATTATGTGGGGAGAAACAGGGACATTCATCATTCAGTTAGACACCTGTCCAGCCACACAAAGGAGAGTTGGGAGCCTCAGCCAGCATCCCTAGACAGAGATGATGCTCATTAGATTGGACTGGGAGAAATAAAGCAAAGCCCCGGGTTCACATTTAGAGCACGCAGCACGGAGACAATGCAGCCGCTTGGAAACGTGAGGAGTCTGCACTTCTGTAATTGAAAGTAGAGGAGGTGGAGCTTTAATGTGGTAGAGCAAGGCACTGACGCTGCCAGGGGTTAGGGGTTCGATTCCCTGTGTTGCTCAATGAGTAGAGGAAAAGCACTAACACTGGCAAGGTTAAGGGGTTCAATTCCCACTGGGAACAAAAAATGCATGCACGGTGCTCTATGCATCAAATGTGGTATCTCATGCCCCCTTCTCTGTATCCAGCAGCGTAACACAGCAGTGACGCTGAGAGAGAGACCACGTATTGACACAGAACTGTTACGCCGTTATTGCATTTTAACAACCGAGGATACAGAACTTTGCCTCTTAAAAGCGAGGGCGTGTTCGCCAGCCCCCTCGACCCCCTGCTTCCTGGTCACGCCCCATCAGCCCCCCAGCCCTGCTCCCTCCTCTGATCACAGACCATAAACCCCCGGCATAACGGCGAAATTAACAAACGCTTGACATTTGCTCCACGTCCAATTACTCAATATCCAAGGCTGAGCACATGTTTAATCAACATTCATATCCCCGGGGGACGGAGAGGGAGCTCTCTGCATCGCCACCCCGGCCACATTAGGCCCGTTCCCCTGGGCCCTCTTGGCAGGCGTCACTGTTTACCTTCCTCCAAACCCCACTGGAGACGGTGTCATCCTCTCGGCCCCTGCGTCGCACATGGCAGGGCCAAATCAACCAACGCGGGGTGTCTGTCGGAGAGCGAGGGATCGATCCGCCTACCATAACGGGGTCAAGAATACTAACCAATGCCACGCCCCCCCCAGAAAGACCCCTATATTCTGCATGCTTCCCCTCGCTGTCACGCCCCATCGGAGTTGGGGCGTCCCTGGGTGAGGGTTCAAGAGCAGGTTGGACACGGCAGGGTGCGATGTGCCGGAGCAGGGGAGCGACGGGTCGACAGAAGTCAAGTCCAATTTATTTTCAAAGTAACTTCAACAAAGTGGTTTGCACCTCGTTCACAATTAAATCTGTCACATTCTGCGTATGTCGCCCCCAGCTGGCGGGAATACCGGACGGGTCGCGCACACAGCGTCCGAGCGGAAGCACTCTACGGACCGACGGCCTTATCTGGACTCATCCCTCTTGTTCAAAAACAATGTTTTTTAAGGGAAGTTATAGAAACAATCTGATGGTATAACGTTATCATCGTCACCTAATTTTATCACAATTTAAAGTGGTTAGTCCCGAGGGGAATTTTACGTTTCCCACGTCTATGATTTTATAAGGAAAAGGAAATCAAAAATAGTTTAAGAATGCAGTCAAGAATACAACTTCCGGTACAAGACGGAAACAACGCTAAAATAAAAACAACGCGTTGGATTTGTCCAACAAGCTGTTGTCCACAAGGCGCCAAGGTCGCGTCGTCACATCGTCAAAATCGTCTCCCATAGGAATGAATGGACTAAAACAAAGCAGTCAGTTGTGAATCATGTTTTACAAAGAAAGGGCACCTAAAGTAAAAGCAAGAGTGAAAAAAAACACTGAGCACTGAGCAAACTCTATGATAGGGGGCCAGAGCTTGAATGTGTGTGTGTGTGTGTGTGTGCGTGCGTGTGTGTGTGTGTGTGTGCGTGCGTGCGTGCGTGCGTGCGTGC
Organism: Hoplostethus atlanticus; assembly: GCA_034670405.1. NCBI lineage: Eukaryota > Metazoa > Chordata > Actinopteri > Trachichthyiformes > Trachichthyidae > Hoplostethus > Hoplostethus atlanticus. The sequence continues at coordinate 151,384 of JAXDDX010000218.1, forward strand.
GTGTGTGACAGCAGCGTGGAGACTTCTCCCCCCTCACAGCGGGGGAGGCATGGAGGGCAGATGACTCCACGGCATCTGGGATGTGCAGGAGAAATGCATGGATGGTAATGAGTTCTTTATCCACACAGCGCTGTCGGTTTCCACTGCTGCCGCGCTGCTCGCTGTTCGCAGGGGGAAACGATCGCGGTGGCTAGCGGCGGCTAGCGGCGGCGCTGTACGCGTGGATTTACCCACCGACTTGTTTCTTCGGCGCCCCGTTTGGCAGCGGCTAGCGTGTCTGCATTTGTTTCAGCGAGCAAATGTTGCATGAAAAAGTCAACATTCTCTCTAATGCAGCATTCATTATGACTTTAGCTTCTCTTTAAAGCACACGTGCACGCAGACAGACAGACAGACAGACAGACAGACAGACAGACAGGCAGACAGGCAGACAGACAGACAGACAGACAGACAGACAGGCAGACAGGCAGACAGACAGACAGACAGACAGACAGACAGGCAGACAGGCAGACAGACAGACAGAGCTAGAGAGGCAGACAGAGAGAGAGACCAGGCCTGAACGTGTGTTGTGTAGGAATCGGCTGATTGCTGATCAAACAGAGGATTACATCTGTATGTATGTGCGGTGTGGATATAAGTGGATGTGTCAGCGGATGATGGATGACCGGGGGAATGCGCTGCATCCCTGAAGTCTTATACAACCGGCCCAATCCCCCCCATCCATCTGAGCGCTGCCCCGGCTACCTCATCTGTCAGGGAAAAGCCATTTTCTGTGCAGCGGTGCATGGTGCTTAAGGTTATTCCATTTCTTTATTACAATCTGGGATGCAGTCCTCCCGATATTCGGCACTGTACACCAATCCGCTCTCCCACAACCTACATAATGTGCTGCTTCTCAGTTTGCTATCACTGATTTAATCACGCTTTGTGCAGGGTGGATTTATGTCGAGGAGGGATGATTGTTCTGCTGCTCCTCTTCGGCTTTGAATACTCTCATTCTCAAACTGTAACCGAGACGAGAGGGTGCAGAAATGTTTCCTCAATGAATTCACTAAAATCTTAAAATCCTCCCCCACATCATCGCTCAACTGTAATATGAAACAAATGTTTACATGCGGCCCCGATTTGTGTGGGGGTTAATGTGAGATGGGTCATGTTTGGAGATTGTGTTGTGCTCAGGGAAGCCACACAGGGAGACAAAGACAGGCCCACCGTCATCATTAATCTTAGTCAGTGGGCAAGGCTGGCCCAATCTGCATGACCAGGGCAGTGACAAATGCCACTATTGGACTGGGGCGTCGCATCTCCCCGGCTTCATTTCCCGTTAATGTCACATCCATCATGGCCAACCCTGTCCTGCCATGTCGGAGGAGATGAGACTGGTCGTGGGTAAGAATTAATTGTAAGGACAAGAGCAAGTTGATAGGATACACGCAGCGTCTGGGCAGAATAAGTGTCCCCCAACTTGCAGAGGAGTGAAGTTTTTTTTGTTTTTTTTGTTTTTTTATGGGTTGGGAAGCTTTGGGCCTGCTGTCTGCTTTCGACTGTCTTGGCAGAAATCGGCTCACAAAAGATTTTGAATGATGACCTTTGTTCAGCGTCACCATCGGTTAGTATGGGAAATGGCAGAAATCGTGTTAATAGTGCAATAAAAACCCAGATTGTCGCAATTAAGACTTTGTAAAAAAACGCTGTGTAAAATAATGAGAACATTTGGTGTAAAAATAAAACTCCAGCACTGAGTGATGAAATATCTTTGTGATTTATGTGTGTTTAGCTCCTGCATGAGTTGGTGACTTACTACTGCCCTCTGGTGATAAATCCTCCCTACTCCCATTGGTGCATCTAAGAGCAATTCCAACATTGAAGTAAGTAAGTAAGTAAGTAAAAATCACATTATGCACTATATATATATATATATACCTACACTATATCCATCAGAATCCATCTCATCTCATGTAACCCATTATGAAAAATAATACATTTTAGAAGGATACTAGGCAAAATACATCAAAACTGAGTCCCTAAAGGAATATTATAGGAATATTATAGGAATATTAGACCGATACAATAGGAGATTTTTTTAAAAATGCCATAAAGTACAATAGGATCAGTATAAAGTCACTATTTAGCAGTACACACACTCTATAATTCTCAAAAGGAATATTCTAGTATAGTACCACAGATATATGAGATATAAACTCACTATTGACTACTGCAGACACACTTTCAGTCCCCATAGGAATATAATAGTGGTATCATAGGAGAAAAACTCACTACTGACTGCTGCAGACAGGAATATTATAGGAATATTAGAGTGGTTATTTTTGTTAGGAACACGAAACTGACACCTTCCACTGAACTATCTTCAAACCACAGAGATATAAAATGCACAATCCTCTGCCAGACATTGACACGTGTAGAATGTGAACAGAATTGACAAGCTCATTCTGTGACAAATGGGAATAATGCACTTCCATCACACACACACACACACACACACACACACACACACTGCAGCAGAAGGTGAGCGGTGCTTTTGAACGCAAGTCAATACAGGCCGGCTCGAGGAGACTGTTCAGCGGCCTGACAGCAGCATGATAACAGGCAGCGCTTCTGAATGATTCAATCAGGCAGCTCAGCCCCTCAGCCAAGTGCCAGGATCTGCCCATCCCTGTGTGTTACGCCGATTAGCTGCACATGCATGATGAGGGATGAAGGAATTTGTCATCATTTGCATCATTCCACAGAGATGGAGCCAGAGCCAGTGATGGGTCCAGGGCTTGTCATGTCCCAAGGGGCAGTTTACAAGAGGGAGTGTGGTTAAAAAAAAAAAAAAAAAAGTATCTTTTTTTTTCCATTGTAAACAAAAATCTCACTTTCAATTTGTCAAAAACAAACAAAGCAGATAGGAGACTGTCGCTGCTACAGCAGGATATTCCTCATCATTTGTGGCATTGTAAAATATTTTTGTTGGTTGCTGTCAAACATCGTGCGGTAATTTACTGTATTTGTACTACACCAGAATTTTAAATATCTAGGCTTAAGTGTTCTGAAAGATTAGGAATATTCTCTAGAATATTCTACCGCTACAGAGAGCAGTAAATAAAATCAGTTGGTTTCATTAAGACAAACAACCACCAATATATCACCAGTGAGAAAACTGTTATTTTACACTGAAAAGACCCTATTCTCATACAACTTACATCACTTCCTATGATGTATACTGTATATGCCATAAAGATTTCAGTCTGAAAAGGTGGGTGAGCTGAGTTCAGGTAGGTTTACCCTCCACTACATTCCTGCTCACAGCCCAACATGTAGCCCATCATCAGCTCATCACACATAACACACAACACAATATGACCATAATTTGTCACACAAATTACTGTCACACAAATCAGTGCATCTCAGGCGCTTTACTGTACCTTCTTGAAACACTACACACGACTTGGTAAATATCCATCTAATTGCAAAAGTTGACTCTGGTTTACAGTGTGGCTTTCAGTGATGATCTTTAGCTCATAACTTGTGAATGAGACATGATTTCTTTTTGCCAAAACACAAATCAGCACTCCTAAATTGCAGCTGACACTTTTTAAATTGGAAATACTGAAAATCCATTCCACAATATCAGTCTATTTTTTGGAAGGTTGACTGTCTGGAACTAACTTTGGTACCCTACTTTCAAATTGGTTTTACAGGCTATAACCTTGATTTATAAAACTTCATAATTGGGGAATTGACCCCCACCCCTCTTTAAAAATGCAACGGAAAAATGGGATGATAAGTGCCTTGTCTATCCGGAAATTTCACAGATAGGAGTATTTCACGGTGGGTAAATATACATTGAAATTCAAGGTTTGTATGGGTTATTTAGAAACTGTCCTAATCTTGCCAACTACCTCATCAATTTAACAAGTGAACGCTTTATTTGTGGTGTAGGTGTAATTTTATTGCAGACTTAATTTTATTAATTTTATTTTCACAGATTTCGGAATGTTTGAGTCACAAAATCAGTCAATTAAAAATTTGAATTAAGTAATCATTTGATGCTCAACATATTTAACGTTGTTCCCATTCATCGCGTATAAGAAGTAATGTAGGAACCAAATTTCGGAGCAGAAGTTTCCACCGGTGCATACAAAACGACGGAACCGCTAACCTTTGCGAGCAGGATGGAGCTACTGCTAACATGCCAGTTAGCTACAAGTTCACCTAAAATACATATTCTTAGTGTAGCTTCTAGCTTCTAGTTTTTATTAAAGGATTTTAAAATTGAAGTTTCAAGTAAACCTTTGTCGTTAATTCTCATTTAAAACGAACAGTTTGGGTGTTAAGCTAAATTAGCTCATTAGCTTTCACCTCATTGGACCATTTAGGCTCAAGTTACACTCTGATGTTAATGTTAGCTTACAGTTTGATATGACGGGATGAATTAGACCATAGAATCTCTAGCTCTTTTGCTTCCAGAAGATCTTCATTTATAAACTGTCGTGTCAAAAAGGCTTTTATCAACATGGAGAGACCCTAACCCTCTTTAAAAAGGTATTCCTGGCACCTGGCACATCAAAACCTCCTCACTTACACACCCTTTTCTGCCAGAGCATAGAAGCTCAACATACTTGCAGTGAAATTGTCCTTTTCAAAGAGAGAAACAAAAACACAGCGCGGCCATCGTGTGAAAATAACTCCAATCATAGTGATTTTCACTGTTTTAACTTCAGTTGAAGGATTACATGCTCCTCTAAGGGATGAGAAAATACCACCACCCTTGTCTTCACCCTTGAAACTCTTTCAAAACCCATTGGATAAACTCAAAATTGCATGTCAGTCAAGCTGGAAACAATACAAGGTTTTTACCAGACAGGGACAAAAACACACCATCTGTAAAACATGTCACTATTAGACAAAGTTCTTACTGAGTGTGATTCTGTTGCCATTTTTTAAATTTTTGTAAACTCGCTTCTAGATAAGAGCTTTGCAAATAAGTTTATTATTCTTCATCCTTACTAAAGGTAGAGAACATGGAGGAGGTGTTTCTTCAGGAAGCTTTGAATGGATCCTGAATGCAGATCATGTTTACATGCACTCATAATGTGATTATTGCCATTCTGAGAAACACTGCTGTGGTTAAGCCTTTTACATAGCTGTATAAAGTGACACCTGCCCTAATAATCCGGTTTAGGATTAGGTTCCTAAATCCTCTTGACAGAACAACATGAGCTCTGTCACCAGTTTACACATGATGTGCAACCTGATCGCATGTAAAGAAATGTGATGAAGGCGTATACATCCTGACTGGTCTCACAGCATGACGTCTCAGGAAGCAGAGGAAAGACAACAGGCATGGCTGCACCTCCCTGAAATCAGTTTGAACTTGGTAAAAAAAGATCCTGAAGTGGGTCTCAAATGGTTATAAATGTGTTTTGCAGCGAGGCATAACACACAGTACACACTGCCTCATGAAAAAAGACGCAGACACATTAAACTTAATCATGGAAAGAGCAGAAAAATGAATGAGTAAGGAAGTCGGGGGGGCTTGGGGTGGAGAGTTTATCTGTCACAGTTTAGCAAGTTTACGATGAAGAACTTCAGTCTGGTTTAGTCTGCAGTTGCCTGAGCCTACGAGAGACCGGCTCAAATTCTCCCCACAATGGATCATGATGATGAATCATTTCCAACAAGTAGCACAAATTCATTAAAGGTGCCACATCAATAAATCGTTTCCACACTAATGTTGATACATGAGCATAATTACAGTAAACAAACGAGATAATCAGTGATAATACTGGCGGCCTACCAGTCTCTATATAGCAGCGTCTATATTGAGTACTTCACATGCACATCAATACCCTGATTACTGAGAGTAAGCAGCTTAATTCAATATTTCAATTACAGTGTTTACATGGTTTGAGGTAATGCGCTTTCTCTAATAACCTGGTTTACATGGATTCATTAATAATTGATCCACCGCACCGTGTTTTTTTTTTTAAATACAACATCAGGGTTTCTGTGTCTGGTGACTTTTGATTTGTGCAGTTTGAAAAAGCCGAAAGGAATCTGACCGAGGTGTTGACATGCCCTGCGCTGGCCAGGTTAGTCCGATTCTTCATTTTAACTTTTTTCATGTGCATGTAAACATACTCATTGTGGCCACCGGGTCGATTTGGAGGGAAACCTGCTGGACTGCTTTACGGCACAAAACAGGAAGAGGGCGCTGTTCTTCCAGCGCTAACGGAGCTAAAGATAAAGAGTTTCTGGCAACGGCAGATGGAGGAAGGAGAGAAAGGAAAATGGAAGAATGATTTTATCAGTTTTATCAGCATTCATGTTTCCCACTAATCTAACATCTGATCAATTCATGTGATCATGTTCCGACTGAAAAGACAGGTCACGCTGATGTCAGACCCTCCCTTCAACATTCATACAGGCCGTTTTTGTACCTGCATAAACACCAAGAAAGATAACTAACAAGCTCCGGGGTTAATACAAGAGTTGTCATAGCAACCAATAGATCAAGGCTAGCAGTGCTTCATGGGAATTATCAGCACAGTTGTGTTGTTGACCAGTCAGGTGGCTTGGATGAAACTACTTGATGGTTTTTGCATCATTTCTGTCACCATAAAGCACTAATAATGAAACTGAACTGTATTTGGGAACTGCTTGACAACAGCATCTGGAGACTGTAAATATTGGACACAATGCAAAAAAAATCATATGAGATTACCGTTTTCCTGCTTTTCCCCGTTTTGTGTTCCTGATCACGCCCACACACACACACACACACAGCACTGCTGCCCTAAATAAACACACTGCAGATTAAACTGGAGTCTGGTTTGAAGAACATTTTGCACCTTATTATTCTGAACTTCCTCAATTATGAGTGAGTTATTGCTCATTTAGTGTGATGATAATGTTGGTTATTTTAAAATGGTAAAACATCTATTTGGCCTCTTAACTCTGTTAGTTGTGTCGTGTTGGTTTGAAAGCTCACATAAACCGACACATTCGACTTACTATGCCTCACCTGTGTAACTGCCTTTGTGATTGTGATCTAAAGTCCTTTTTTTCTGGTGGTGTTTCTGTTATTTTGTCTATTTTGTATGTATATTTATATATTTACATTTTATGGATCTTCTTGATGGGTCTTCCACCATTTTCTGTTATGTTCAGTCATCTGTTATGTAATCCATTTTTTATGTTTCTTTCTTTCCTGTTTGTTTTGAGGTGTTTTCATAAGCCCTTTGTTTTGTTTCTCTCACTTGCACAAATTGGTAAATTGCATATGATTTTTATCATTGCACTTTATCACAGCTTTTTTAATCACCTCACTTTTATGTTTTATCACTGTGAAAATAAACTGAACTAACCATTGGTAACCACTCTCCAAACATTCAGCGGCAGGCTGTGGTTTGTTGATGAATTTTGCCATGTCACTTTGTCATTTTTACATTTTTTTAACACCATCACCATCGTTTTCTCACTGGTTTGTAGTACCGCTTTTTATTCACAAGGTGGCACCCTTTGTCTGTTTTGGGATTTATTGAAATGCTCTGCAAAACACAAATTGTTTAAAAAAAAAAAAAAAAAAAAGCTTGATTGCTGAAAACTACCTCAGTGTGAAATATGTATATAGTATAAAAATGTGTTAAAATGTGTTTGTTTTTTTTAAATTATATCTTTATCAAGAGCTGTATAAGAATTGATTTAACCCTCTAACCCTAAAACTCACTTATAGTAACATATGATTGCTTTCTCATGATACGTTTAGATGGTTAATGTTAATAAATTTAGATTGTTAATGTTAATAAATTCAGATTGTTATTTCAGGTTATATTCAGTCTATATTTACATTTTGGGAGCCTGTTAACTCAAGTTATTAATATGATGTAGATTTGTATTGTGCACCTTTATAAGAATTAATAAAGGTTTTAATATTTGTCATTAAATGTCCCCAGATTATGCTCAGTTGTGTCTGATAAACTGGGTCTTTGTCGTGAAGATAACCCCAGTGATTTACTACACCTGCCTGTAACTCAAAGTGTATTGGTACAGGGAGGATGTGCCTCGACAGGACGGAGACGGAGCGTGCTGCCTGGCAGCTGTAGCCATAATTGTATTCGCTCCCTGCCATGACACCACAGAGATATGGGGATTGGGCAGGGGATTGTGGGTAGGATTAATTTTGGTCATTATGAAAATCTAAATTAAAATCTCTGTAAATTAGAAGTTTGATTCTTACAGGGGCACTCAAATTAAATTGGTAGCCTAATTTCATCTTTCATAATACCGGCTTTGAGCTGCGTGTTGCTAGGTAAGGGGATTAGGTTTAAACAGAGTCCACACTAATATTTCTCTGATTTTGACCAGTTCTTCTCTCTCTTTCTTTCTTTCTTTCTTTCTTTCTTTCTTTCTTTCTTTCTTTCTTCCTTCCTTCCTTCCTTCCTTCCTTCCTTCCTGTCTGTCTTTCCTTCCTGTCTGTCTTTCTGACTGTCTAATGTATCTAATCATCACTTCATCATCCTCATTCTGCATAGATGAAATTCATTGTCCTTGATATTTCTTAACTCAACGAGGGATTTTGAATGCGAGTCTGACTCATCACAACTGCATATTTTATAGGTCAGCCGGTGATTACAGGGTAATTTAATCTGTGACATTGCTCTGGTGCATGTAGACATGAGACCTAATCCTAGGAGTACCCTCCCCTGACCTGTATAGCTTTTCGTTTGATTGGGTTAGACAGCCATGGACCCACACCGCACTTGCCATTCACCGTTTGGGGCCGGTGATGAAGAGCAGGGGAATAAACGCCACAGTGGTAACCGTCACAAAAGCCTCCCATGCTGCATCTGCCCTCCAATGGTGCTGCACCAGCCACCGCAGCCTATTCTTTATTAAACGTGGTATATACAGCACAGAACTGTCACCCTGCAGACCATTCGTTGCACCTTTGAATGGAAGTTTGAACGCTCTAAACGATTCCTCTGCAAGTCAAGACAGATTCAGAATCATTGTATTTGCCAAGTATAATAAAAGACCTGGAATTCACACCACAAGGCCCCTCTTCAATTTAAAGGCGTAAATCTAATTTTAACAACTATTTCCTTGTGCTGGTTTGACCAGCAGGAAGTTGGTCAAGGAAAAGTCATGGAGGGATATTTTGAAAGATGAGATTTTTTTAATTCTAAAACTGAAAACAGCTGCCAACTGACTACAGCTCGGCCTTACTGGTGTTCAGTCCTGGTGACATCGGTGCAACTAAAGACCGGTACAGAGAAATCAGGACTCATGTAGAAGTCACAGTGAGACATTTTAAACACTGAGACATTTCAATTCTATGATTCAAAACGGCCATGAACGGCCATGAACGGCCTTTCCCGTGTTTACCAGTCTCAGGTTGTGCACGGACACATGCACTCACCTTGGTTAATAACAATTAGAGTAATTGGAGCATTGTCATAGGTGCAGCTGGTTTAGTCACCAGCTTTCTGCACCATCCACGCCACACAGACGAGCTAATCCCTGTAATCTTGTACAGATTAATGAGGTTTCTTTTCAGCATCAGTGAGTCTATTGATTACGCAGATCCATCTTATATCAATCTTTTCATTTTGCATGAGCTGTCGGGGATATGCCAACCATCCCAGTACCTCTAAATGGTTTCCAAGTCTTTAGTGTTGACACAGTTGTCAGCCTGGTTTGGAGACTTGACAGGAGACGAGACTTGCTGCTTGGAGACAGGAGGAAGAGGAGAGAGGAGGAGGAGGAGGAGGAGGAGGCACCAGCGCTCAGGTCTCTCGCTCCTGTTCCAGTTGGCCATTAGTTGCGTTAGCCTGCAAGACGGTTCCAAAATAACTTCAGACGGTCGGGGAAAAGGCAGGCTTATGTATTGTTTATGAAGCCGGCGAAAATGTCACTCAAGCATCGGCGGGCAGCTTTGTGGGTTCAAGCCAAGTGCATTTCTCAGCAGGTCCCGGGCCTCGTTTCATTTAAACAGTGGAGATGATGTCAACTCCAACTCCAACTCCTCCCCTCGGGTGGCTAAATATTAAAGGTTTATCTTTTTTTTCTTTTTAACACTGCAAGCAATTTCGCTCTTTGCTCACGAACCCCATCATAATCTCTCGGCGTGTAGACCCGGCTCACCCTCGTTATACGGAGGTGAGGTGAATTCATGTCGGTCAGCTGGTCACAGTATGTCCTGCTGAATGTGAGGCCCTGTTGTCCCTGTACCAATAAATAAATAAAGTCACACCGATTCTGATTGATCAGTCGTGCTGATGGCTGCCTCTGCCCTCTGACACCCCCCTCTGGTGAAACAGGATGAAGTATGAATGGATATAAATGTACTTCTCTGGGTGTTCCTCCAAATTCGTCGACTCATCATCTGAATTAAAAAAATAAAACAAATAGATGCCAAGATGCTTCAACTTGCAGATCAACTAGCCATGTAATAAGACGTTTTTCAGCCCGCAGAGGCCTTCATCAGGTCTGTTTGCCTCAATAAATTCACCATTCACCATCTGTCAGATCTATCATCTATCATCTATCATCTATCATTACGACGTGTCCTGTTGTGTCCAACGCCTCTCCTGTTGACGGTGATGTCGGTGACCCAGGGGGTTTCGGCTGATTCTACTGTTGCACTCAGTGCAAGTCGGTCTGGATGAGAGCATCAGCTGAATGAATAAAATATAAATGTCAGAAAGCGTCCACTTCTATTGGTGTCTTTTCTTCTGTCTCACGGTACAAACTCTCTCCTGACCCCCCCCCCCCCCCTCAGACCTCCAGCATGACCCAGTGTTTGTATACTGCTGTAGTATGTACAGATGGGGGGCGTGGCCTCAGACCTGGCTGAGAATGACAGGCATTTCTGACAGAAGAAGCCGGGGAGTATTTTGGAAGGGCTTTGGTCGTGGCGTTGCCTTGGACGGGGTCTTTCAAGGGCACTGCCTGCAGAAACACTACACCGGAGGAATTGCTTCAGTGTGACAGAGCATGAGCGATGGGTTGTGGCCAGCTCATAACTTCTCCCGGCATCGCCAAAGTGGGTTATGTTTTCACGGCCATTTGCTGCCATTTGCTTGGCTAAAGGGCTACGTCCGAGAGGCTAATGAACCACGGGCCTGCAGCCCAGCAAAGCGTGAATTAACGTCCCAATTACAAAACCGTTTTGGAAATGCAGACCTAATAATATATGTCTCTTGTTTTCAGTGTTTTCTGTCTCTTACTGTCTGAGGTAGCGTTGTTGTGACGTACGTTCTCTATGTTACACATGAAGCACTAAAAGCTTTGAATCGTGAAACGTCCTGTTCTCAACATGCTGCTACTGCCAGTCGTCTCATATCATAGAAGCAAATACCTGCAATAGCACTTGGGCTCATGGCGTTGCTCTCCCACACTCACACACACACACACACACACACACACACACACACACACACACACACACACACACAGTTGCACAGTGCGATATTAAAGGTCTCTTGTCTTTCAGCATCTCCTGCTTTGTCTACTCTGATGAAGGCAGAGTTTTCTTCCTTATTTGTTCAAGTCTTTACCTCTGTCTGTCTCTCTCTTTCTCTATTTGTCTCTCCCTCTCTCCCCCTCCCTCTCTCAACCTCCCTCCCTCTCCCCCTCCCATCTCTTACCCGTTTGGGAATCGCCCTCCACTTGTGGCCTCTTTAAATTACTTACCAAACTAGGTTCATCCGGTTTCAGGGTCCTTCTAGTCTGCAGAGTGAGACAGCGTCTGCTGTCTGTTGATGGAGATCCCCCCCCAGTCGCCCCTCCCACACACACACACACACACACACACACACACACATACACACATACACACACACACACACCCGTCCCCATCCCTCTCCAGCAGCTGCCACAGCTGAAGCCCTCCCCTCCTCCCCTCCTCCCCTCCTCTCCGCCGGCTCCTCTGATCTTCCAGAGGCCACACTGGGGAGGAGCAGGACGCTGAAGAGGACAATGAAGACAGGTGTCCCAGGTGTCCCAGGTGTCCCAGGTGTCCCAAGTGTCCCAGGTCTCCCAGGTGTCCCAGGTCTCCCAGGTGTCCCAAGTGTCCCAGGTGTCCCAGGTGTCCCAGGTGTTCCAGGTGTCCCAGGTGTCCCAGGTCTCCCAAGTGTCCCAGGTGTCCCAGGTGTCCCAGGTGTTCCAGGTGTCCCAGGTCCCCCAGGTGTCCCAGCGCTGCAGAGTAAACTCGCTTTAGCAAATTGAAGTTTTAGTTCTACAAACATTTCTCAAAAGTAGAGCTGCTGTGGAGGCAGAGATGATTGTATTGGTTGAGTTAAAGCTCAGTGGGCGGAGCCAAAGAACCACAGTTTCTCAGCCATGTTCAGCTCGCTCAAATCTGACTTTGTGTCACATTCAATCAAATTGGATGTTTTTTCTGAACAGACAAAACCACGGGGAAAGTGATCTTTTAAGATCAGATTTAAACCAAATTCATAGGTGGTTTGAAAATATCAATCTATGAAAGTGCAAAAAAAAAGTTTTTATTTTTATTTATATTTTGACCAGAGCTCCTTCTTTGCCATTCAGGTTTACCAGTTAGCTAACCTACGCTCTGAAACACTGCTTTTCTTTGGCTCCGCCCACTGAGGTTTAACTCAACCAATGAGATTATTCTGCCTCCATAGCAGAATGTTTACCTACACAGAACAATCAAGGTCTAACACATCGGGCCGCACTGATGCCGCTGTCCCACTGTGTTTGCTGTCTCTGTCTGTCTGCGCCTGTCTGTCTGTCCGTCTCAGTGACAGTGACACAAGTTGTTATGACATGGCATCTCCTCTATCCACCCCCCCCCCGCCAACCCCACCGCCTGGCAGTGACTCCACATTCCACACCTCCCACTGGCATGTCTGGGAATCAGAGAAGGCTTAATATGCTGCACAGACACCAATAGTAATGTATTTTTAGAGGTAAGCAGAGAATTCATTTCAACAACTAGTGCAAACTCCCCCTCTGACTAGTCAGGCCAGTCAGTGGTTAGCAGTAACTTGGGCTGCGTTCACACTGCAGCTGACAGCGTCCCAGTTCAGATTTGGTTCCTCTCACATTTGACACAGATCTGATGTTTTCCAATCAGTGTGACATCATTCACCTTTTGACACCCAAGGCGCCACGACAGCTTGGCTGAGCATTAGCAGTGCTAGCAGCGTTAGCAACGTTAGCATGGAGGACAACCAGACACAACAATGGCATGGAAAGAAAGCGAAACAGTCAACTTGATTGGTGTTTGGGGAGACGCCTCAATTCAGTCGAAGGCACAAACTGTACTAAGAGTTACACATGTTTTTGACATCGGTGTCAGTTCAGTTACATATAGATAGATATGAACAGATATGAGCAGCAATTCGGAATTGAACCGGTAAATCAAACATCCTCAGTGTGTGAAGTTGAAATCATTAAAGAAAATAACAGATACAACACGCTACACCTGTTCAGTAAACACCTCAAAAGGTATTCAGCTTGTGGATGTCTTCTGACAAAACGCCACTACCTGGAAGAATAAAACACCCGACGCTAAAATGGCTCATAAATGTTGCAACGGTGTTCACTGAAAAACAGCATCCAACATCCATATCTACGGCTATATCTGTGGCTGTTGTGGGACCTTCTGATAGTATTTGATTTGAGTTTTCCTTTAATGTCAGCAATCATTTCATTTAATTGATGATCCCTTTTTTTTCAAATAGTGGATATTTTATTTTGGAATGAATCTCCTTGTATCTTAAAGCTGAAATTCATTGTTGGTATCCCCTTTAAATGCCCCGTGGCCGTTGAGCTTTACAGTTCAGCAAGACTCTTTTTATTGGTCTGAGGAGGACGACAGCTAGATCAAACTTCTATATCTAATTTAGGTGCAGCAAGTAAGGAAATCTGCTTAGCGGTGCAGTCCGAGCCTGTTATTGACTGAAAAACTATATTCTCAATGGCAGCCGGGTCATAAATAGAGGAAGTTGAAGTGAAATATCAGCAGGCAGAATCTCATCCTGCACTAAGAGGTCATTAAAAAGGGAATATGATGATGGATCGCCACTTTCATGGAAAATCGCCTAACTGCAGCTCTGGTGCTTCTCTTACTTGAACTGAAACTTGACATGGTTATTTGTGTGTTGAGCTAAATGAATGAGTTTCAACACCTTTGGACCCTCGAAGCCTGTTGAATGATTTCATAAATACATGGTCCAGTGGAGAAACTAAAGGAAAACTCCACCGTACACTGTTAGACGTCATCAGCTCAACATCACAATGCAATGTTCAATCGTTGCAGGAGTTGTTTTGTGATGAAGTGTACTTTTTTGGTGTACCCACCTTGTGTACTTCTACTTCAATTAGTGACTGACCCACAGCCCTTACTCAAAACCCAACATATCTTGGTCACTGCATTGCATTCTGGTCTATCTTGGCTACTGTCGATGGATTTCTCCTGTATGATTGTTGATCGTCGGTCTAGAAAGAAGCCCTTGCTCTTTGATTCTGATTGGCTGACACCAAAACCTGACGGTTACCGTTGATGGTTTAGATCCATGAAACATTTTCTGATATCAGACTCCATCGTTGCTGGAAATATCTCAATGTGACCACGGGATAACGTTTTCTAGGTTTGGTCAGTTATCCACGGGAATAAGAAAAATACACCAAAACAACAAAATGGGCCCAGAAATACAAGGTACATCACAGTTAAAGTGTTTTAAGGTGGATTTTTCCTCTTTTTTCTTCATTTATAAAAACATTATTTTTGCAGAAATGCATGTTTTGGTCCAACAACAATATAGTGTTAACTGTACATATATATACAGTACTGTGCAAGTCTTATATATAGATGTTAGATGTTTATTTTTGTTTTCTGCATTAGTTTGTTTACATTGCTCTTTAGAGTTAATTTCTCCGATATTTAGAAACTTTTCATTTCATTATCTTTGAAAGCATCTTCGCTTTACAGATTTGTTTTTACATGTGCCTAAGACTTTTGCACAGTATTGTAAGTCTAATATGAGATTGGCAGGGTTGCCTTGTAAACAGTGGGTATAGGAACAGACAGTGAAGGTCCTGAGGTGCACCCTCACTGCCACAACAGTTTACAAAACACAGGCGTTAGCCGGGATTAAACCGGCATTGATGGAATCCTTAATGACGGTAGCAAATCAATCCTCCCCGTTCAGGATGGGAAGACGGTGGAGGACTACGGACAAAACAGCCAGGGATGAGATCAATCGCTGCCCTTCCCCCGGGGATTTCCTCCCCCGTGTGTCTCGGAGGCGTCGTACCGTGACGGAAAAACACATACATCAGGACTGTACCAGCGCTTTGAAGTAGCCCAAAGAAGCTTGTGGCCTGAAGTTCACTGGTTTGAATCCCTGAACCAAAAGGGAAAATCCGGGCAGAGAAAGCGAATGAGCAATGCTCGCTCCTCCACTACTGTTGTGGCATCCTTGAGCAAGGCACTTAACCTCCAGTGACCAACAGTAGAAGATGTGGTTGTACTGGGCAGCTCCCAGATGTGAGTGTGCTGAAAAAGAGCATCAGGGTGAAACCATTCCCTGGATAACAAAAACAGTCAAAAAAAAAAAGGGTAAGACTAAGAAAGACCAGTGGTTCCTCATGCCTGCAAATTGGGTGGCCGCTAGCGCACAAGGTTGAGTACATTTTAACAACAGTGAGACACCGTAGGGATGAAAGAAGAGACTGCAGCAGTAATGCCACTTACAGGATCGCCAGGGGAGAGCGGAGAATGATGTGAGGTGGCCAGAGCCCAAGCATTAGAGAGGGCTTCATATCAGGGAACCAGTTTGTGCTCTGTTGTTCTTTGAGATGACGATCTCAATTAACTCCTTTGGGTTGGGTGATTATGAATGTGTCAGAAAAGGTGGATTGTATGGCAAGTTATTGGCAAACAGCAACACACTGCTTGTTGTTAAGGAGTACGTTTCTATTGTACAGCATTGCAGCGTGATGTATGGGTGTAGCTGGACAGCAACACTGCCTGGCACTGGAATAAATAGAAATATCAATAACAACGTCATTAGCCTTACTTGCCCACTAGACCGGGTGTGCTGTAGGTGGGGAGATAACAGCGGAGAGAGAGATCAAAATGGTTGTTTTTATACATCCTCTCGTTGCGCTAACTTCTAGCGGAGTTAAACTATTCCTCGTTTTGCTGGAAACCCTTTCGGACGCCCCTGCAGGTCTCCAGACCTCACGTAGAGGATGGAACAGAACAGCGCTACTGATGAGTAATGTACTGAGCTGGTTGGTGTAGAAGTGAACCATCTGTCATGCAAACTGCAACAGACTGGGGGCAACGTGAGTGGGAGGGAGGCGGTCGAAACTAACTTTGTTTTAAGCGGCGCGGCGCCGACTGCTCAGTCACCGATATCACCACTGTCTGAGCACCGCTGATTTCATGGACATTTATAATGCTGCAGAAGTGAAGCAATATGGATGCACTACAAATCTTTTAAAAGTGTTTGAGTTTGTTTTAAATCTGTAACGAAGCACCGGGTTTTTATTTGCTTCATTGAAATAACAACTAAAAACAAACTGAGCAGCACGGTGTGGAAAAAGGTTTGAACCCGGTGAAGAGGATGTTGTACATCATACAAGTCAAATGTTTCATCATGTCACGGCTGGGGCGTCAGGTCACGGGGCTCCTCATCAATAATAATAAACCATGGACATTAGCTCTCGCAGTGTCGCTCTCTTCATCTCTGTCAGGGTGAAAACCTTTTCCCCAGTTGTTTCTGACCACGCGCCACAACCCAGGAGACCCCGGGTCTAATGACAGATGCTCCGACGGAGAATGTGGGTTGGATTATGGGAAAAGACTCTCGCGGTTGTCCGTTATATCACCCACATCGGCCATTTAGTCACATGACTTCCCCGTCAGTCACAGGAAGAGGTCAAACTTGCGAATACTGTGGTAACAAAAAGCCATTTCCACACATAATAGAAAAAAAACACAATTATCGAGAGACTTAAGACTATCATACACAACACGAACGCTTACCACTAAGGGCAGTAAGATACCCAGACTAGGGTTGGGTGTATTGAATATCACTGATGTGGCGATTTTTACTAATGCACTTATTTTAAGTTATCAAAATGGTGAATTCTTCCAGTTTTCATTTCCTACTAGTTTATGGGCAGTTTTAGAGAGAAAATCAACTGAGCATTGGGAACGCGTTGTTGTTGTTTTTTATATTAAAGCTCACTATGACCCACTAAGTACGTTTTGCTGATAGCCTATAACACAACACAATATTGCTTCAACCTCTAGTCAGTTAATGAAGGCTTTTCCATTTGCTGTTCTAAACACCCGGTGTCAGGTAGGTCTTTACTGGGAGAAATCCTCTGGCTCACAGGAAGTGATGCGTTTTGTGTTTCCGGTTTGTTCGGAATAAATAGAAGAACTGGGTAGTTAGCATGAGCAGCGATAGCCACCGTGGCTGAACAGACAAATAAAAGAAAGAAAAGAAAAAAAAACACCACAGAAATGATCTCTTAGCACCAAAGATGTCACCAAAATAAAACAACAATCTCAGATTTCCACTTACTTCCACTTCATATCTGAGTCTGACCTATTGAACAGCTGTTTTATCATCTAAATGTGATGTGAGCCTCTGAGCATCCTGGGCAGGTATGTGTGGGTTTGAGAAAGGGTTCAAATGGGATCTTCAGGGTTCCTACGGTCATGTAAAACCTGGAAAAGCCATGGTGTCTTCCAGGCCTGGAATTATGGAAAATGGAGCATGTGCATATAGTTTGGGAAAAATCACAGAATTTGTTGATAATCTTTTTTCCAAACCAGTGAAATACTGAATGTTCCAGCTTGGCTGCTTGTTGATCCACTTCCCTTTAAGGAATACAAACCCAGATCAGAAATGTCCTGATAGTATCGGTCCTAAGAGATAGTTGGAAACATTTTCATGCCAATGTCTAAGGCACCACCCAGTGTGCTACTGGTTTAAATTGAGCTATATTTCCAACTGTGCCAATAAAATGATTTAGGACTAGTCCAGTTTCATATAATTTGAACCTGAGAACATTTCCAAACAGAAAACAAAATCCCAGCCTGACATCTGCACATGGCTGAAACCTTATCCATCAAATAACATTTGCTTTAGCTCCGCTCCCTTTGGGGTGTTGAAAATAGAGGAAATGCCTCTTCTCACCGTCACCACCTACTACTGTTCCTCGGCCGGACCCTCTCCATACATGGAGCTCCACGAGGCTGAAGAGTCGCCGGCCTCCCCTCTCTCCTCCTCGGCCTTCCATTCATGGCGACTCCGCTCCATGGCGTAGCGGAGACCAAATATGGAAGAGGGCCGCGGCTGGCTGGAGGCTCTGGGCGGTATAAATTACAGCTGCCTGACATGGGATCCCTACCACCGCTACTACTGCAACAGCAACAGGCTCCTCGCGCTAATCTGGTGAGTAGCCTGGGCTGAAACTAACAACATTAACGGGAAACGGTGTAGGAGTTGATACCGACCGGAGGATTCACTAATGGGCTGCTTGGATGCGCAACAATGGAATTAACTTTAATTGGGGGCTTTTATTTTGGAATGAATTTTTAGAAACCAGCCGCACAGATTACGTAGAGGTTAATTTCCTCTTTTATCTGAATAGTAAATTGCAACTTCTCAGTTTTTTTGTAGGTTACATTATTACTGTAGTCTGGATCTTCAATACACGCCACAAATGACAGTCTAACTTCAACAACTGGATCGGAGGATTACTTTTACATTTTCATCTTGAGTTTTAACTCGAATCTGACATGCGATAAACTATTGCTTGTAAACACTGAAACCAAATATAGGCCTACTAATCCTTTGCTGCTTTGAGATAAGATGGGAGTCACCAAGCTGGTTTGCTCCCAGGTCTTATTATCAGTCATAATTGATGGCTCGCCCTTCACCACAAAAAGCTATAGTAATCTTATAGTAAATTTGAGAAGGTATCAGCAAAGCCAAAATACCGTTTGGAATATTATAACGATAACATGGGAGAAAAAAATACCATAAAGTATGATAAGTCAACATGAATTCACTATGGGGTGCCACAGACACACTATACATACCTGTAGGAATCCTATAGTAATTTTCAAAAGGCTTAATTGACAGACATTATTTCCCTCACCAGAAACCCAGCTGACATCATGTGTGACGATGAAGAGACTACCGCTCTGGTGTGCGACAACGGCTCCGGGCTGGTGAAGGCTGGCTTCGCCGGGGATGACGCTCCCAGGGCCGTGTTCCCCTCCATCGTCGGCCGGCCCCGTCACCAGGTGAGACCCAGCACCTGCATCACGGGTTTACAAGATATCAGGGCCACCTTTCCACTGTTGGGTTGCAATCATGGATTCTGCACAATGTTTTTACTGTGTACTGCAAGCTGTGTGACACTGTTGACCTGACCAAGCATACTGATAACAGGGACCTGTACTCATTCATAGAACATTTAGTGTAATTATTATTGGCTGTAGTAGTTGTTGTAGCAGCAGTAGTACTCATTGAAGTTAGTCATTGAAGTTATTTCGCTAGCGCTCTTATCCAGTGAAACTTATACTGAGTACAAGAGTGAAATAAGCTTCAATTTGTAGATCAGCTGCAGCACCCTGACAAAGTGCTTCGAAAAGGAATAGGAAAAGAGTGAAGGAAGGTTTGAGGAGGAAAGGATTTTAATCAAGCACCTATAACCAAGTCATGGTTGAACGTTTAGCTGC
The DNA here is from genome assembly GCA_034670405.1 of Hoplostethus atlanticus. Lineage (NCBI taxonomy): Eukaryota > Metazoa > Chordata > Actinopteri > Trachichthyiformes > Trachichthyidae > Hoplostethus > Hoplostethus atlanticus. Next base: position 171,137 of record JAXDDX010000218.1, read on the forward strand.
CCCTGTCATCTCTATTCTGAGGATTCCTGTTTCCTTCCTTTCAGGGCGTCATGGTGGGCATGGGCCAGAAGGACTCCTACGTGGGGGACGAGGCCCAGAGCAAGAGGGGCATCCTGACCCTGAAGTACCCCATCGAGCACGGCATCATCACCAACTGGGACGACATGGAGAAGATCTGGCACCACACCTTCTACAACGAGCTGCGCGTGGCCCCCGAGGAGCACCCCACCCTGCTGACCGAGGCCCCCCTCAACCCCAAGGCCAACAGGGAGAAGATGACCCAGATCATGTTCGAGACCTTCAACGTCCCCGCCATGTACGTGGCCATCCAGGCCGTGCTGTCGCTCTACGCCTCCGGTCGTACCACAGGTGAGCCGGGATGCTGCACGTTCCTAGTTCGCCAATATTGCAAGTAATCAATAAGGACTGCACAAGGGTCACAGTGTCCAAACAATAGATGCAATAAATATTTCTGTGTCCCCAGAATGTTTAATTTAATCTAGATTAATAATCCACTGTTTTTAAATGGTTTAAATTTGATTTTGTGTAGCAGTAATTGTTTGAGTAATTTTATTTGTAGTTCCACATCTAACTCGTTTTTATCACAGTTATGGCTCTGGTGCAGTTCTTTGGATACTTTACCATGATAAACACATTAACCCCAAACACTAGGAACAGAAACAAGACAACCAAACATCATAAAGCCACACAGGAACAGATGTAACGTTTTAAAGCATATATAAAAAAGTATGGTTATAAAACTACAAAAAACTAAAATAAAACAGTGAGAAATTGGCTAAATCACACTATTATTTTAAATTCACATTTTCACTGATGAATGAACACAGAGGAGAGCCAAGACCTGCTGTCGATGCTACCATTATAACTTTTCTGACATCATCAATGTCCTGTTTAGGTATTGTGCTGGATTCTGGTGACGGTGTGACCCACAACGTTCCCATCTATGAGGGCTACGCTCTGCCCCACGCCATCATGCGTCTGGACCTGGCCGGCCGCGACCTGACTGACTACCTGATGAAGATCCTGACTGAGCGCGGCTACTCCTTCGTGACCACCGGTAAGCACATAACCAAATAAAAATGGGGCGGCTGTGGCTCAGGAGGTAGAGCGGGTCGGCCTCCAATCAGAAGATCGGAGGTTCGATCCCCGGCTCCTCCAGTCTGCATGTCGAAGTGTCCTTGGGCAAGACACTGAACTCCAAATTGCTCCCGATGGTCAGGCCAGCACCTTGCATGGTAGCTCACTGCCATCGGTGTGTGAGTGTGTGTGTGAATGGGTGAAGAGAGGCATACATTGTAAAGCGCTTTGGATAAAAGCGCTATATAAATGCAGTCCATTTACCATTTACCATTTACCATTTATAACCACTGAAGAAACAAACAGTTCGCCCAAGGTGCTTCAATTAGTTAGATAACCTGCAAGATTATTGGGTTTTTTTCTTGTTGTTTTTTTATTTTGGCAGCATCTTTAGTGCTAAGCGCTTATACTCATCAACATTACACCTTTACTACCTTCAGTATCTCACTCAACTGATATTTATTTGATGGATTTGATATATATGACTTATATCTGTTGTGACGTAAGAGTAAAATTAAAATCCTTTCCGACAGCTGAACGTGAGATTGTGCGTGACATCAAGGAGAAGCTTTGCTATGTGGCTCTGGACTTTGAGAACGAGATGGGCACCGCCGCCTCCTCCTCCTCCCTGGAGAAGAGCTACGAGCTGCCTGACGGTCAGGTCATCACCATTGGCAACGAGCGTTTCCGCTGCCCTGAGACCGTCTTCCAGCCTTCCTTCATTGGTGGGTAGCTGTATCAATATTTATTTGGCCTGTGGCGGTCTGCTCTCAGTCTCAGTCAGGCAGGGATGGAGCTGGTTATTTCAGTACCACATGTCAAATCAAGTCAAATCTATTTATAAATCTCTTTTGACCAGACAGTTCCATCACAAAGTGCTGCACAGAGGAACAAAGGACATAAATATATTTAAAAAAGAGAGAACAAACACATCACAACAACCACACACAGTTCGAATGTCTAACTTCCTGTCTTTGGACAACAGGCATGGAGTCCGCCGGCATCCATGAGACGACCTACAACAGCATCATGAAGTGTGACATCGACATCCGTAAGGACCTGTACGCCAACAACGTCCTGTCCGGCGGCACCACCATGTACCCCGGTATTGCTGACCGTATGCAGAAGGAGCTCACCGCCCTGGCTCCCAGCACCATGAAGATCAAGGTATGTGGGGTTTGGAGCTGGTTGCCCTGACACCGCATTCACACTGCATGCGACTCAGTTGATGGTTTGCTCTGTTTTGACTGATTCTGGACGGTGCGAGAGACGCCGATCTATGTAGAACCTGCAGAACCTTTGAACAGGCAGATCATGTATTTTTTCGCTGCTTTGGTATTGCCTTTCATAGCGTTTCATAACATTGTTTTGACGAGTTAACATAGCTAGCTAGCAAGCATTAATAAGGTTAACGTGGGAGTTTTTCCTGTCCTTGTCCTCAGTAAGGATCTAAGATTGGGGGGTGTCGTGTTTCGTCATTTATTGTTTTTATCATGTGGGTGTTGTGAAGCCCTTTGAGACTCTTGAGGCTAGAGAAATAAACTTGGCTTGACTTGACTAGAATACATTCAAAATAAGCAATATTCTATATGCACAATCAACCAAATATCCATCCTATCAGAGGTGGACGATACCGACTGGCCACTATCAGAATCCCATGTATCGGTCTGACCCTACCTGCTGCAGCCATCCTGTCCAAATATCCTCAAATATCCACTGAACCTCCACCTGCTCACTCTTAAGGGTGTCAGCTAAATGGCTGAAATGGAAATGGATCGGACAAGGAATTTGAATGCTTAGTAACCTGGCATCCCCTCTCCTTCCCCAGATCATCGCCCCCCCTGAGCGCAAGTACTCGGTCTGGATCGGCGGCTCCATCCTGGCCTCTCTGTCCACCTTCCAGCAGATGTGGATCAGCAAGCAGGAGTACGACGAGGCAGGACCCTCCATCGTCCACAGGAAGTGCTTCTAAGCGACCTGGCTCTCCCCTTAAGGCAGAGGCAAAAAAAAAAAACTCTTTACATTATCTCCGCCTTTGGCTATGGATACGAAGAAGACATCCAGGCAGCCTTCCCTTTACGTTCGTCTATGTACAGTTTGTTTACACACACGTGCAATTTATATGTGGTTATTTTCTGGATCGTGAAATGAATTTATATGTGGATATTTATTGGTTTGTAAAATAAACAAGAATCGGGACTTGTACCCAACACTTTGTCATGTCTTCTGTTGTGTGGATAGATAGATAGATAGATAGATAGATAGATAGATAGATAGATAGATAGATAGATAGATAGATAGATAGATATAATATAGATAGACTATATTAATTGGATTGCTATTTACAGACCAATACAGGGTTGGCTTCTTAAGTTGTTCTATATTTAGCAACTAAGCAAGGCGGTAAAGAGATTACTCGCTGGGATGGACACTACATCTAAGTTGATCCAATGCATCTCGACCTATGACACGAACAAATGGCTGTAGTCCTCTAGTCTCTAGTCACTAATATCCTCTTCTCTCTCGGTGTCAACTCCACTGTCTTCCCCGATGAAGGCAGAAAATGCAGAAACTCGTTAGTTTTATAACTAAACTGCAGCTGAATCATTCCTTTCATTGAGCATCCCTATTGTCACTGGTTACTTATTGGCCTGGGTTACCGTGGGTAGTGCCATAGTAGTGGTAGTAGTAGTGGTCGTAGTAGCAGTATAGTAGTGTAATTCCTGAATCCCTACCAGCTCCAGGCATATTGTTCTGTAACTGACCCTGACCTCTGACCTCTGACCTCCATGTGGTGGAGGGGCAAGAGAAAAGATCATTTCCATATGGGGATCAATAAAGTACGCTGCAAAAAACGACAAGCTTGGCAAGGGGTTTTATTTTGTATCCAAACCTATCGAGCTTATTTGAGGACATTTTTAGTTAAATTATCTTATTCATTTTTTTTTCATCGACCCAATGGAACTTATTTCAAAACATTTGACTGAAAGAAGAGAAATTGAAAAGTTTATTGTTTCAAGATTTAACTCGTTGGTTCGTGATTATTTCTCGAAAGTCACACTGACGTGAATCAAGTGCACTTTATTAAAATGTGCAACATTATCTGCACGTGCAGTAAAATATCCTGGAGTAAGGCTGATAAATTCGAACACAAGATAAAAAATCTTTGCCACGCTCGTCACTTTTTGCAGCGCATCACATTATCACCATTTCATAGGGGAGGACACTTGGATACTCCCAAAAACGCGTGCGTGTCTGGCCTCTCCACACCAACCTGTGTGCGTGTGACGCAAAGGAGTCTACTTAAAGCGGGATTAGCGCCCGGCCAACAGCACACTCTCATCCGCCCTGCGCCCAAGCACTGCGCACAGCCTGCCGTGAACACGAAAACAAGAGACAGAAGACGGGAGACGGGAGACGGGAGACGGGAGACGGGAGACGGGAGACAGGAGGGCTTTCTACCAGTCAGCACTTGGAGACCGGAGAAAGCAGAAGCGCACCGGCTGTCCAGAAAGCTTCAAGCGGGCGCGCGTCACACATACACACCCATGCATTCCCTGGATAAAGTCGGAGCTCTTGGAGACACAGACGGGAAATAATAATAAATTCCGTTGATTTTTCTTTTTTGGCACAAATTGCGCACCGGAGTGCCATCATCTCCGAATGAACAATCATGGGGGAGTGGACCATACTAGAGCGTCTCTTGGAGGCGGCTGTCCAGCAGCACTCCACTATGATCGGAAGGTATGAGTTGAAGAGTGTGGGGAAAAGTGGTGCCCTCTTTCTAAAGTGAGGGTGAAATCAACACAATGTCAAGTGGATGTAGAGCTGGAAAAAAACCTTACAGATATAAATTGCAGTGTTTATGAACAAATAACTGAATGCAGAGGCGCTAGGTGGTGATTCAAGCCCAGAAGGTTGTGCACATGTCGAGAGAAACCAGATATTTTTATAACACTTTGAGGAATTGGGGAAAGTGCGCTTTCATTTCAGCACTGGACAGCTCCCAGACAGCCGAGCCTCTGCTTGGTTAAAGATTAATCACAGGGGGACGTAGTGGAGGGTAAACCCCACCTAAAACCCGGTTCACACGCCTTTTTATTAAACCAAGTGAATTCATCGTTTACATCATAGTAGTAGTATCAAACAGTTGATGAAACCCCCAAATTAAAGCTTCTCTGAGAAGATCATTGATTAGTTTATTGGTGATTGTTTGTTTACCACTCCACCACTGATGAAGCCAATCAAACAAACCATGCAGCTTCTGTAAATGTGGACCAATATAATTTTTAATACATTTTCCTTGTTTTCCTTCAGGATCCTGCTGACAGTGGTGGTGATCTTCCGGATCCTGATCGTGGCCATAGTCGGAGAGACCGTCTACGACGACGAGCAGTCCATGTTCGTGTGTAACACCTTGCAGCCGGGCTGCAACCAGGCGTGCTACGACAAGGCGTTCCCCATCTCCCACATCAGATACTGGGTGTTTCAGATCATCATGGTGTGCTGCCCCAGCCTCTGCTTCATCACCTACTCCGTGCACCAGTCCGCCAAGCAGAAGGAGCGCAGGTACTCCACCGTGTACCTGTCCCTGGACAAGGACCAGGACTCCATGAAGAGAGACGACAGCAAAAAGATCAAGAACACCATCGTTAACGGAGTACTGCAAAACACGGAGAACTCCACGAAGGAGGCAGAGCCCGACTGCCTGGAGGTGAAGGACATCCCGAGCTCGGCCATGCGAACTACCAAGTCCAAAATGAGGCGGCAGGAGGGCATCTCCAGGTTCTACATCATCCAGGTGGTGTTCAGAAACGCGCTGGAGATCGGGTTTCTGGTCGGTCAGTATTTCCTGTACGGATTCAATGTCCCCGCTGTGTATGAGTGCGATCGATACCCGTGCATAAAAGATGTCGAGTGCTACGTGTCGAGGCCGACCGAGAAGACCGTGTTTCTGGTCTTCATGTTTGCGGTCAGCGGCATCTGCGTGGTGCTGAACTTGGCAGAGCTGAACCACCTCGGCTGGAGGAAGATCAAGACCGCCGTGAGAGGAGTGCAGGCGAGAAGGAAGTCTATTTATGAGATCCGGAACAAGGACTTGCCCAGGATGAGCATGCCCAATTTCGGCCGCACTCAGTCCAGTGACTCTGCCTATGTGTGACGGGTCTGTCGCGAGGCTGGAGTCTGCAGGACAGCCGTGTAGGACACACATGTAAAAGTGATTTATCAAGAATGTGGTGCACTGCTGAAATATTCATCATAGCAAGTCATCTAGTATTGATTGTTATAATCGTATTTTTCTTGGAAAGGAGTGAAAACAAATCTGCCATTTGGTTGTGAGATGATGATGCCACTTGTTTCCAATGCAGATCAACTTGTTTCAGGAGTTTTCTTGAACCTTTGTTGATTTCTTTGTTGATGCTGGTGGAGGGATCAGCCTTGATCTGGCTTGTTTCAAGAGATTAACACTAAAACAAGTGAAACTGTATTGGAAATAAGTGGAATTACCTCACCCCTCTTATTTCACCTTTTTTAAGAAAAATACTAATTTGACACTAGATGGTTTGTTAGGATGCTTTGTTTTGCAGTGTAGTTTTGCAATGTATCTCGCCGACCTCACCTTGTGACGAATTTGGTGGGGTATCTTATTTTATTTGTTTCTTATGGACAACCAAAAAACAAACGGACCAAACGTTTGTGTGTCATATTTACGAGGAGAAGGCACTGATGAAATTGTAGTGTTTTAATTGCTTCTTAAAAGCATACGCTCATATCTTTTAAGTGTTGTTGTGTTTCTTCTCTCTTGTCTTGGACACCGAGTATGTTCTTGCACTAATAAGCCAAAATAATAAGGCCTATCCGATTTGTGCTGTGAGGGTGTTTTAATGACATCCCAGTGGGTTCAAAACACCATTTATACCATAGCAAAACACACAAACTGGCAGTTGAAAGGGCAAGACTATTCTTTAGACTCATTTAATAGATCACATACCCTTACAGTACATCTCTCATCTCAATTATCTGGTTTATGTATTAGTAATGTCATTGATTTGGTTGCCTGTGCTCACACCACTGACCTTAACCTGAGTGATCACTCCCTTGCTTTAGCTGAAGCAAGGCAGCACCTGGAAACGTGTTGCAAAACTCTGTGACTTCTACGGTTTTTCTTTGTCTTTTTCTTTATTTCTTTATTTATTTTTACACCCAAGCGCCCATTTCTTTCATTTGTGATGTTTTTTATTTTATTTTATGTCATCAAGTGCCATACATGTACATAAATATACATTAAATATCTATAGAATATTATAACCTTCATCCAGAGATATGAATTCCATGAAATCCCACTTTGGATTATAATGCTGTCATCCTCTTTCATTTCAATAGCTGTAGTTTGTATGGAAATGGTATGCTATCTTTTGATTTAAATTTGCAACACAAAACCCAACCGACCACTGCATATTCCAGGGTTATTAATCTGATCCTAATCTGGACTCTGATCTTAATCAAACGCAGAATAAATTTGACTTTCAATTGGAAAAGGGTAATACATTACTGTCGTTGGTGCTACCATTTTCAAGAGGAATGATTCAACTGATGTCACTGTACAACGAATCCTCTGACAAGCATCTGTAATAAAATGAACTACATGAACAAGACGTGTGTGTGTGATGTTAGTTTTCAGAAAGGTTTCATGTTTAAGTTCATCCTTGAAAAGGAGACGTCGTAAAGGAATACTAATTCAGGCGGTCATTTTTCCTTCTGTAGACTCTTGTCATATTTGGCGAAAACATTCTTAGGTGTCTCTTTCGGTTTCTCATCAATACCAAAGGTCACAGGAAGCCACAAGCTTGCGGCTAGCTGTGGTTTCAAAGAAAATCAGCCAATTAAGGGAAACTGAAGGAAAAATGTAGGAACCTCCCAATGAGACGTGTGTGACGAAGAAAATGACATTCAAAACATCAAGGTAACAATGTCCTCAAACAGGGCCTGGCTGTACATGCACGGAGAGATGCCCAGGTACCGAAATACATCCCTGACTCAGAAACACCGATATAACCATTGTAGAAGTCTCATTTTTTTAATGCATGCTTGCTGCACTACTGCTGCATTTTTGCTCCACCCCCAAGAGGAATTGTTCAGAAAATTCGGATGTTGCAACCAATGGTCATTCAAGAAAGAAATGTCTTCAGGACTAATGCAGGATAGATACAGGATAAATGCATGGATGATGACTTCTACCACGGCTACCACTGTGTACTGTACAGTAGACATGACAGCTCCATGACAGCTTCATGGGCTCACACGGAGCGGCCATGTTTGCTTTTATGGCCTCCACTCATCCTCTGTGGCCAGAAGTAGCCTGGGTTCAGTTCCATCAGGAGGTCGCCTGCAAGGTCACTGAGAAAATGCTGAGTACCCTCATCCTGGAGAGCTGGAGAGTGCTCCTGCTCTCCTGCTCCTCCTCCTCCTCCTGTGTGTGTGTGTGTGTGTGTGTGTGCGTGTGCGTGTGTGTGTGTGTGTGCGTGTGTGTGTGTTAGACAGGAGGTATTATTTGTGAGACGGGGCTGTGGGGTGTTCAGGTAATGCTGCCAAGATGACTCGGCAACTCCAAGGAGAAAAATCGAAGAGCGAAGGCCCGGACATATCAATCTCAAATTCAGCAGGGATTTTAAATTGTCCTCTCCCTGCTGAGATACACAGGGAGCCCCCCGGCTGTGTTGAGGAGCTATACTTTAAACAAAGTCGAACTTGCCCGAAATGGAAAAAGAGACGAAAATGCCCCCTCATGCAAACTCACTGTGGGGTGTTTTTTGTAGTTTATTTACACTCCACACCAGAGGGGGCGCAAGCAGATTAAAGAGGCAACCGTAACGTAGGGAAACCTAAATATGGTGACCAAAACAACGACAACAACAGCTGCTGTGAAAAAGCAACAAAGACGGTTGAGGGAATACGAGGATTTAGAAGCCGTTTTAACATATCATGTGCTGGAAAACAGGAAAAGCATGAGATGGAAACACAGGCGATGAACCGGAAGAGGAAAGGAAAAGTCAATAGGGGCTTCAGTTTTTGTCTGGAAGAACCTGCCTCGCTCTAGCCATCGAGATACACAGGGAATTGAACCGCTAACTCTGGCCGCGTCAGTGCCTTGCTCGAGTGCCTGTGCAGCCTCAGTCGCCGTTACCTGCCCGTTCTCACTGAGCTTTACTGCAAATCAAGCAGCTCTCATAACATGAAGACTAATTCCCACGCCTCGCTAAGGGGTCGTGGGGAGGTCACCGAGGAATAGAGGATGGAGAATTATCTCAGGAGAGGGAGAGACTTTTAGGATTTTAGGATTGGATTATCGATTTCTAATATTTCCCATTGTAACCTCCATGAGAGGTTCTCTGATGACATGGGACAGGGTCAGACTGGTAACAATACTTCCTGCTAAAAATAGACCCCCCGTGCACAGCCACAGTCTGTTTTCACATCCCCTCCCTTCTGTAGACGGTACTGAAGGCTGCGGCGAGCTGTGGCAAGCCTCGTTCTGACGGTGGCGTTTGGATTTAATATGTATGTATGACATACACATACACACACATTGATGACTTTTTTAATCCCAGGTAAAACTAAAGATCAATAAAACTCTATTCTATTCTATTCCAGAACTAATATCAGTGTATCTTATTACTGGAGCTCCATCTGTTCTCCATTCAGCTGGGACCTGCATGTCCACTTTTAGCTCTAATGCCACGAAAACTCCTGCATTCTTACAGGCTCGGGTTTGTTTCCACTACAGCTTGTGTGTGTGTGTGTGTGTGTGTGTGTGTGTGTTTGTGTGTGTGTGTGTGTGTGTGTGTGTGTGTGTGTGTGTGAGCCACTCAGAGCTCCTTCAGACACACAGCATCACAGATATTCATGCTGTACTGGTTTACAGTGTGTACTTCTGATCGACGGGCTGCCTGTCAAACAAGCCTTGGCAGAGAATGTATTTGGTTCTCAGCAGTTTTAAACCATATTTACAGGCTCAATTACTGGTGAAAAAATCTACTTGAGTAAAAGGTATTTCATTTAAATTCATTTTTATTCATGTTTCACTCTGTAATGGATGTGTTTAAAAGGTAAGGGCAATATTCAGTCAGAATGTGTTTAAGTACGGAGCTTTGTCAGCTTATATGGCAAATTCTTGTACTTCTTAAATAAAGGTTAAATGTAAATAAAGTCTAACACACTACATGCACTGAGGTTCTGCAGCTGAGTATGTTCACTGACAGCGTTACAACACAAACTGCACGTACGTTTGTTTTCCTCAGACGTATTATTTGCAAAAGGCAGAATTCATTTGGGTGCTTTGGCGGTTCATTGGGCTAAGGTGGATAGCATGCTCTCTAACGATGCTCTTAATGACTTTTCTTGGTGGAGGTCACCTAGAGGTTAGGGAAGTGAGCTCATGACTGATGGTTGTCGGTTCTAATCCTGAACCAGCTGGGAAAGTCTGGGACGAGAAACGTTCTTCCTTCCCCTCAATAACGACTGTTGAGTTGTCGCTCCAGTGGAGTTGCTCAGAGGCCAAGTCAACGTTCCCTGGGTACAAAAGGGTTAAAGAAAAAACATGCCATCCCCGTTCTCTCATCATCATCTTTCCCGTCACGGTGCGCTGAATACTGTCTAATAAAGCAGAAACACCATGGAAAAAAACAACCTTAAAATCTCCCCTTTATTAAAGGATGCTTTCTTTGGCATCGCATCTCAAATCATCACGCGATGCAGATGCAGGACGGCAGCATTATAGACTCACAACAGACTGACATCTAATTTCCCCGGGCAGATGTATGAAGAGACATCAAAGAGAGCACAAATATCCCTCCATCCACAGCAATTGGTGTATTTTCCTCTACCTGTCTGTCCCTATCCAGCAGGATGAGAGCGACTCATCCTCTCGTCTGGAGCAGATTAAGGCTTCAAAGCGCCCATCCAGCCGCGAGAAACAGAAGCAGAGTTGTCTGATGTTTTCAGTGCCCCCAAGGTTTAGTCACATGTATAAACGCTCCATTTCACCGTCCAACAGAAGCCGGAGGGAAGAACAGTTGCAACGGCATCAATTCATATTTATGAGAGGGCTTTTATTTGATGGCTGTAAGAATAGAATCAGGTACAGGGAACAGGACTTCACCTCATGCAAGTACTGAGATACATGGACTGGAATGTCACTGTGTGCTGAGTCACACTGGAGGTGTGAAACTCCACTGTGTTGCAATGCAGGTACGACAACTCAACATAACACGTCCCTCAGATACTGTTACACTGTTAGATATCATCAATCTGTGACGTTCAATTATTTTATGATGTAGTTTACTTTTTTTCATTTTTTGATTTCTTACATTTCCCAGAATGCCTTTCAGCAACCCCCAGATAAGGGGTGTGAAATATAATGAATAGAAATATTATATAGCTAGCTAGCCATCTAGTTTGTGAAAATAGGGGCGTGTCTATGTGTGTGACCATGCCCCTTATCCAAAACACAACATGCCTTGTGGCTGCATTGCATTCTGGTCTATCTTGCTACTGCATTGCATTCTGGTCATTCTTCGCTACTGCATTGCATTCTGGTCTATCTACTGCCGCTGGAGAAATTGGTCTCTCTCTCTCCTCTGATGGATTTCTCCTGTATGATTGTTGGTCGTCGGTCTAGAAAGAAGCCCTTGCTCTTTGATTCTGATTGGCTGACACCAAAACCTGACGGTGACCGTTGAGGTTTTAAATTCTGCTGTTAAACTCAATTGTAGCTGCTGGAAATATCTCAACGTGACTTAGCATCATCTTCATTTGACCAGTTATCCACGGGAATAGGAAAGATACACCACCAAACAACAGGTACATCGCCAATAGTTGTTTTCTAACAGTGTTTTTTAAGTGTTTTAGAGTGGTGAGGTTGATGGGTGATGAAATATCAAGGTATCATTTGACAAAAGACTTTAATTCCAAAATGTAATATCCACAATTTGATTTAAATCTGCCTACACTTAAAAATTCTGAGAGAAAAATAAAATGAGTTACACATCATCTTAACACCTTTGTTTACCAAAAGGTTCAATTTCTGAGTCATCTGCTTTTGGTTTACTGACTAAAAAATACAAGGGAGAAAAAACGTCTCCGAGTGGATATATGCCATATCATGTGCCATTTGGAGTGAACGCATTTTCAGCCTGGGTGGCCGTGTCAGACCCCATAATCCTGGCAGTGATAACGTGATCCGCTGAGCCACATTAAACAAGGTGGAAGAAGAAGTTCTCCTGCTCGACCTTGTGTGGGCACGGTGCTCACATCTGAAATCTTCATCACAGCCCGGGCACAGTGCCGGTGATATTAAGCCACAATGAGGTCAAAGGGGCTGGCAGAGAACATAAAGTAGGCATGGGCAACGATGACTCATGCAACCTCGAGGAAATCAAACACTCTGTCACCTCAGCCCATCTGATATCAACATGCCATCTGGCCTGCCAGTTCTAAGACAAGACAAAAGGAGTGTACACACTTTAAGCAGCGCTCACTTCTTAGATTAAGCGGCCAGCTCATCGCGATCTGACTTTGAAACTCCCTTTTAACATCCATGGGAAGTGCTGTCAAAGCAGAGGCGGTGTTTTGTTGTTGTCGACACATTCGTTCCAGACATATTTTTGAATCCCCTGCTGCGGAATTACTGTCACTCAAACGGCAAGCATCACCTTAAAGACGTGATAGCCAGCTAAGTGCTTTAAAGCGCCGCAAAGCCTTGCCGTGGATGAAGTGCTGTGATGGCGCTAGAGTGATTTTGAGGAATTACTGAAACTTTTAGCTGGAAGAGCATTTGAAAACACACTTCCATACATTTGCCGTAAAATGTCACATGCCACATACTTAGTCACTCGTTGGCGCTACTCATCTTTTTAACCTTTCATATTGCAAGTATAAGAATTGTTCAGGCGCAGTTTCCATGAGGGCAGGTAGGAGGTTAAAGCATTTCACAGGTTATAGCATCAGAATTGGACATTTACTTGTAACTAGGGCTGGGTAGTAACAGATTACATGTAATAGGACTACAGTGACCAAGTTGATAAAACTGTAATCACTTATAATCACAGATAATAATCAAATTACAGTTACTTTTGATCGCTTGTTGCGTAACTAAGAAGCATATTTGACAGGATTTTGACATGTCTATCATGCTTAAATATAAGGATGAGGATCAGGGTTTGTTCCGACTTCACCACCTAAATCTCTAACCTCACAGGATGGCAGGTTACCAAAACTCTGTCCAGCTACTTGCCCTGGTTCGCAGTGTGAACCTAAACAAACCAAATACCAAAATTCAACAAAGTGAACTTTCCAACTACGGGTCAGACCAAAGAAAACAAACTGTAGGTGTGATCACACTCTAAGAAATGTGGACTATGTGGTCTCACGCAGCTCAGTGTTTGCAGCACTGCCAAGGTCAGGGGTTCGTTTCACACTGGTGACAACCATACTATGAACGTACACACTGACGGTACTGTAGGGCATTTTGGGTAAAAACATCCTCAAAATGGAAAGTGTTATGCTAGCTCACACCTCACAAACCACCCTGTCAGAAACCCTTGTGTGTTATAGTTTGGCCGCAAGGCTCCATTAAGAAGAGATAGAGAGGTGAGACATAGCAGAAGAGATGGTGAGAGGGAGCAAACGAAGGTCATCAAAGTTTCTCTTTCAGGGGATTTCTCCTTCATTATTAACACAGGCAATTTAAAATGCCCTCAGTGGAGGTCTGACCTGAGTCAAACAGTATTTGAGAAGGTTGATGGTGGTCTACTGACCAAAACATTATTTTTTTTAGTTTTCGCACATTTTGACACGATTTTCTGTTGCTGCTGGATTGTTTCAGCTTCACACTGTTCCTGTTCCCACCTCCCAACAATGGCAAAAAATGTACCATCACATTCTGAAACACTACATGTGTCAGTGCACACGCCCTGGGGAACTTGATCATGTCTCACATTTGACCGTCTATCCTCCGGTCTTGATTCCTTGTCTCCTTCTCCCATCCTGCACCTTGGTTTACCCCTGAACTCCGCACCATGAAGACCCATGGCAGGCAACGTGAGAGAAAAAAATCTTGTCTCGTTGTCCACCACAAGGTCTACAAAGACCACGTGCAGTGCTACAAAGAAGCTCTTTCCCGGACCAAAAATCTCAACTATGGTTGTTGTTGTTGTTGCTGCCCAACTGCCTGTTCCTTCTCTTCCTTCTCCCCTGTTGACACAGCATGCGTCACTGAGTTTGTCACCAAATCCACAGCTTCCACCTGGACCCCATGCCCACAGCCTTGGTCAAGGCATGTCTACCTGCCCTGTGTCCTCTCATAACGGACATTATAAACACCTCCCTACAATCATACAGTCATATCTCTCCGACAGGAAGCAGTTCGTCACCATCGGCAAAACCAGATCCACCCGACCCCGGTCAACCAAGGTGTGCCCCAAGGCTCTGTGCTAGGACCCCTCCTCTTCATTGTCTACATGCTCTCTTGTTCTTCACCCCCCACACCAGTCTGCGGACTCTGGGGGGGACAGAGCCTTCAGTGTAACTGCCATCACCCTCTGGAACTAGCTCCCTGTGGAGATCCGCAATGTCGGGTCCATTGACATTTTCAAAAAGCTTTCTCTTCAGCCAGGCCGGGGTTCAATTCCCAGCCCCAGTCCTTTCTGTACAGAGTTTGCATGTTCTCCCCGTTGACTGGTGACCTGCCTTCTATCCCAATTCATGCTGGGATAGGCTCCAGCCCCCGTGACCCTGAATAGGAATAAGCAGGTAATGTCAATAAATGAAAAACATGATTAGCAATTGGCTGATGTCTATCAATGGGCATGGGGGCACAGAGAAAACAGTCACTTACATACAAGTCAGAGAGTCAAGACATCTCATTACATGAAAAGGAGCAATTGAACATCAACAAGTACTACGTCAGACCTTCATATAGAAGACATAGAAACAAACTGATCAGATAGTCGGTAAAAACCAAAAGGGCATGGGTAAATTTTGTGGTTGTACCTCTGCTGCTGTTGTTGGAGCCCGGGGTTTCCTCCTGCGTAGCACCTCTTGCTGACACCCTCTACTCTACATTTATCTGTGAACCAAAGTGCCAAGAGTTCATCAGCTGTTTTTCTCTGCGGCTACGTCTCCCCGTCTTGCTTCGTGGGAGTTGTGAGAGTTGCCACTGCAGGTGAGGAGAGAACAGGTGTGATGTTAGCGGGCAGAAAGATGCTGATAAGCAGAGCGTCTGAGTCTGTCAGGGCAAATAAATCAGTGAAACGACAGCGCTGCCTCGGTGGCTCTTTACAGCCTGCAGAAAAACACGACTCTCAATCAGCTCCTTCCGCTCGTTTTTTTAGCCCAGATGGTCAAAAAACATTAAATAAAATGCTGGATATCCATTTTGGAGTAAAGAACATCATTACATTATGTTCATTTTTCAATCTGTAAGACAAAGATGATCCACTCTGTCAAGGTTTCAACCAAGGACTTAAGTTGCCTCTATCATTTAAGGTACACTTGATGATTGTTGAATAAAGATAACACGAGAACTGAAGGACAAAGCAACATGCTCCCGTCTGACTTTCCTCTGTGTTCACAGGAAACGAGCATCTGCTGCCCAGGCTGCAGTGGCAAGTCATTTTCTGCACATTATACTCAGCTAAAGGAATTCAGCTAATGCTCTTGAATTCCTCGATTACAAACCAAATGAGTTAAAGAGTCCAAGCCGAGTGTCCAGACATCCATCACTCTTGTCCCCATTCCTTCCTTCCATCCTACCTTTCCTTCCTCACTTCCTTCCTCCACCCTTCTTCCATATTATCTATTTTGCCTGCCCTTTTGTTCACCCTCATTTCCTCTCTTAATCCCCACTGCGTGCCAGCATGCATGATGTCCACATCATCACATGATCTGCCGCCCCCCTCCATTCCCCCTCCCCCCATTAGCTTGATTCATGGGAAATTTGGATGATGTATCTGCATGGATGAATCATAGTGATTTTAAGCGTCGGTTCTATACAGTCCACAGTTGGAATCCTTTACTCTTTTTTATCAAAATGTAATATCCATATCCATTTAGGAGAAAGTTTGGGATTTCACTCCTAAATTTCGATTCGTCACTTCCTGTGGATGGAGATTTCCTGCTAGTGACCATACCTGACATCAGGAATGAATTTGGGTGAATGGAACAAATGTATGGGGTATCAATCAGGGGCTCTTCTCTGTTGCAGCCCCACTTTGTGATTTACATTGAGGAGGTAGCATGAAAATCAGCTTTAAGGTAGCAATCACTCTCCAAAATAGATAAAGATAAACTATTTTTAAAATTATACTGGAATCTGTTTGTGTGGCCTACAGCGGCAGATGAACTCATAGGCTTTCGCCCATTGCACCTGAGTGGGCTGCGTAGTGCATGTGGGGAGGGAAGTGCAGTGCAGTGCAGTGCATGGCCTCCTGTTGTACCCGCTGCATCAGGACAGGATTCTGGTCTCCACAATACTACAGGGAGGACTCACCTATCCTGTTACCGCTGATCTCCGAGCCTCACACCAGGACTCACTGTCTGTACCGCGGACACACCGGCCTTTATTGCACTCAGCTTACTGGGGACAAGTGATAGGAAGTGAGAAGTATCCCTTAACCTTACAATGGCCTTATTATAGTGTGTTAAACTGTGTATTAACCCGTTGTAAGGACTGCCTAAGCACTTAACTAAATACTGTGTATAAATTAGGGAGACTTTCATTCAGTTCAAACTCTGTCTGTCACATGTCAGTATAATATGAGAGGTAATATATAGCTTGTTTTCCATCCTGGGGTTGTTTAAATGGAATCCACACACTTTTTTTCAAGTCTCTGGATGATTGTCCTTGCAAATGTAAAGCAAATCCATGCACACACACACACACACCACTCCCCTTACCATCAACCACCACCACACATATACACACAGGCCAGCACACACAGCAAAGCAAGCAAGAGAGTACCTCTTTCAATGGAAACAAGCAGTAAATTCCCAGAAGACTATGACATTGAGAAAGCTTAATCCCTATTGGGCTGTACGCTCTAAATGGATTAGTAAACATTGCATCACTATCACTACATATAGTCGCCATGCAGCACTACTACTAATCCTGGTACTGTCACTCACACAGTACATCCCACCTACACAGCTCAGGCTACACCGTTAACTTGTGTTGCTGTGGTAATGTGCATGTAGAGGGAAGTTAACACCAGCTACCAGTTGAATGTTTTTAAATTGTGCCTGACTCTAAGTTTGTCTTCTGTACCAGCTTCTTCGACAGGTAACCATGGTAACCAGCCATCACTTAGCAGTCCTGTTCTAGCAGATTGGAGTTTTAGTTCTACCAACATTTCTCGGACGCAGAGCTGCTCTGGAGGCATTGGTTGAGTTAAACCTCAGTGGGCGGAGCTAAAGAAAGACACATTTTTCTGGCAAAGTAACTTTACACTGAAGCCCAGTGAAAATGGCAAGTGGTAAGAGAGGAGCTAGCTAATATTGTGAAGCATAGCACTCTGCTACTAACTGAAAAAAATGCCATGCTAAGTTATTGAGGTTAGCTAGTTATCCTAGCTGACCTTCCAAGTTCAAACCAGACAAGCCTGTAGCTATCTAGGTTAGCTAGTTAGCATGCTGGCCATCCAAGATCATAAACACCATGGTCATGAATGAATAAAAAAAATGAAGTCATTACCATGTATATATTTTATTTATATTTTGACCAGAGTTCCTTATTTGCCATACAGGTTTGCCAGTTAGCTAACTTGCTCCTGCCCATTAACATTTAACTCAATCAATGAGATTGATTCACTGAGAGGATCAACATGTTGGAAGTGATTTCTCCATCTTCCTTTCTCTCCTTCCTCCATCTGCCGTCACCAGAAACTCTTTATCTTTAGCTCCGTTAGCGCTGGAAGAACAGCGCCCTCTTCCTGTTTGGTGCCGTAAAGCAATCCAGCAGATTTCCAAATCGACCCGGTGGCCACAATGTAGAATGAGAGTAGAGGCTGGTAGAGGCTGACAGGCTGGTAGAGGCTGGTAGAGGCTGACAGGTTGGTAGAGGCTAGTAGAGGCTGGTAGAGGCTAGTAGAGGCTGGTAGAGGCTGGTAGAGGCTGACAGGCTGGTAGAGACTGGTAGAGGCTGGTAGAGGCTGCCAACCCTTTGTTAACAGTCACTATTCTAATGTCTCAAACGTAATGCGGTAATGATTTACTGATGTTAAAATACTACACATAGAAAATGCCATTTGGTGGATGTTTCATCCAAAGTACCTTGTAGTGCCACAACTGCATTCATTTGTAGAATTGTGTTACTGCAGTAATGATTCAAGATTCAAGATTCAAGAAGTTTAATTGTCACATACACACACGAGGTGTGTAGTGAAATGCAAAGTGGCAATGCTTAGCAGAAATGTGCAAAATAACAGGTTCACACTATTTACAATAACCAGCACAATATTTACAATGTCAGTTTTTTTAAGAGCTCTATATAAAAAACAACACAATATTTACAATAAGAGCACTTATATATAAAAAAATATAGTAAAAAAAGGGAAAATTGTATGTATAATATAATATAAATTATAAATTATGTGTAGTCTTTACCTAAGTGTGTGTGTGTGTGCATAAGAGGGGCAGTGTTTGTGTCTTGGTGGGGGCCCTGGTGAGGTCGGAGTTCACAGTCCTGATGGCCTGAGGAAAGAAACTCCGTCTCAGTCTCTCTGTTTTGGCAGCGTGACTACGGAGGCGCTTGCCTGACCGCAGCAGCTGAAACAGTCCGTTGTTGGGGTGGTGAGGATCCTTCATGATCCTGCAGGCTCTGGTTCTGCACCTCCTGGTGTACAAGTCCTGCAGGGTGGGGAGTGTAATTCCAATAGTGCGCTCAGCCGAACGCACTACTCTCTGCAGAGCCTTCCTGTCCTGAGCGGAGCTGCTGCCAAACCAGGCAGTGATGCTTCCTGTCAGGATGCTCTCCACAGCTCCAGAGTAGAAGGACTGAAGGATCCTCCGGGAGACTTTAAATTTCCTCAGTTGCCTGAGGTGGTAAAGGCGCTGCCTCGCCTTTCTCACCAGAGTGTCAGTGTGTGTGGACCATGTGAGATCTTCGGTGATGTGGTGATGTGTGCATGTTACTTTTGTGTTACTTTTGTGTTATTGCAGTTATGTACATGTTAACGTGTATTCGTTTGCCGCTTTGCTCTGCATGTTATGATTCTTCAGGCTGGGCTGGGTTGCGTCTAGACCGAAGCATAACAAATGTCCCCAAAGCAGGGATGGATATAAATAATGACAATAAGGGGACACTGCCTTCCCAGACTGCTCTGTCCACTGTGCACTCTGTCATTTTGGTGCTGGCACTCAGCCCCCCTGACTCTAAATTTAAGCCTTTTGTAAATATACAGTGTGTGTGTGTGTGTGTGTGTGTGTGTGTGTGTGTGTGTGTGTGAGAGAGAGAGAGAGAGAGAGAGAGAGAGAGAGAGAGAGAGACAGATAGAGAAAGATGGTAGGGATGGATGAGAGAAAAAGAGGCAGGAGGAGTACTGCTGTATCCTAACTTTTGAATTATGATGCCCAACAAAGACTCTTGTGCTGAAGTGTGTACGTGTTAAAATGTGCAGGACTAGGGGAGATTGTGTAATGATACAAAATATGAAGACTGTCCTTATAATACTGAGTTGCACCCCTTTTGCACAACGCAGGTCTCAGTTTTCTCAGTTTTCTAAGGCTTAAAGGTCAGTTCAAATGCTGCAAACTTAAAGTATTTTATCTTTAAGTATTGTATTTTATTGTTCACTGAGGGGAGCCAATCAGGACCAAGACCCGTTGTGATACAGTAGTTAGTTAGGGTTAGTTAGTCTCAAACTCTCTGCAAAATTGTTTGAAAATGCAATAACTCATAACCACTCAAACAGAATTTTAACAAAGTCTTCAGGAAACACCTTTGATCATACATGTATATAAATAGAGGAACATTTGAATTCCCATAATAGGGCCCCTTTAATAATCCCACTTCTGCTCCCTTCATCTACATCTGCCTTTGATGGGTAGTGGATTCAGAAGGTGAGATGATCTACATCTCCCCTTCAAGACTAAAATAGATTTAATTGGTGAAATCGATGAGGGATTACAGCTTTTACCTGGACTCACATGGCCAGTTGTTTCATGTTAAGAGCAGGTGGACCACTTCGCTGTTGTGGCCCCCAGACCGTGGACCAGCCCCCCCCCCCATCAGATCTGTTGGCTCTTTCAAGTCCCGGCTCGAAAGTCACTTTTATTCTCGAGAATTCCTCTTGATTTGTCTGGTTATGTGTGTATGTCTTGTGTTTGTTTTCTGGCAGTGTTGATGTTCTGGTTGCTTTATAAATAAACTATAAATAAATTCAACTTGACTTGACACTTTTTGACCATTAAAAGAGCTTCATAAATACATTTCCCTTGACTTGACTTGCCGAGGGTCCTTGCCAAGGGTCCTTGCCAAGGCCCCCTGCCAGAGAGGTGGCAGGAGAGAGCCCGGGCTCCTGATATTGACTTATTACCCAGGGGCCACTTGTGCTGAGATTTATAGGTGATTTCCAGGGCCCCCGCAATATGAGGGCCTGATGAGAATGTGCAATCAATAAGATAATAACAACCGAAACAGCAGGCGGGGTTCAATTTATTGACGCACTGTAACTCCTGTCAGTCCAGGTCTTGCTTCCTGGGTCCTTCATTTAACACACAACAGCAGCCTACAGCAGTCTACAGTCTCACAACCACACAGAAAAACCCTCACAGGAAAATATAATGGAACTGCTACACTTAAAATGTCCAATCCAAAAATGCGACAATAATGCTGCATTCACTAACAAGCATTGCTAATCCTTCTAAATCATGCTAATCTGGTACATGGCAGTGTGTGTGTGGGATCAAACAAAAATCTCCACACTGAGGAATTAACACACCCACAGGGGGGAAGCAGACGGCGAGCGAAACACTGTGGGTTTCCGACGCCGCTGCAACCGTCTACAGGTTATTTTCCACAAGACGCCACTGATTAATTCCTTAGCTTTGCAGCAAAGCGGCATCACCCGTGACAAACAGGACGGCCGTCACAGCAGTTTATCCCCCCTCCATATATAACCCTGTTGATGATGTCGCCGAGGGACAGTGGCCCCCTCTCTCAGTGGACGGGGGGGTCAGGGGTGGGTGGATAGCAAGATCATACTGTAAAAAATGTCCAGCTACGAGGGTCAATTGACTCATGCCTGATTAGAAGTCTTGTTAAGGTGGATATTTTTTGCAGCACAGCCGGCTGAGGTGAAGATTGATGTCCATGCCAGCCGGTGATCCATCACAAGGGTACAAGTCTCCATGGAGACGGGGCGCAACCCAGTCAGCCCTGCCCTGTCCCTGTCTCTGTCCCCCCCGCTCTGACGGATGGCCACAGATGGACATCAGAGCCCCGCTTGATGGGGCCCCGTCGGAGGGCCTCAGCGGCCCTGGCCTGAGGGCTGCAGGAGGTATTTTTGGCTGCCTGTCTCGTTGAGGCGCCACGTGGGAGTTACGACAGGGAAGGACCGAGACGTCTTCACCCCACCAAGTGATTTGACCCGACCTATGAAGCTGCTTTACCTTACAGCTCTCTATGTGGTGTGACCAGCTCACACCAAAGAAACCTGTTTCCACCAGAGCACTAGAGTTAATCTGCAGAGGGATGTCACGTCAAAGAAGAGCTGAGATTAAGAGGGAAACCGTCCTTGATTCATGCTTCCCCAGTAAAGGGAGCTCATTGGAGTCAAGGGGAAAATGATACTGGGGCCATGAAAATGTAATTGTTTAACGGATGCCCAGCACACTTGTTCTAAAAAATAAAATACAAAATAAATACAAATAAAAAAATTGGTTGATGCATAATTTTTATGCCGTCCTAGAATAAAAAATATATATTATTTTTTTTTTTAGAAAAAGTGACGTGGGTCATCTGTCAAAATTAAATTTATATGGCCTTGAATGAATAAAAAGAGTAACTTGTGGACAAAAAACACCGCCTTGGCTTCCTTTATAATATGTGCCTGTGGTGTGCGTCTGTCTGTCTGTCTGTCTGTCTGTACAACACAATAACACAATAACAATGAGATAACTTCATACTTACACCACAGGTATCACCTATATAGATTTTGGAGCACCTTGCTGCATAAACCTACAGATTGATATATGTCTCCTTAATTCTGTAAGATACAGAGTTCATATTAACACCATCCATGTGAAGTATGTTGTAATTCCTCACTGGCAGAACTGGATCTGTTTAATATATCACAGTGATTATGGCGGGAGAGGGATGGACGAGCCTTCACACACCGTCTACAGTCTATTGCATGTCTTGCACCATGTGAGATCCCTGTACATGTACATGTATGTAACATAGCAGTATGTTAGTTGTTGATGTTTCTGCACCAACGTTACCGAGACAGATTCCTGTACACTGATTGCACTTGGCGATTAGACTGATTAAACTGTTTTTGAGTTTAAGTTTTGATTTTGATTTTAATTACGACTTCCATTCGGGTGAAAAGACCTGATGCCTCTGTGACAACATTCCTCTGTCACGGCTTGTTGTGACACCGGTCCTGGCAGTTTCAGAGATTAGGCACAAACACAACAACACATAAAAAAAAAAGCAAAAAAAAGCAAAAAACAACAAGAGCGAGAGAGCATTGTTTACTGTGGTTCTGCTCTGGGTTTGTTGGACCAGCAGTGTCCTCGTCTCAGCGCTCGGCCAGTCACGCGGTGTGACACATCGCCGGTCGTCCTGCTGACACACCGGTTTGGAGGTCGCTCCTTGACGAGACGGATTGTCGCACCGTGAGATATCTGCTGTGACATCCCGCCTCGCAATGTGCTGACACCTGGAAGTGCGCACCACACCACCATTACCCAGGATGCTCTGGGACGTCATGCAGGAGTGAGGAGGACGGTTCAGTCTGGGCAGCAGGACTTCCTTACCCCCCCCACCACCACCACCAACACCACCACCTCCACCTCCACCCCCCCAGCCAAGCACATTAAGGTCAGAGAGCTTTCAATCACCTGCGTCTGTGTAGTCACTGCAGTTAAGGCCTCCTGAACATTTGTTAGACAAGGAGATCCTGTGGTCGCTTCATTTCCAGAGTGGTAAAGTTCACTTTGCTGCATTTTTGTATTTGGTTGGTTTAGGTTCACACTGGAGGATGACACCCACATTCATGCTGAAGGTCAAGGAAGATGTAATCTTCTGACAGCCTCTGAGATGGTTAAAGAAACATTTTGTGGACCATCATGTTCCATTAAGTGTGTTAAACGTACTTTTTTTTTTTAGTGCTATAAATGTTCTTTCAGCCGTCTCAGGTAAAGCAGATCGATGATTTCGTGTTTTCCCTGATCTTTAGGGCTCATAATTCAAAACTTTTCTTGGGAGAAGTTCTGCTTTCGGAGAACAACAACCTAAAACCCAGTTTTGGCAAAATTCCTTTTGGACACGCTTCGTTTCATCTGGATCCGGACCTCGATCGAAAGACCATTAGGCATATTTGTGTTTGGTGTTATTCAAAGCAGAGTGCCTGATTGTGTCTGGCCTCTTTAATCATCCGAGAGCCAGGAGCATGTGTGGATTATAGGATTTGCAGCTGCCTCCCTCTCTCATTGTTTTTCAGGTGAAGTAGGCCAGTGGTTTGGGACACCATGACGAAAGCCAGGCCTGGCTGCCACAGCCTAGAGTGAACCCGCTGCAAAAAATATCCATCTTTACAAGTCATTTCTTGTATTGAGTCTTAAAGTAACAATCTGTGACATTGTCATATAAATAAATGTACATTTTGTGACTTTCTGTCTCTGATTGGTAAAACACAATAGGGCCATGCCACGGATCCCCCGCGTTGCTTTTACTAAAAAAAAAAAAAAAGGACGCAGGGGGTTTTCGTTAAACAGTTAATTAAAGGGATGCGTTTTACATTTCCAGTTTGTTTGAAATAACCAGAAGAAGAACTGGGTAGTTAGCATGAGCAGGGATAGCCATCGTGGCTGAACAGACAAAGAAAAGAGCGCCACCTACAGGAACTCAAACTCCATCAACAGAAAATCCAAGGAGAAAGACGTCACAGTACTGGACACACTGTTTGATTGACAGGTGATCTCTGGGAAGAGGAACACCACAGTGAGGAACACCACAGTGACGAACACCACAGTGAGGAACACCACAGTGAGGAACACTACAGTGAAGAACACCACAGTGAGGAACACCACAGTGAAGAACACCACAGTGACGAACACCACAGTGAGGAACACCACAGTGAGGAACACTACAGTGAAGAACACCACAGTGAGGAACACCACAGTGAGGAACACCACAGTGAAGAACACCACAGTGAGGAACACCACAGTGAGGAACATCAGTGAAGAACACCACAGTGAAGAACACCACAGTGAGGAACACCACAGTGAGGAACATCAGTGAAGAACACCACAGTGAAGAACACCACAGTGAAGAACACCACAGTGAAGAACACCACAGTGAGGAACACCACAGTGAAGAACACCACAGTGAAGAACACCACAGTGAGGAACACCACCACAATCTGCCAGTGGGCTGAGGAAACGTCAAGTCAAGAATTTTCTGATTTCCTGGATTGTGTTATTCTGCTTTGTCTTATTTCTTGTAAAACCTCTAAAACAAGCCCAACTGCATTGGAAACAAGTGAAATGATTTCACCCCCTGGCAGAATTTTCCACTTGCTTTGAGGAGAATCAGATTTGAAGACTAGATGTGACTAAAAGTCAGCACACATGATCACCAGCAAAGTTGCTTTGCTTGACTGAGTCATTGTTTCCCCTCGGAGGGAGGGAGCGGTGGCAGCACTACCTCTAGCATCAGACACAAGTCGTTCAAATGATTTGAACTTTGACTGCCGCTGACTTCTCAAAGCACTTCCAGTCAGATTACGTGTTCGTGTGACGTATGCATCGATGTACAACGATGGAGGAGAAAATACTCACGAGTCTGTCTGAGTTGGTGCAGCACAACATGAACGGCAGCTGAAAATAAAGTCAGTGTTTTCTGTTGACACATTTTCTACTCATTGAACCCTTTGAGCATCGTTCCAATCAGCAAATGAAATGGACATCTATTGACGAGCCGTGACCCCGTCCAGCGTGCATCACTCAGGAACAGGTATCACTAATCCCACTGAGCGCTACACGTGATTTCAATGTTGCGTCTATGCTGTAGCTCTCCTACAGCTCGGCATCTTCCTGGCTTTATAATACCAGTGGATTTGCGTCACCTGATGTTTTTTTATACGCCCCGCCTTCCTGCTGCATGAGCACGTCGGCGGTGATGTATTGACAAGCCTTCCAACGCCCTGCTTAGTGAGCTGGTCATGACTGGCCGCCTTAAATAACTTAAGATGGACATCTTTTGCAGCGGAGGCCCCCCGAGCACCGCCACCTCAGGGAGGGAGGGAAGGAAGGGCCACAGCAGCACTCAGACACAGCTCTGTCCACACACATTAGGCTCCAGGTTTTTCCTTCCCCTCTCTCTCTCTCTCTCTCTCTCTCTCGTATTCTCTCCTTCCCTCTCTGTCTTTCTTCTGTCTCTCTCTCTCACTTCTTTTCTCTCAGTCTTCCACTCCCTCAGAGTCAGAGTGGTAGCTGCAGCAGGGAGGCATGTTGATAACTTGCGTCGCGTGTCAGTACATCCATGTTTGACGTTGAGTAGATGTTTTGTGAAATCGTTCTGATATCGTTTTAAAGCAGTTTCCAGATCTGTTTTAATATTACATTTTTTCCATGTCCATGCAATGCTTGCTGGGAAGGACAGCAGGCCTACCTCTCTCTCTCTTTCTTCATCACTTTTTCCACTTTCTTCTCTGCTTTTTCAATCTCCTTTTTGTGTTTCGCCATCTCTCTCTCTCTCTCTCTCTCTCTCTCTCTCTCTCTCTCCCTGTGTTTCCCTCTCTCTCTCTCTCTCTCTCTCTCTCTCTCCTGTGTTCCTCTCTCTCTCTCTCTCTCTCTCTCTCTCTCTCTCTCTCTCTCTCTCTCTCTCTCTCCCTGTGTTTCCCTCTCTCTCTCTCTCTCTCTCTCTCTCTCTCTCTCCCTGTGTTTCCCTCTCTCTCTCTCTCTCTCTCTCTCTCTCTCCCTCCTGTGTTTCCCTCTCTCTCTCTTGGCGGATGTTTTGATGAATGCCTCGCCGTGCCTCGCCTCAGGCTCCGGCTCTGCGGTTTGAGACAGGCCTGGCACAGGTAAGCACCGAGGTTTATCCCCCCCCCCCCCCGAGGACTTGGCCTCGGGATAGACTGCTGCTGACCCAAAACCACAGAGCTAAGCACTGCCCCCTGTTGTCTACTTTTGGAAAGGGTGTGTATTTGTGTGTGTGTACTATTTGTGTGTGACCGTGCGTGTGTGTGTGTTCTCCGTTTCTCCGCATGTGGTTGGTCTATTTTTGGGAGCTGCAGCAGCTTGGCCAAACTGACTCGATCACGAAGGAGGCTGGTGTTATTCTTCATCCAGATCTTGGCAAACGTGCATCCAGACCATCCGGTTTTCTGTCAGCAGGCTCCGGGCATATCTTCCATTTGTTACATCGGTCATGAAGCCGGTTCTGCAAACAGGAAGTCTCTTCAGGGACAATAAGGAATTAACTTAAACTGGAAGGGAGAGATGGAGAAAAATGAAGTATCAGTGGTTTGAGCTGGGAGCTTCCCAGTACAACCTCAGTCTCAGCATGCAACTGAGGGTTAACTGCCTTGCTCAAGGACACCTCAACTATAGATGCTGAGGGAGTGTGACCACTTCAACTGCCCATGAGCAGATTTGAACCTGCAACCTTCTCGTCACAAGCCCACTTCTCTCAATGTCCACTGTGAGTGAATGGCAGCGAAACCGGTGTCCTCCTCTCAGTATCAACACTCGTTCAACTCCACCGGTAGCACGGCCTTGTGTTTTACTGTTCCACATCTAAAAGGTCTTGGGTTCAATCCCAGCCTGTGTCTCGTCAAAGCGCCCTTGAGCAAGACGCCGGACTACCTGCCTGCTCACTCGTTGTCAGAGTGTGATGCAAAATCTGTGCACGACGGCGGCAAAACTGCACCGCCGGTATCGTCTTACCGGGCCGGCGCAGTATTACACGGGCAAACGGAACTGCGTGCGACTCCCGTCGGAAAGAGCCGAACCAGGGAAATGTAAGCCCTGCTGATGGTTGTTCACAGAGCCGACCCACAACTAGGGGATGTTACCTGGCAGGAAGACACACCTTCATATTTACTGTAAATACAAACAAGCACTAAAATAACAGTTTTTTAATACCTCGGCTTCTTAATGTCTTTTTCTGAGGCTTGATGTCCGAGCTGGCTGGTGTGCAGGCTCCTGTATTCAGTCTTAAAATACGTGAAAAATGTTTCGCTTGTTTGAAGAACAAGATAGGGTAGACTGAAGCGGATTATTTCACAAGTATTAAGAAACTGACCAGATAAAATGATGAAACATGTTGGTTTGCAGTGGAAACAAGTGAAACTATCTCAACACTTTGGTAGATTTTTTCACTTGTTTGAGTAACAAGATGTTAAGACACAATAGTAAATGATGAGTTAACACTATAAAAGCCAGGACGTCTTCAATTTACTTTGAATTGAATTGATTGAATTTGACTTGTATCAATGAAATGTCTCTTTCTTTCCAAATCAATTTAACACATGAAACAAAATAACAGTTCTAATTGCATTTACCATTTCAACTGGCCTTCTCTTAGATCACCCATAAATCCATTGGCCTTTCTAGTGTTGAGGTGCCTCCTCCTCCCCTCCATCTTCCACCTCTGCCTCCTGACTGAAATCGATCTAATGGGTGAAATGATCCTGGTCAGTCTCACTGATGGAGAGGAGCGACGGGTCCTGACATTCGGTGTGTGATGAAGAGCCCATCCAGTCCACAGATAGGGGGGGGGGGGGCTGGGAAACAGATGAGCTGGCAGCTCTGCGGGGGGGCTGAAAGAGGATTCGACCGACCATCGCCGTGTGCTTTTATTTATTTATTTATTTTTTAACACGCAGATGCAGAAATCCTCCATTCCTCCTCCTCCGTTATCCATTACATAACCAGGTCAGCCAGCATCCTCCACATACGACCATGTACTCTACTGGCTGTTGTCATTTCCAGTCACATCTGGGACGGCCGGCTGGCTCTTCTGCCCACCAGATGTGGCGACGGCCTCCAGCCTCTTGATCACCAGCATGCACCGACACGAAACCAGTGGAGGGGCCGCCGGCGTGAATCCTTACATCCCAGATAACACGGCAAAGAGATTTAGAGCAATGACCGCTGGATTACACCGCGGATATAAATAGACGAGGAGGAAGCTCAGTACAGTAGGGGTGACACATGATGCCGTGCAAGATGAGAGGGTGTAAGTGCATCGGTGTATCCGCTACACACACACACACACACACTACTGCTTCAACAGTCTTGGTCAATGAGCAGCTCCACTGAAGCACGTTGGGGTTTGGTGCCTTGATGGTAGTTGCTGAGGGTGGGGATTCTGGGTTTCCGCTTCTCAGGGGGATTCAAACCGGTGACATCTGATTGAATCACACAGTAAGACGTTCAGCATCCAGCACAGCGTTCACTCTCATCACGATACTGTAGGTCCTTCGGGTACCAACACCCAGGCGATGAGTCGTAAGCGTTTCCAAGTCAACCGGTGTAGTTTGAGCCATTTCAATGGAAGGTGTTGAGGGGGAGGGGGGGGGCGTCACACACCTCCTCCTCCAACCTTCAGGCCACCGCCGCCACGTCCCTGTTAATCCCTCCTGCAGGGAGGTCATGGAAACCTCATCTCATCGCCCGGCTTTCAAACTGGGCTTTCATTACGAGGGTCAATGATGTGACGTCTCAGTCCGTTATTACCCCGATAGAAGACGGCCAAAGAAACACGGGAAACGTATCGAAATATTCTATATATCTGCTTGATGTTACAAAGTACAAAAACTAAAAAACTCACATGAACAAAACTGTAATAAAACAGTTACTTTTTCCAGTTTTATCCAGGATGATTCATGTTTTTAGATTTTCAACAGTGGAAAATACTGAGAAAATGTATTAAATGTTCAAATGTAAACTTATATACTAATACACAACGTGGACAGAATACATTCATGTGAACTGACTGAACCCTGTTTCAGTCAGACGTTTCCTGCCCCTCTTTGGAAAACCTTATGTGTCATTGATCTATAGTCTTATATACTATGTGGGTTGTAATAACCCAGTCACCACATTTGCTCGAGGCACAAATGATTGACCCAACAAAGACAAAGTGGTAAGAGTTGGAGAGCTGTGATTTCTAGGAGGTGTATTTCTGTCTTTATTTGATAGATGACAGTAGAGAGAGAGACTCGGGGAGAGAGAGGAGGATGACAACGGTCCCAGGCTAGATTCAGACCCAAGACATATCAAAAATACACGATAAAGAAAACACGTACTGTATACAATATTTACAGGAAACAAGACTCAGACATACTACACAAGTGACAACAACAACCAGAATCTTCCCCATTTCTGAGGGGAAATTCAATAAACCAAGATTGTTAGAGAACAAACTAGTGGTACAGGGACACCTCGGAGCCTTACAGTGATCGTACGTTGTCAAGGCGCCCTGTCAAATCAAAAAAAAACTACGAACCAAGTCGTAGGACGAACTCCTGTCGCTTGTCTCTGGCTGCAAGAGACAGCAGAGTGTTCACCGAGACAAGAAGAAGAAGAAGAAGAACAAACGCAGATTGTTGACCTGCCGTCAGCGCGTGAGCCGTGTGTCCGGTTTCAGAGAGGGGGCGGAGCCGTGCCCTACTTCGGCCCGGCGCTACCTGCCAAATGGCTTGCAGGTAACGTGTTGAAGAGCAGACGCGTGGACGGCTGGGCAGCGAAGCAGAGAGCCTGACCTCACGCCCATATGGCCTCGCCTGAGCTGCCCATTCCTCAACAGCCTGTCTCTCTGCACCTTGTCCTGTCCATGAACCCCAATTCATCAACTAACCCCTCCATCACACACACACACACACACACACACACACACTCAAACATACGTACACACACCAATTTCATAAATCAGCTACCGCTACATTAGGGATGTTCTCTGTAAAGCTGCTTAACACATTGTCATCGCCTCAACCATCCTGGTGCCAAACACCTGGACCTGGAGCCATCTTGTTTTTTTACCCAGAAGAAGAAGAAGAGAAGAAGTCAAGGGAGGGAATGGAGGAGGAATAAGGGGGGGGAGTGAGATGAAGAAGGAGAGCAAGAGAGTGAGAGAGAGAGAGAGATGGTGTTTGGGAGGTAAAGAAGGGAGTTAGGGTGTCACCGGGGGAGGCAACAGCATGCCAGAGGAAGAGGAAGGTAGAGAGAGACAGGGAGGTCGAGAGGGAGATTGAGGGAGGGATAGACAGGTAGGGAGAGATAGGGGAAGGGGTGGTGGAGGGAGAGAGAGACAGGGAGGCAGAGGTAGAGGAAGGAAGGAGAATAAAACAGGTGAGGTCGAGAGGGAGAGACAGGTAGGGAGAGATGGGGGGAGACAGAGGGAGAAAGAGGGAGGCAGAGAGAGAGACAGAGAGGTAGAGGAAGGAAGAGAAGAAAACAGGGTAGAGATAAAGAGAGGCAGAGGGAGGGAGAGACAGATAGTGAGAGGTGGGGGGAGACAGAGGGGGAGAGACAGGGAGGCGGAGAGGGAGAGGGAGAGACAGGTAGTGAGAGATGGGGGAGACAGGGAGGCAGAGAGGGAGAGAAGCAGCGTCGGAGGCGGAAGGATGGAGATGCAAGGATATAAAAGGAGACAGAGAGGGAGGGAGAGAGAGGGGAGAAAAGAGGGAGATGGGGGAGGGAGAGAGGGAAAAATAAGGTGGTAGTGGGAGGATGAGAAGGAAACAGGAGGGTAGAGGGGGAGATACAGGGAGGCAGAGGGAGGGAGAGACGCAGAGTCAGAGGTGGAGAGGAAGGAGATGCAGAGAGATAACAGGAGACAGAGAGGAAGGGAGAGAAAGGGTGAGATGGGGAACTAGGGAGGGATGTTAGGGGGAGGGAGGGAAAAATAGGGAGGAGGATGAGAAGGAAACAGGGAGGTAGAGGGAGGGAGGGATGTGGAATGGGAGGCAGAGAGAGGTAAAGGGAGTGGAAGGGAGAGGTGGAAAGAAATGGAGAGAGACAGAGTGGGAGGAGAGAGGGGGTGAGGCTGGGTGAGGCTGGGTGAGGCTGAAGGTGACCAGAGGTGCAGAACACCATCTGGTCCCACTGTGAGGCAAACAGGAAACACTCTGAGAACCACGGCTCTCCAGAAGGTTCTGAGCCCCGCCCCCTCTCTCTCAGGGAGGTCAGAGGTCAGGGTAATAGATACTCTCTGAGCCCCACCCCCTCTCTCAGGGAGGTCAGAGGTCAGGGTCAGCTACATGGAGCTGGTAGTGTGTCTTGGTCAAGGACACTGGAGGGATTGCACCAGATTGCCTCTCGATCATAAAACCGCCACTACTTGATGAATCATATATTTTTTTCTGTTTCTGTTTTTGTAAGAACCCAAAGGTCTCCAGTGGTTTTACTCGGTTTCTACTAGTTTCTACTAGTTTCTACTAGGTTGAACTGGGTCTCCTTTAGACAGTTTTGAACTTGTCATAGTGAATAGACAGAGTGAATAAAAGATCTTTGACCTACTCCCTGACTAGAGACTCTTGACCCCACCGTCTCCGGCCTCCTCTCTGGTTTCCTGCCGACGCTCCACCACGTCAAACAAAAACAAGCAAACAGAAAGAAGAACCTCGTGAGACTAGATTGTTTGAATGCAGCCGGTTATTTTGGATCGAGCCATACGTTTTCAAAGAGCTTTTTTACAGCGCCAAAAAGGGTTTCTGGCACCCCTTTTTGTGAGAGTGTACAGTAATGAACCACAACATGAGTGGTGAGTTTGTACACGTTGTCGCCCATCAGTTACATGCCTGATATGGACTTCCTCCTCAGCCACGGCACAACGGCGCTTGGTCCTCCCGATACCAGGCGTGGGATCATTTTCTCCTCCCGCCGGATCGTGCCGGCCCGGTGAACTCTGGATGACCCCGGTGGTCCTCCGGGAAACAGCCGGAAGATGTCGGGAGCAGATGGATGTGACACGGAAGACATTTTCCACACGACTGTTCAGAAAGCTTCAGAGACGAGGAGGAGGAAGAACGGTCTAGTTTCAATCACTACTACTACTACTACTACTACTGCTGCTACTGCTACTGCTACTACTACTGCTACTGCTACTACTGCTACTGCTACTGCTACTACTGCTACTGCTACTGCTACTGCTGCTACTACTGCTACTACTGCTACTACTGCTACTGCTACTGCTGCTACTACTGCTACTACTACTACTGCTACTGCTACTGCTACTACTGCTGCTGCTACTGCTACTGCTACTGCTACTACTGCTACTGCTACTACTGCTGCTACTGCTACTACTGCTACTGCTACTACTGCTACTGCTGCCGCTGCCACTGCTACTACTGCTACTGCTACTACTGCTACTGCTACTGCTGCTACTGCTGCTGCTGCTGCTGCTACTGCTACTGCTACTGCTACTGCTGCTGCTGCTGCTACTGCTGCTACTACTGCTACTGCTACTGCTGCTGCTGCTGCTGCTGCTACTGCTACTGCTACTGCTGCTGCTGCTGCTGCTGCTGCTGCTGCTACTGCTACTGCTACTGCTGCTACTGCTACTACTGCTGCTACTGCTACTACTGCTACTGCTACTACTGCTACTGCTGCCGCTGCCACTGCTACTACTGCTACTGCTACTACTGCTACTGCTACTGCTGCTACTGCTGCTGCTACTGCTGCTGCTGCTGCTGCTACTGCTACTGCTACTGCTGCTGCTGCTGCTACTGCTGCTACTACTGCTACTACTGCTACTGCTACTGCTGCTACTGCTGCTGCTGCTGCTGCTACTGCTACTGCTACTGCTACTGCTGCTGCTGCTGCTACTGCTGCTACTACTGCTACTACTACTGCTGCTACTGCTACTACTGCTACTGCTGCCGCTGCTACTGCTACTACTGCTACTGCTACTGCTGCTACTGCTACTGCTGCTACTGCTGCTGCTACTGCTGCTGCTGCTGCTGCTACTGCTACTGCTACTGCTGCTGCTGCTGCTGCTGCTGCTACTGCTACTGCTACTGCTGCTACTGCTGCTGCTGCTGCTGCTACTGCTACTGCTACTGCTACTGCTGCTGCTGCTGCTACTGCTGCTACTACTGCTACTACTACTGCTGCTACTGCTACTACTGCTACTGCTACTACTGCTACTGCTGCCGCTGCTACTGCTACTACTGCTACTGCTACTACTGCTACTGCTACTGCTGCTACTGCTGCTGCTACTGCTGCTGCTGCTGCTGCTACTGCTACTGCTACTGCTGCTGCTGCTGCTACTGCTGCTACTACTGCTACTACTGCTACTGCTACTACTACTGCTGCTACTACTGCTACTACTGCTACTGCTACTGCTACTGCTACTACTGCTACTGCTACTACTGCTACTACTGCTACTGCTACTGCTACTGCTGCTACTACTGCTACTACTGCTACTACTGCTACTGCTACTGCTACTGCTGCTACTACTGCTACTACTGCTACTGCTGCTGCTGCTGCTGCTGCTGCTGCTGCTACTGCTACTGCTACTGCTA
Source organism: Hoplostethus atlanticus (assembly GCA_034670405.1). NCBI lineage: Eukaryota > Metazoa > Chordata > Actinopteri > Trachichthyiformes > Trachichthyidae > Hoplostethus > Hoplostethus atlanticus. The sequence continues at coordinate 204,988 of JAXDDX010000218.1, forward strand.
CTACTGCTACTGCTACTACTGCTGCTACTGCTACTACTGCTACTGCTACTACTGCTACTGCTGCCGCTGCTACTGCTGCTGCTGCTACTGCTACTACTGCTACTGCTGCTGCTGCTGCTGCTGCTGCTACTGCTACTGCTACTGCTACTACTGCTACTAGCAGTAGGTGGGCCTGGTTCGTCGTCTCAGGGTCGTGGGTTCAAGCCCTACATAGTGTTGGCATCACCTCTGTAAATCGCTTTGGATTAAAAGCGTGTACTGTAAAGTAATACTACTACTACCACTACTACTACTGCTGATCCTTTCATGTTCATACAGTTACATACCCCCGCCCACTACTACTACATGTACTATGTGTTAGTACCCTGCTGGTCACCAACTCGCCTCTCATTTTTCATCTTGCTAAGTTACCCATTTCCCTCCTGCTCCTCGTGCTCCTCCTCCTCCTGCCCAGCTGAGTGTCTCCTCTGTTAACCACTGAACTAAAATAAATTGAACTGAAGACGACAAACAAAGTTGCATGGCCGCATACAGCCGCCGTGACCGTCGTCCTCTGTAGCTGCACTATGTAAGACATATTATAAAACATGACCAAACCAGTCTGGAGCGGTGAGGGTCCTGCTATGGAGACGCATTGTGTTCTGCCCTAGATACTACAGGGAGGGGGGGAGGACGGGAGGACGGGGGGACGGGGGGGACGGGGGGACGGGGGGACGGGGGGGAGGACGGGGCGACGGGGGGGGTGGGGCCTACCGCCAAACAGGTTTAAGCACCGAGACACTCATCGCAGATACACTCCCTTTCCTGTCCCACTTTCCTCAACTCCCTATAGTTATGTATGTGTGTATGTGTGTGTGTGTGTGTGTGTGTGTGTGTGTGTGTGTGTGTGTGTGTGTGTGTGTGTGTGTGTGTGTGTGTGTGTCCTTAATCCCGCTCCACAGCCCAAACAGCAGCACTTTTCAGCCTTACCCCCCCCGTGTTTCCTTTTCACAACAAATTGCCATTCCAATTTGTCTCTTATTGCTCAGCGGGGCGCGACTAGTAATCTACTGGAGGCTTGATCACATGGATCTACTGGATCACATGGAGCTGAACCAAAACACACTCTGTGTTTTATCAACTTTATCATTTATTTGTTGCTCGTGTTACTGAAGATGAATCTAGATAGAGAGAGTTTACTTCTCTTCCTTGTTGAGGTTGTGATGCCATATGCTTACACCTACAGATGTTCTCTGATGTGACAACCTCAAATAAGTTTCCCACTATTTATAAAACTAAAATATATATATATATATCAGAATCAGAATCAAGTCTATTTAGTACATACGATGCAAGGAATTTGACTCGGTGACGTTGGTGCATTAAAAAACTAAAGGTAGACAGACACAACAATCAAATAAAGTCACTCGATATGAATGAATAAATAAACATGTACGTGTGTCTGCAAAATGTATGAGACATTTGTATAGTTTCATTGATTTCACCACTTGATTGATAAATGGGCGTTTTTTTTAGTAGTTTTTTAATAAGTAGCCAAGATAGACCAGAATGCAATGCAGTAGCTAAGATAGACCAATGCAACCACAGCTTGCATCTTTACGGACGTGTCACCAGTAGCGTGTGAAAAGCCCTTTTCATTGGCTCTTTTTGTAATGTGACCAACCCGGCAGGCCACGCCCCCTTCTCTGGGGAAACATAAACATACAACTCTAACAGTGTAAGAGGATCTGAGGTTGGATTTTTACTCCCATAGAGAAGTATGGGATTTTGAAATTGAAACTGTAGGAACTCTGTGTATATACACATATACAGTATATCTCTATAGATACATATAGAGATATATAGAGGTATACAGTATATGAGTGATATGCTGTGTCAGTATGAAACTCGGTAAGTTGTCGATTCGTCACCGAGACTGTTCGTGTGTTTTACTCGTGCATCAATAACAGATGTTCCAAAGCGACCACATGACCCGAGCCGTGATGAGTGGCGACCCCGGGGTCCGGCCCTGAGGTTAAACCCTGAGGGGCCAGGCTCAGACCCAGGGAGGGAGGGAAGACGCCGGCGGCATCGATACAGGATTGATGCTCAGTCACAGCGGCTCCGCGGCCGCAATGTCACGCCCGGGTCTTCCTGCTGATGGAGAAACCCGGCGCCTTTGTCAATACGACACGCTCACCGGTGTGACCGTGAACGTTAAAACATATCGATTGGTCACAAAGTGGAGGTGATGGGTACGTCGTAGGGCGTAGGACTGGAGGATCAGAGCTTCTACGTGTTACGCCAGTTTCATACAAATAAACGTGTGTTTTGCTGCTCTCCATCAGCGCGGTCTTTCCTGGGGGGAAATCCTCTGGAGACAGGAAGTGATGCCAACTCACTCTCCAGGTAGGGAAGGTTGGCACGAGGCGAAGCGCTGCCTCGGCATGTCCTCTGCCGTTACGTGCACTTCCTGTAGGTGAAGCCCTCATGCATTATACAACAACAACAATCGCTCCTGAAGGGAAACAGGCGACAACTCAAACTGCCACGTCGTTCAATAATATCAATATATAGACAGAAGCACGAGAACGTATACTCGTATAATGGAATTGCAATCAAACCTGTTTTAGCTTTATCAGTGAGTGGTGGAAATGTGTTTCTCATAGATTATTGATTTTTGGATTGAGAGCTTTAAAATACGTAATAGGTCAATAAGTTGTTTTGTACAGTGTTGGGAAGGGAGGGGGGGGGGGGCTTCACCTCTTCACTTGAACTGATCAATTTGTTTTAACCTCTAGGGGGAACAATCACAAAATGTCAAATCACTTTTAAAAATCCACAAGTTAGAATAACAGTTTCATATTAATAACGATGTTTGCAATTTAGTCCGTTACGTTTTGACTTCATGCTGTGGGGAGGTGAACACCTTGCACACACTGACATGGTGACACGGTGTCTCTTATTTGCTGTTTGGGCGCCATCTGCTGGTGAGAAACGATACTCACACCTAGGACAAAAACACACAAACATCTTACAGTTTCCCATCTTATTTATTTGGGTCTTTCTTATTAAGTATTGTCAATAAGTCAGAGATAAAAACATACATTAACATTATTCCATAAAGCGATGAGCAGAACACAAAGGTGAGAGAAGGTTGATGGGAATTATTTGACGAGACAAATTCTCACATTTGAAAGCAGCTTCTCTGAAGGACAGGAGGGTTTTTGAGTCAACCTTGTTTCCTGTTTTATCTTGTCATATATCACAAGACTCTCAGCCCAATTGGATTATGCATTAATGGAACAAACTACTCTGTTTGTTTACACCAGGTTATTGAAAGACACGATGCAAACATAGACAGATGAAACTGCACTCAGGTCTACATCTCTACCTTCTGAAAGTCACCCTGAGCTTTAATCACAGGCCCTCTGAGCTGGTCCACTTCCCCTGCTCACAGCGGAGCTCCTCTGAATGAAAAAACAGACTGAAAATAACACACAAATGTACCTGAACCAACAATCCACCTTCACTCAACCCTCTGTGACGTGGACCCAACCCAAAATTAATCTCTAAAACAGACTAGGAGACACAGAGCACCAAGACACGAGACTGATCTGTTGCTGAAGGAAGACACTGACTGTTTGGGATGAGGGACGGCACCAAAATCATCTCTGGTCGATAGCTCTGTCCGTTGCCAGGGTAACGCTTTAGCATGAAGTATGTTGAATAATCGTTGGCCGCTAGCATTTCCTAAAAGTGAGAAAATGAGAAGTTGTAGCAGCTCTGATGGTTAGTTCATTTAATGACTAAAACAATTTAAGGGACTGGTTAACTTGACAGGAGATAACCCTCTCCACCAGACTTGTTTTGTTGTTGTTGTTGTTGTTGTTGTTGTTGAAGTCTAAGGGACTTGGACCTGAAGATTGATATTTTCATATTTTCAGAACTTATGAATGTACCGTTAGCATTAGCGCAGCAGACAGCGCTATCTACCGGAGACACAGGGATGATCCCAGTGGGCCAAACTCCCAAAAGGTCATTGAGGTCTTTTACAGGAAACATCAACATGAACACAGAGCAGTTAGGACACCAGACTGGAAGGACAACAGACAAACAGAGATTAAACAACGTGACTAACAAAGTGTACACTAGACACACACTTATAATGAAGGTAACGAGCGATGAAGACAAGTACAAGAGTGATGCTGAAGTTCTTCAAACCAAACATTTAGTGCAATTAAATCCAATCCAATCCAACCAGTGTGCACAGAACCACTATTCCCCACTCATCCTGACTAGTACCACTTGTTGTACTAGAGGTCAGGCATCTTTCCAGTTGAAGAGACAATTAAAACCACCATCATATACATATAGGAGGGAGGAATTCCTGCAGCTTTTCTGTTAGTGTAAAAGCTTATAAATAATAAAAAAATAACGACAGCTCGAAAAGTCCAGCTTTCATTTTCTTCCATAGCACAAAAAACAAGCCAGGAAAAAGTCAGGAAACGAACAAGGTGTAAAAGATTCTTCAAACAGGGAAGTTAAGGAGTCTAGGAACCCGGTAGAGCAACGCTTAGCGGCGCTTCGATGGCGTCTTGCTTCTGTAATTCAACGTATTTTCGGTTGAAATGGGACGTTGTGGGGAGGGACTGTTTCAAAGCGTACACCATGAAGGAACCACTAAAAGCACGCCGTTTTCCAGGAAGTAGAAGTACTGGACGTTATGATATGGAGCATTAGCTAACACTTTAATCACACTGCAAATTAATACGCTTCCCTCGTCAAAGTATGAGCTAAAACCAGCACAGCCACGCGTTCCCACCATCATCATCATGGGCTACCCTCATCGTGGCTGGTGTTATTTGATCCTAGGCCAGAGGTGAAAGGTCACATGTTCAACCTGGGTTCCCACGGGTCCTCTTCTCAGACAGCAGATCTTCATGGAGGAGTCGGCCAGTGTTAGTATGGATGTTAGAAGACTCTCCACTCGTCTACTTGGAATGCTTCAGGGCCAGCTGATGGGAAATGGGGACAAGGTCATCTACACACTCATCACAATAAAGAGTCCTATTGTTATTATTATTATTATTATTATTGTTGTTGTTGTTGTTGTTATTATTGTTATCATTATTATTAGTGTTATTGTTGTTGTTGTTATTATTGTTATTATTATTAGTGTTATTATTGTTGTTGTTGTTGTTATTATTATTATTATTATTATTGTTATCATTATTATTAGTGTTGTTATTATTATTATTGTTGTTGTTGTTATTATTGTTATTATTATTAGTGTTATTATTATTATTGTTGCTATTATTATTATTGTTTTTATTATTATTGTTATTGTTATTATTATTGTTATTATTATTATCATCAATAATTTTATATATAACTGTTTATTAACATAAACTCTCACTGTGCTACAAGAAACACAAAAGGAGATGAAACAAGAATAAAATGCAAAGAAAGTCATTCAGTAATTCACATCAACTTCTTTTCTATAAGGAAAGTGATTTGGGGTTTTCTATGTGATCTTTCCTTCAAGGGCTTCTTCTGTCCTTCCCCACTGTGGACATATTTAAGGTTTGGTGTTCAAAGAGTCTCCACGTAATCCAATCAGGTTCATCTTCACGGTCAAATTGCTCTCGTTTAATCACCATAAATGTCGGTTTTATGGCATGAGGATGAAATGGATCTGACTAATTGGGTTTTCTTAAAGACTGACTTTAATAAAGGCCTGTCCCACAAGCTGAATGAGAGTGAATGAGCTCATTCTCCATTTGTGCTTTTACACAGTGCAAATAAAGTACCTTTTGTTCAGCTAACACCAGTGTTAGTCGTACAACATGGGGAAAAAGCACCATCCAGCCCCCATATAAACACACAATAGGGGCACATTTCATTCATGCTTTCTTTCAACATGAAAAGTCAACCAGTTCCATCATTCATCTTGTAGAAAAAATGTCTGGAATCTCTACATTTTCAGTTTTTGCACAACTTTTGTCTGTAAACAAGCTGACGATGTTTAAATGTTTAAAAGGCCCTTAGAGCTTCAGCTTGGCAATTAGTGAATTTAACTCATTTAAAGGGGATATTACAGAGACTATTACTGCCATTTGATCTCTGCAGTTATTATTTTTAATCTTAAATGTACCCATAATTATAGAATGACTCAAATAATTATAGGAAATTATTAAGATATAGCCATTATAGTATAAGCATTAAAATAATTGATATTTTGGAACTGCAACCAGGTGAGAAGATTTAACGTTATAGTCCTTTACTCCCCAGGAACAATTATGCAGGGAGGAAAAAAGTTGCAGGAGTAGGAATGAGGAATGTGCTGACTTCAGCACTAGACTTACAATGAAGATGAGAGAGAGATATTTTAAAATTTATATATTTTTCTTTCATATTGTTTCTTCTTTGTTAGTGCAAATAAAAAAGACAGCATGCTGCCAAGTGAAAAAACACAATGTATGTATGCTTGATATTGAGATTGGCCTACTGTTTAAACAACAGCAATAGTAATAGAACATGTTGCTTGTTTTTGAAGTGGTTAACGCAAAAGTACTCTAACAAGTTACTTTAAATAAAAAGTAAAAGTATTACAGATATAAAGTTGCGTCACCTTGTGAGCGGTGTCTGCAAGCTGCTGGGCTTTGTGCATCAGCTCAACAGTCTTGTCCTCAGCACGGGTCAGTCTCTCTCCACGTTCCCCCAGAGCCAGGACTACACTACCCATAGTGCCCCCTGGGGGGCGCTGCCCAGGCTGACCTATCCATACAAAGGGGGAGAGAGGATGTAAAGAGTTCATTCAGCAGAGCGAGAGTCAATATAAAGAAAATGCATCATTCTGTCTTCTGTCCTGATGTGAGTCATCATTTAATCCCACATCTTGCAGAGCTCCTCAGGTGGAGCGTGGCACCAGAACCACGACTGTAAGGGTTCAAATCCCCCCACCGGCACTTTGGAAAATCCACCAAGTGGAACATACAACAAAATACTTTAAATTAACAGTAAACAATCTTGCCTAGTGCAGCTTTAAACTAAAATCTAATTATTTTTTGGACAGTTCAGGAAAGGTGTGTGTGTGTGTGTGTGTGTGTGTGTGTGTGTGTGTGTGTGTGTGTGTTTATTTATATATATATAAATATATAAATATATTTCATAAGTGTTCGACAGATTGAACAGGCTTAACAGGACGCATTATCCCCCCAGCAGGGTGGACGCAGGTTCAAACCCCTGGCTCGGCATGCATCTGCCCTTCTAACGTGCCCTTGGGCAAGACGCTGAGTCCTTCCTGTCAATGGGGGGGATGTGTAAAGAGAATTTCCCCAGCGAATCAATCCAACTGTTTTATTACTATCACTAACTTCCCCAGGTCGGCTGAGGTTAAACTCAGTGTGCTGCTGTTGATTTGTGACTCGGTGCCCTGCTGCAGCCTGGCACCTCTCCCACACATTACCATCCCCCTGTCAGCGGGTTCAATGGTCTCAACGCCCCAGGCCTGCTAAAGGCCAGCTATTGTATCAACCCCCCCCCCATAAAAACAAAGTCTCCTCTCATCTGGCGGCCACATCATAGAGGAGCCATTCTCCACTGCAGCAGAGAGGTGTAGCACAGCCGAGGACAATAGACAAACACCCAGCAGACCAGAGCTGTTGAAGTGAGAATGAGCCAGAGAGAGAGGAGCCGAGGATAATATGAGTTGAGGAGACATGCCATTATAAATGAGGCGGGGGGGGCGGGGCAACTTGCGACCGGAAGTGAATGAGTTTTATTTGAACATGCTGTATATCCGTTACAAAGAAAGCCACGGCACTCTTGTGTGCGCAAGTTAAAAAAGGCTTTATATTTCTAATGCTACCTACGTGTTTCAGCATCGGTGCCTTCAACTGGGATAACAGCAGCAAAATAAAGGCTTTTTAAACTTTTGAACACACAAAAAGACTGCCTTGGCTTCCCTTGAATCCAATGAGCACTCTTTAGAGAAGCATAAAGCAAGGATGCACTCTGGTGTCCCCTGTCAACCTGCTATCTAACCATTTTGGATCCATCAGTATCTCTAAAATATAAAGGACAAAGCCTGTAAAAGTGTCATTTCATTTCATCATCATTAGTTGCCTTACCTCTACCCTGCGAACGACCTCGCTTTGCAACCATCATATTCTTCATACGATTGAAGAAGGCTTTGCAGCGGTAGATGACCAGATTCATGGTGCAGGCCTCTGGCAGAAGGACAACAGGGAGGCAAAGCAACAACTAATCAGGTATGAACTCGATGATTTCCAGAGTCAGAAACCTCAAAACCCCCCCGGTACGGTACCTCCTGTCAGTTTGGCCTGACAGTTGACGAACTCTGCTTGTCTGGGAGGAACGTAGCTCTTCCGTCTGGCCTGCAGGCTTCTCGACCTGGGGCCCGGTGGGTCACTCGGGCCAGCCTGGATCTCACGGGCGTCCAGGCTCATTCTCCTCTTTCTGCCCACCTTGCCCAGTTTCCCGGCCTTCCCCTCCCAGTAGGTCTGGCAGGCGTGGTACAGGATCTGGACAAAGATGCACTTCTCTGCTGCTGAGCTGGCCACCCACTGGTCCAAGGCATTGTCAAACACCAGGTCGAACTCTGGGCAGTCCTGGAAGAGGAGCACAGAAGAGACTGGTCCAGCAGCATGGTGGGGAGTTGAATCATGATATATATGGACACAGACTTACACTAAAAAAATGAAAACAATGTGGGTTTGAGAAAATGATACATGCCGACACCAGGCACTATAGTAGAAGTCACACCAGCATGAGAAGCTCTAGGTTGGTGCGCGGTGCGTTCACTGACCAGGAAGTAGCTTTTCTAACTGTAGTGGCTAAGTCAACGCAGGAATTACATATTGTGTTCAGAGATTTTCTTAGTTGCAGCACCACTCTGCTACCACATCACGTTGGTGTTAAGAGATGGAGTTAACGTAGAAATCTGATCTAAGCAAAAGTTAAAGTTAAACAAATAACAGCCTGTCAGGGTGCTGCTGACCTTATTGGGGTTGATGCCGTTGACCTGTCGGAGCTGGTCCACCGTCCACTGGGACCTCCTGGTGAAGGAGGAGGAGCCACCAAACTGCTTGACCTTCGTAATGAGGAGCTGAGGAGGCCTCTTATTGGTCACTGGAGAGATGAAGAGGCGGGATACAAGATCAGGGCTTCCCCAGCCTTGGGACCTCCTCTAAGGCCCCTGATATTGCCATGGGGTTGCTATCAAATGCATTCATACGCAGAAGCCAGTGGAATTGCCCTACTGCTTGGCTATATAGTTCTATACAGTTCTATTGAGATTATTTATTTATTTTGACTTCAATTTATCCAGGGAAGATGATTTATGGTGGAGGCAAAATGATTCATGGAATCTGAAAATATATATTTCTAACATCCAAATTATGTTTGTAAGTTTTGTAAGAAATGCCTTTTTCTTTTGAAATAATGAATATTTTCTCTGGGCTTCTAATACTGAATTAAAGTAATAATCTGTGACATTTTCATACAAATAAATGGAGATGGAGACAAAATTTAAAAAACAAAACTAGGAACTCACCAATTATCAAAATCAGCACAATAAAATGGTACATACAGTATATATGGTACATGTTGTGAGATTTGTCACGTGGTTTTATTGTTGTAACTGTGGTTTTGTTGGTTATCATTAGGTTTCATTTTGTGTATTTACTGCAAACCAGTTGGCTTGGAATTGGAAAGGACACATGGACGGGGCTGACGGACAGGTTTGCTGCTGGGTTCAAACCTGTGACCTTTCTGTTGCTCTCTACCCTGCCACCCTAACATGTGGTTGAGACCATGCAGCTATAGGATCCATGTCCAGTCGTTTCGGTTCCACATCCCCTGACAGTGTGAGCCGGTGATCTCAGACACCCTGCAGCTCTGCCAGCCCTGTATGCTCCCAAACAACGGCTCCTGTGATGCACCGCTCAACAATGCTTCTGTTCAGGACAAGCAACTGGGTGAAGCCTGCCGGAAGAAACCACACTGACTCTAAAACGGATGGAGGGAAAAAGCCTAAAAAAGTGTAGAAAAATTGGATTGTGGCTGAGAGGTTGCAGGTTTGAATCCCCAGACTGTCTGGGTGAAACTGCCCAGGGAAACTACTGCCATAAAGTACCCTCGAGCAAAACATCACTTTGAATGGATTTCCATGAAAGTGATTAGGTTTTGGGGATGATTTGGATCTGGGATTTCCACCATTATCATTTGTTGATGAATAAGGAATGATGTTTGTTCAGCGTTCCAAAACAGACTAAAGCCAGAAATCTCAGCACCTGGCCAAGTAATCGATTAGTCATTTGCATTGATCAATAACCCCATAAACCCCTGCAGATATATTACGGTCATTTTGTGCAATGGGGCACTAAAAATCATACTTATTGCCCCTTTAAACCCAAACGGCTGTAGTGGAGCTGCTAGTGGAGGGCTGTGGTTGTACTGGGCAGCTCCCTCATGTACAAGCTTTTACTTTTTTAATTAACTTTTTAAATGCACTTTTAACATTTGACTGTATATTTTCTTAAAGCAAAGTACCTTGTTTCAAAATGCTGAATTTTAAGTTTTGTTGTTGCTTTTCTTTCCTCTCTATTTTTATAATTGGACTTTTATTTTCCTATCTCTCCTTTTAATCATTATTAATTTGAATTGTTCCTTTTAATGTAAAGCACTTTGAGCTGCATGTTTTCGTATGAAAGGTGCTATATAAAGTTTATTATTATTATTATTATATGTGTAGCTGTATGTGAGCAGGGTGCATGCACGCTCAGCAGATCTAAACAAAAAGCTTAACAAATCCATTTTACCTGAAAGACATATGAACGTCGCATAGTCCCCTTTGCCTCCAGTAGGCAGGAAGGACAGTCTCTTCCTCTTCCTCCTCCGCACCTCCACTGCCACCAGCATCCGCTCATCACGAGGGATGAAAACCTCTTTGTTGATGGCAGACTGAATGTTCATTGTAGTCCTGAGACCTAGACAGGTGACTGATGATCGGGAGGATCGCTCTGGTGATACACCGGACAAATGTTTAGGTCAAAAATCAACTTGTTTCTCAGTGATTGAATCGATAATCACAGAGGAACCAACAGAGTTTCACAACAAGTTGCCCAGTTTATCACAGCCTTTACAACCACATTGTAAATCAACCTTTAAGAAAAGTCACTACTATTCCTATAGGGACTGGAAGTATTATCTGTGATGCTCAATAGTGAGTCTATAGTGACTTTGTAACTCCTATCGTATCACTATAATATTACTAGTGTGTCTGTGATGCTCAATGGTGAGTTTAGAGTGTCCTTATTATTTTATGGGGTATCATTTGTGTGTTTTTCTGTGATGTTTCTATAGTATCTTTATAAAATGTGTTATAGGATTAAGAAACTCGACCAGGTGAGGCGCCTGCCTGCAGGTAAAGGCGCATTACAGTAATAAACAAGATTATCTAATAATGCTGAAGTTTGGATCTTTCCAAAAACCAGTTGAGTAACAGCTCCGAAATGATTTACCTGTTCGGTCTTCCTCTCCACCAAAAATGCCGCTTGGATGTCCTGGTAAGCTCTCGTGCAAAAGCGACGTCTGTAGTCTTGTTAGTTAAAGCGTTAAATAAAAAATAAAAAGAATCCCAGAGGTCCTTCATTAATTGGTCCTATCACACCGGACGGCGTGCCTTGCTGGGAAGGCGCAAACCAACCACAGTCCATCCTATTTGAACAAATTGACACCACGTGGTCAATTTGACAGGAGAAACGTCCCACCGAGTCTCGTGCAGTCTCGTTAGGGCGCTAATTACATGTTTTAATGAGTTAATGACGACTGACATCATTATTACATTTAGAAAACTATGATACTAATAATCAATCTAATATGAGTATGTGTGTACAGTACCTGTGATAAAGTCTTTTTTTAAGATTTAAGGTTTTTTTTTAATATAAATTTGGTCTTAGATTTGTTTTTCTGCATTAGTGTTTTACATTACTGCTCTTTATACAAACATGTTTGATATTTAGAAACTTTTCATTTCATTAGTTTTTTAAAGCGTCTTCGCTTTACAGATTTATTTTACATGTGCCATTTGCACAGTACTGTATGTATGTATGTATGTTACATGCATATGTGTGTTTGTGTACTTTACTAGTGTATATGCATGTATGTGTTTATGTGTATACATGTGTATATTGTCAACAGTTTAGTCTGGATTGGAAGTTCACTTCAACACTTGTTGCACTTTGAAAACCGTGATGGTTATACAGACGGTTCACTAGTTATGGTTTAGTAAAGGTGCTACTTGTAGTGTTTTTAAACATCAAAATATCAATTGTGATACCTTGGTATAATTACTGTGAGTGAATAATCCTCTATCTCACATCAGTAAGATTTTCATCAACAGAAAATCCAAAGCCTAAGATGTCACAGTACTGGACAGTTTGATTGACAGGTGAGGAGCGCTGAGCGTGGAAAGATTCCTAGTAGATTCAGGTATTTTTCTATTAATCAATGGAGACCATGGAAAGGGAGGTGCAGAGATATATTTTAATGAAAAACCAAAGATTTACCAAGTTAAAGCACCACATCATCCAAAAGGTAACGGTACACCAAGGGTAGAAAGGGTGAACATGACAGAAACAATGCAGTGTCCTCTTGTGCAAGACAGGGTTCATTCACTTTCATTTCAGTCATTTAAGGAAGCAGATTTTCCTCACAATCGTTTTTCGATCATAACTACGTGAACTGCAGTTTCAGTTTACATTTGTAGTAGTTTCTGTCCAAAATTAGCTAAACACCATTTGCAAAAAAAATTAAATAAAATAAAAAATAAAAGTGGAACATACTCTTACAAAATAATTGATAACACAAAATTATAAAATAATATGATACTTTCCAAACACAGCAGGTAAATAAATGCAATGAATTAACTTGATTGACAAAAAGCTAACACTTACAATTTGGTGCGCTATATTTTAGAGACACTGAATGATAGACTTCAGGTAATGACAACAATCTCAGTTTTTCCCCCCAAAATGGACACATAGCAATTCGCAATAGAACTCCTCATTTTGCAGTGAGTGAAGTGAAAGGGAATTGAGTCCTGGTCCAAGGCAATAAGGAGGATACAGGATGGTGGTTCCTTCCCTAGCAAAGGATCTCTATGGAAAGTTAAGAGCACACATCTATGTCACCTAGATATGGCACATGACCTGGTAGGGCTAAGCAGTTTCACAGGAAGGAGGTATCACTTTATTTCTATGACATGTAAACAAAGACAGGCGTAACTAAGAACACAAACAGGTCATCTGGCCTAAAGGAATTAGGATGACACACAAGCAGGGTGGGGAACACCAGTAGTCTACTGTACCAGGCCCCTTGGCCGGTAACCAACCATCCTATTCTAGTGATCTAGTTGGCTGGTAAAAGAGTGAAAGCAGCTGGTGTATTGTGGGATGAACCAACCACTGTGGCCGGGGACAAAAAAATTACAGATTGTTGTTTTAGTTCTACAGCCATTTCTCAGAGGCGGAGCTGCTCTGGAAGCAGAAATAATTTCATTGGTTGAGTTAAGCCTCGGTGGGCGGAGCCAAAGAACCAAATGCAAATGAAAACGTAACTAGAAATGCAATCCAGCCATATTAATGTATCTAGGTTAGCCTGTTAGCCTAGCCGACCTTCCACGATCATGATGAATAAAATTCATTCAGACATTTTGACCAAAGTTCCTTTTTTTGCAATCTGCCAGTTAGCTAACTCATAATCTGAAAAACTGCGCTTCCCATTGAGGTTTAACTCAACCAGCTCTGCTTCTGGCAAATGTTTGTAGAACTGAAACTGAAGTCTACAAGAAGTTAGTTTGCCGGCCTGCATGTTGGCCTCCTAAAGGTAGTAACAGTCAGACCTAGGGAGGCACACAAACACACCATGAGGAAATCTAACAGCAATGCTTTACAGTAAAAAAGGGTATCACAACAAAATGATGTAAAAATAAAAACTGCAAAAATAATTCATGACAAGTTTGAATGTTTTCTGGCTGACGGTGTAACGTGTCTTAATTCTCAGAGTGGGTTTAAAACGTCTGTCTGCATGCTGCCATCTCCTCATCTCAATTAAATCATAGCAAAGCCCAAATCTATGTACATGGCGCATATCCATATCATGCTTTGTTTGATCCAAAATCATAAGTTTCATTTCTCAAAGCAGAACATTGTGATTTTCAAATGCTTAAAGATAAATAAATTTGACAAAGTATATAAAATATTTTCGATGGTCATAAATAAAATATTATGTATGGGTCCTTCATGCTTCATGGACATCAATCCTGGGTCAAACAGTATTCAAACACGCAAATAGTGTTTGTTTTAAATCACATGGAGGGCCAGGTGGGTGGGGTTAGCTGCATTAATCAGGTGAGTTGTCTCTAACAGAATATATATTACGTTCTTGTATTTGTATTTTGTACTTGTATCATGCCCTCCTTGTATTGTCCTGTATGAACTCCACCCATCTGGCACTCCAACTCAATGCAAACAAACACTAAAAAGGACTTCCAAACAAATTGACGATTTATTTGACTATTTGATTTAGACCATTTGACCCTGGTGTGACAGATATGTGGTCATTTGGCAAGTTGCCTCAATAGAAAGTGCAGTAAGATATCGAATCGTGTGTGATATGTCAGTGTTCATACAAATAGTTTGTGCCTTAAGTTCCCCCGAGATGAGATGATCACAGTTGAACTCATTCTGCGGTCGTCTCGCAATGGACATGTGCTGCAACAGCAACGAGAACAAGCCCGTCTCTTGGCAATAGGCAAATATTTGGCCACCAAGTTTGGAACACCTAACAGAGTCAGTAGTCATAGTTATTTCCTTCATTCCTAACAAAAATAGTAGATCAGTGAATGTAAACATGACAACATGACACATGGCATGACTCTACACAAGGTAAAGGTAGAGTTATCTTCAGATTCTTTGTTAAATATCCCAGTTTTAGGATTCACTTG
>JAXDDX010000218.1:227500-435000 GCA_034670405.1 Hoplostethus atlanticus
GCTAAAACAGCCTGAAGAGGGGAAATGAAAATCATCACATGGTGTCTCAGTTCATCAGTCAGTTTGCGACTTGCAACAAGGGGGTGATGAGTAAGGATCAATCTCTGGTATAGAGCACCTCCGTCCAGAGCCAGTTTTGACCTCCACTCCACAGGAAGAAACTCCACATGCTCTGTGATGCGATCAGAGAAGTGCTTCTCCTCCATCTTTCTGGCGGCGTCCCTCATCCTGCACACCAAAGACAACAAAGCAGCAATAATCAGTGTTATGACTAGGGCAACAAGGAAACTAGTCCCAAAAAACACCTTCCACTTCCACTATTTCACCAGACAGTTCCATTTTCAGAGTAGTAAACAAGGTTTGTTGCCTGTCAGAGTGGCTGGTAGAGTAGATTAACCTAGTGTCTGGTGGCTGGTGTTGGCTTACTGTGCTATCCCTTCACCCAGAGTCTTTGCAGCATTCTAGCATTTTGTCAAGTGTTGTAATTTACTTTTTTGATGTACCCACTTTCTCTCAACAGGCCTCGTCTTCTTCTGTTAGTGATTTCCTTCCGACCACGCCCAGAGAAGGGGTGTGAACTTGTTGCTTTCAATCAAAGCTTGGTGTGTGGGCATATAAATAGCTTTAAAGTGTGGTGATTCTTACTCAAAACACATGTCCTGTGGCTGCATTGCATTCTGGTCTATCTCGGCTACTGTCGGTGGAGAAATTGGTCTCTCTCTTCTTCTACGATGGATTTCTCCCTGCATGATTGTTGAACGTTTCTCTTCTGTTACTCCATTGTAGCTGCACTGGAAATATCTCAACGTGACGTCAACATTGTCTACGTTCAGCCAGATATCGGCGGGAATAAGACATTGTGAAATCAGCACCACATAACAAAATGGACCCAATGCAGCGTGCATCACCGATAGCTGCTTTTTAACAGTGTTTTTAAAAGTGCTTTAGGGTACAACCACCTTCTTCTACTAACATCCTCCCGCTAACTCACATGCTGGTGTTCCTGATGATGCGGCCCTGGTCCATCTTCTGGCCGATGCCGTGCACCACGAAGACGATGTGGGTTGTTTCGGGCGGCATGTCCTCGGGGGCCGCCTCCTCCACGTACCCGCGATGGAGGCGGGTACCGCTGCTGGAGGCTGCGGACACACGAGGGAACATCAGTCTCTGCTGTGGTGCGTCTGTGTTTAGGGTTCCCACCCTGTTGTAACATTCCATGACTTTTCTCAGAGCGCTTCCATGATCTAAGATGCTTTTCAGCTCAGAAACGTTCTAAAGGGGTACATGGTCTGGGTTCCCTCCCTTATAGTTGGCCTTACTGTGGAGAAGTAGCCATACAATGTAGAAAAACAGCTGATAAACACCATCTGATGCTACAACAGGTTGCAAAATACAGTCTGGTGTATTCCTATAAAGTGATGGATTTGTAAAATTCCCTGATATTTCATGATTTCCCCAGAGAACTGATCAAATTCCCTGACCTTCCCTGACCAGTGAGGAATCCTGTTTGGCCCACTGTCATACCGTACTTCCTCTTCTTCGTCTGCACTATGGGTGAGGTCCTGCATTGGCCCTAGTGTGTTCATTCTGTACTGGGTAACTGTCTTGTAACGCGTCAGCACAGATGAACCAGATCCCAGTCATTATTCTGGGCAAAATGAAGCCACTCTGATTCAATCCTGACACACAGAGCTGGGAACCAACCTTTTCTATCGCCTACCGCCGTTCATCCACGTACCTTTCGAGAAGCCCAGTTTCTGAGTGACGGTGCGTGCGATCTTGGAGGTGGTGGCGTCGCTGTAGAGGTACACCTCATCCACACTGTGCCAGTCCACGTGGCTCCGGCTCAGCTTCCGACTGTGGATCGCTGGGAGACAGTCGCAGAGTGGTAATTAACACACAGCGACGCGCTTCAGCTAGCCTAATTAAAACCAATAATATCTCTGGGGATCTGTGTGTGTGTGTGTGTGTGTGTGTGTGTGTGTGTGCGTGAAACTCCATGACGTTGAAGTCTGTTTCTGAAAGACATGATGTTTTTCCCATGCTCCTCCTCTCCTCTCAGGTGAGCTTCTGCACGTCCCACTGGTTCAGCTGCAGTCAGCTAAAATAGGATCACCTGACTTGTTTTGTGACCCTGTTCTGAATGGCAGGGGTGCCCCCCCCCTCCCCAAACACACACACACACACACACACACACACCTGCCTCTCTCTTGACCTCTTTTTACCTCTGCCTCTGTTTCACTCAATGTCGTCACACACTCACCTCCACACACACATCTCTCAATTTACTCTGTCGCTCACATACTTCCCATCTCTCCCTCCTCATCTTTCTCTCTCTCTCTCTCTCTCTCTCTGTCACACACACACACACACACACACACACACACACACACATTCATGCCACCCCCCTCTTACAGTCCTTGCTGTCCACCGTGGTGGTCACCGCCTCTGTCTCGTAGGTCTCCCTCATCTGTTGCCCCCGGAAACGGGCAAGATGCTCCAGCTCGATGAGGTCGCTCTCGTCCTCCTCCAGGGGAAGCCAGGTGCCGTCAGTGAACCACTGGCCTCTCATCACAGGAATACGGTCTTGTTCTGATGTGAATGACACCATTTTAAAGGTTGAAAAGTTTAGGTTGGGTTTATTTGCACATACCATAGAAAAAAATAAAAAAGCAATTAAAAGAGAGAGACTAAAGAAGAGAGGCGAACTGTGCAGATGAGACCAACCAAAATACCCCAAGGGGCCCTTCTGTGAATGTCTCGTCCCGAAGGACAAGAGAGAAAAAACAGTCAAGATGACAAACAGACACACGAGTGAATTCAGCAGTGGAACCTAAACAAATATCGAAAACTAAAGAGGAGAAGGTATGACAGCAAAACGCTGAGGGGATGTGTACTGTAGCACTACACTCTGCAAAAAGAGTTTATACCAACAGGGAGGTCTTCAACACTGGTATTGACTGTTCTAATACTGGGATTATCAGTAGTATTGGCAGTAGTAGTAGTAGTAGTAGTAGTACTGGTGGCAGTAGTAATAATAGTGGTGGTAATAGTATTAGTAGTACGGTGGTAATAGTATTAGTAGTGGTGGTAATAGTATTAGTAGTGGTGGTAATAGAAGCAGTAGTAGTAGTAGTAGTACTGGTGGCAGTAATAATACTAGTGGCGGTGGTGGTAATAGTATTATTAGTGGTGGTAATAGTATTAGTACCAGTAATAGTAACTATAGTAGCAGCCATAACAACAGTAGTACTACTCTAGTATTATTATTATGATGGATGTAAACCATAGACATGCTCACGGTTCCAGTATACAGGGTAGCACTCTTTCTCCTTCACATCCACTTCATAGAGCCCCCCTCTGACACACACAGCCTCCACGTTGACGCTGATGCCGTCCAGGTCCCTCCTCTCCTCTGACACCGAGCCCCGCTGGACCGCCGGCTCCGCCTGGACACTCCCCCAGTCTGCCGCGCTCTCCGGCGGGATCTCGGACCCGGCGGCCTCCCCTTCGGCCTCGGTGGGACCACTGGGGCGTTTGACCTTGTCGGGGTTCAACTCGCAGAATCTCTGGTAAACAACCTCGATTTTCAAAGAGTCGTGCCCGACAAATGGCTTCCACGTCCTCTTGTCTTCTTTGTAAAACCACCGGACCTCCTCCGGTCCCAGCTCCGTGACGACCTCACCCCGGTGCCTGGAGCCGTTGGAGCGGTTCCGTTTCTTGGTGGCGGCGGAGACATTCCCGTCACTTTCGGTGTAGTTTGGGTCGATGTCCAAGTACGTTGATCCCGAATATTCTTCCTCGACCAGGCCCAGCATCATGCCATCCTGGGATAACCGGTGGTGGTCCCCTCGTAACAGCGGCAAGTGCCTGTCCAAGCCGGGCTCCACCGCCTCCATCTCCCCGGGAGTAACGGTCTCTCCCATCGGGTCCTCGTCGTAGCAGGAAACAAACACATCGTTTGCCATATCCCAGTCATTACTGCTGACAGAGTTATTCTCCGAGCTCTGTTGGCGGATGGTGGGTTTATCCTTCAAATTGCTCATGACTGTGGCCAAAATAATATTTACTTAATACACGGAAATCATCCAATATACATTTAGTTATGATGTCCCTACCACCAGGCTACCATGGATACCAGATTAACGGTTTCTTTCTCCCCAATTGGTAACATCTGTACGCCGATTCTGCCCTGACCCTGGTAAATATCTTAACATGATACAGCTTAAAAACATTAGCCCAAATATTTTAAGCGACCCATTTTCCCCTTCTTTTCTACCTCTTCACAGTCCATGCCCATTTTACACGAATTACTTGCTGGAGCAATCAATGGAAAGTGGGTTGCTAACGTTATTTGCTCCACTAGTGTCAAGCTAATCACAATATATGGGATACGTTTTCCGGTAATATTTTTCACAATTAAATTGTTATTGACGAGCAAGTTGAAACTTTTGAGTAGTGTAAAGTAACAACGATGAAATAATGAATATATTTAAATAATCATATGTATTGAGCGAAATTACATCATATTTTCCCCCAAAATTTCACTTCCATGGCCAATTTACATAGATAAAAGCCCTTAGGTAACGTTCTATTTATGTGTTTGCTTTTATTTTGTAGGCAAAGATCACCTAATCTCCGTTGTTAGTCTGACTAGCTTGACGCAGCGAGGTGCTCCTCCCAAATGCGTTTACAATCGCATTAATGTTTGGACCGTGCAAGCCCCCGTAGTTCCGTTTGGGAAGTGCCTGTTAGGGCAGTCATGGATGTTGTTTATCCGTGGTTTTTAACATAAATCGACTTATTCTTGAACATAAATGATAGGAAATGGCAGCCGTATTTCTGGTGACTTTATATGAGTACTCCCCTCTGTTTTACATCAGTGTCGTATCCTTGTGTTTCGTTGTTACCGCCGCCATGGTGCTCGGCTGGTAAGTATTGTTTAGATACTAACGTTAGTTTAGCTACTGTCATAGCAAAACTATTAAACCTCCTGATAAGTTACGTTAAGTTAACATCTTCTTACAGACTTGTGTCCCCCGGTATAAGTAGAATAGGGCCACAAAGATCCAATAGAATTATTCATTTTATTTTTACGCCTACATTGCCACGGAAGTAACCAAGATCAGACATTTACCTACCACAGGATCTGGTGGAACTCTCCCTGGTGCTAATCTGGGTTTGCACCTACAGTTGCAAGACTTTTGAATTACCTGCTTTTTCGTATAAATGGCTCCTAAGATATAGTCTGGAGTCATAAAAATGGACAAATACAATTTGATTTAACTAATAACACACAAATTTGTACTTTTATAATATTTTTATTGAACATTCAAATGTTGACAGCTTGGATTGGAAAAGGGTATGGGAGCCATGAGATTTAGTAACTGCTGGAACCTCCTTTAGCAGCAGGAGGGGGCAGGTGATAGAGGTCCCCTACAGGGATCAATAAACCATCACATCATTGTTATTACTTTATTATTAGTACTTGATGGGTCTTGGGTGCAAACGGTGATTAAGATGCAGACTGATTTTCACGCTTCAGCTTTTGTCTCTGTTTGGAATTCAAGAGACAAGAGAGTCATGAAGGATGTACTGTTGCCTCATATCCTCCAGGTTTGGTTTTGACGTCCCAGTGATCCTGCGCAGCTCTGATGAGGCGGAGTCTGTCCTACCCACCCCAGAAAAGCGAATGGTTCAAGTGACCAACCCCTTTGCCCTGGAGATGGGATCTGGGCTGGCCTCTGTCCCTGGTGAGAACCGTCGATAATTCACTACCACTGTAACGAAGAGGTAATAGCCTAATGGTTAGAGAAGCGGGTCTGAGGTTGGACAGCTGCTGGTGCAAAGGCAAGGAAAAATTTCACCCTTTTTTCCAGGCAGTTTCAGACCAACTCCAGTAAACGCATCGCAACTAGATTTGGTCCTGATTGGCTCCCCTCACTAAAGAATTCCAGAAATCCGTCCAATCAGGACAGTTTGCAGCATTCATTTGAATTAGAGGAGCTGATGTCATCAACCAATCAGGGCCCAGTATTGTGAGGACTTAGTCTTCACATTCATTCAATTAAACTTTTAACTAAACTACATTTAAGAACATTATTCTTATCCTGGTATAATGTATCTGAAAACAAAATCATGAAAACTGAATAAAGTGGGACCTTTAAAAATGAATGATGTTTGATCCTCATATCCCATATTTCAATCCAGTGATTCTAAAACGTTTTGACTTGTAAACCCCCCAAAAACCAACTAACGCCGACTTGCAACCACCTATTGCAAACATACACATGATGACATGACATGATGGTGAATGAATGTATCCATTATTTATATACAGAGGGATGTTTTGTGTTAACCCTCCAGATGGTGTATCTCTGAGGCCCTGCTGCCTGGAGCCCTGTGTCCTGAGCTGTTTCTGGGGCTGTGGGGTTCACGCCCTGCAGGGGGCGCTACAGGCCCACCAGCACGGCCCCAGGCTCAGCACCCCCCAGCGGTTCCAGGAGGCCCTGCGTTTCCAGTACCACCACTGCCAGAGCTTCCAGTATCCTTTTTAATGCTAGAAAACATTCAGAGGAAACAAGATGATTTGTACATGGTAACCGTTTGAAAGAAGGTGTGGTCCTGTGTCGCTCAGTGGGTAGAGCATGGCACAGACGGTACCAGGATCAAGGGTTCGATTCCCACTGCAACCACCCATACTTAAAGACTAGACCGACTGTTCTGGCCAACTTATCCTTTATGTGATGAGAGGATTGGCAAAAAAACAACAACTCTGGATTACTAAAAGGTCTGTCTTCTTGTGTTAGATATGCTAGCTGTATGCTAACGTGTTAGCATGTGCACAGGAAATCTACCAGAGACGTGATTTTGGTGGTTCTCCTATTGTAACATTTAAACCGATGAGCCAATCCCCAAAAAGTCACTGTAGTCTTTACATTTTGTTTACATTACAGTCATTTAGCAGACGCTTTTATCCAAAGAGACTTACAAAGGTCATAGTCATAGACACTATGTGGGGATCGAATCCACGACCCTGAGACTGAGAGTCTCATGCTCTGTCTGGTACTATGAGGCGCTTTGGATGAAGGCGTCCACCAAATGTCCTCATTGCATTCCTTATGTTTACATCCCTTTACCAAACCCTCAGTATCGGCGACGAAGACGAGCTTCATACAGAGATGCCCGCTGATCAGGGGATCACAGATTTTGGTCCGTTGCCACGGGAACGCTACCCGCTAGTGGCCGTGCTGACGCTGGCAGAGCCGGAAGCCAGGGATGCTTACAACATTGTGGGTCCCATTAACCACTTGCACTTGATAAGACTTTACACTGAGTGGACAAAACATGAGGGCGGCCTGCTGTTTCCATGAAACCTGACCAGGGGAATCCGGTGATTCCTTACTGGCTTCACCTATTGAATCCACTTCAGTTGTTTAATAATAATCTTGTTTTTCTTTTCTGTCGCTTTTTTTCTTCTGGGGTGTTTTTATCAGCCTTCTCTCGCCCACACAGTTTGTATCTCTTCTGCTTCGTCCAGTTTTCATTCTTTTTATTTCTATGTGCAAATGAATTAACCCGCAGCACCTGAACTCATCATCCTCTGTTCTTCCTCTCAGGTGGCCAGTGTCACAGTTGTTCACGTTCCTGATGACCGGTACAGCCTCTCTGCACGGATCCTGTTCCAGTACCTTCTCACCTCACAGGGGAGCATGTACGACTTGAAGGTACGTCACACTTGAAACAGTCGCGTGATTACAAAAAGTGTCAGTGATTGGCTGATATACATTTTTCTAAAAAAAAATAGTTGGTTTGACAGATAGACAGGTAGATAATGGACAGAAAAAGAGGGTTCTTCAAGGGTTGTTTGGTTATATAGTGATCAATAATGACTCAAAGAACCCTCTGATATCTTCAGAATCCTCAAGATCCTTGATTTTGGTGACATTTTGGCGAAGCTTAGCCTCGTTGCTGTGGTGTTCTGTGGTGTTCCTCACTGTGGTGTTCTTCACTGTGGTGTTCTTCACTGTGGTGTTCTTCACTGTTCTTCACTGTGGTGTTCCTCACTGTGGTGTTCCTCACTGTGGTGTTCTTCACTGTGGTGTTCCTCACTGATGTTCCTCACTGTGGTGTTCCTCACTGTGGTGTTCTTCACTGTGGTGTTCCTCACTGATGTTCCTCACTGTGGTGTTCCTCACTGTGGTGTTCTTCACTGTGGTGTTCCTCACTGATGTTCTTCACTGTGGTGTTCCTCACTGTGGTGTTGTTCCTCACTGTGGTGTTCCTCACTGTGGTGTTCTTCACTGTGGTGTTCCTCACTGATGTTCCTCACTGTGGTGTTCCTCACTGTGGTGTTCCTCACTGGTGTTCCTCACTGCTCTTCCCAGAGATCACCTGTCAATCAAACAGTGTGTCCAGTACTGTGACGTCTTCCTCCTTGGATTTTCTGTTGGTGGAGTTTGAGTGAAACCAGTAGTAGTTCTTAAAAGGTTCTTTGGATCAAGCTGGTTTGGAGTATGTCATGTATTATTAAAGGGTTCTTTACAGCACCAAGAACCAGACGGATACAGATTGATTGACTGACTGCTGTCATACAAAAGTCTATAATGCTTATCCAACGAACAATGACACAGTAAAAAAATCTCTGTTGCCTCCTGCAGCCTCTCTTCATGTCAGCCGGATCGCCTGGGCCTCCTGACCCAAACCAGAACTCCGAACCCCCAGAACCACAGGACGGTGAACCCAGCAGGGGAGAAGAGAGCCCCGGGACGGAGGAAGAGGAAGAGGAGGAGGAGGAGGACTGGTCTGAAGGACGGGGCCGGGACTGCGTGGTCTGTCAGAACGCGGCGGTGAACCGAGTCCTGCTGCCCTGCAGACACGCCTGCGTGTGCGACAGCTGCGTGTCGCACTTCCAGCACTGCCCGATCTGCAGGGCCTTCGTCCTGGAGTCCTTCGCCTTGTCGCAGGAACCAGCCGCAGAAGAAGAATGAGTCCACGTTCAACAGGTGACTGCTGTGAGGGAGGAGACAGAAGACCCCAACGCAAAATATTGATTTGAAATTAGTTTATTACGTGTAATTTACAAGCTTCAGCAGGACTGTAACCATAGCTACACTGGAGCAGGTGTAACCATAGCAACGTTAACAAATCCAGTCAGATTGCCGTGCAGCCTCGACATAGCGAGCAAACGTTTTGTTCTCTGAAAGAGTTCAATGTAATATTGGAAAATACCGGGCTTCTTTTTCCTTAATCAGCCAATCAGAATAGAGTATTCAACAAAGCTGTGTAATATTTATTAGCGCAAGATTGTTAGCTTCGTTGTAAAGGGACAGCATGTTGTATGATACTCAGTTTCTATGTGTTAGCGACTGAACACATGACCTGTGATTCAGGTTTGTAAAGAATGTCATGTACAGATTATTTATGTCAACTGCGTTTGAGTTTTAGAATATATCCATGGAAGTTGGAAGTTTTGTTTTACCTCTTTTACAAGGCCGGAGCAGTGTTTGTTCAGACAGGACATCCTGGTTAAAGGTGTCTGTTAACTACGAACAGTCTGGGACAATGGAGTTTTAAATTTAATTTCACACATTTAATGCGAACCCATCCTGAACACTCAGTCTGATGTTCAGATTTAGATGCGTTCAGCTGCTTTTACTAACAAGGAAATTACAGCAACTGAGTATCTTAAATGAAACACACCGTGACTCTAGTGATCCTGAACGGTTTTGGTTACTTGCCGTTAAGGAAGCCAGTAATTCTGAGAGCTGTCACATTTCAGACTGAATATAAAAACACTTTTCTAAGCATTTACCTCTGAATTAAAAAAAACAAAACATGAAATAAAGCAAATCATCTCTACCAAGGATGGTGCAGAATTTCCACCATTTGTTTTATTCATTACATCTACTACATCACTGTTAATGGCAAGACGCTAAATAAATCAGCGACACTTCAAAGCACCACAGTACTGATGTCGGTCATATATCTACTGAGACACAGAAGACGGTGAGTTATGGTATCAGGTTTTATTTCAGTACATGAAGTTATTTTATACAAGTGTTTTCCGATGAATGCCAGAAAGGGTCACTAATCCTCGTAGTTGAGAGTTCGGACTGAGACGTGGAAACGGGGCTGATTGTGAATGTATTGCTCGAGGTCAGTTTGTTGTCAACTGTGAAGAAATTGTACTATTTCTAATGTCCACAAACATAAAAAACAAAAGTAACAAATCAGATTCTTTTTCCGGCCTTTGTGAAATACAACACGGCAAATGCAAACCTTCCTCAAACGTTTTCAGATACAGAAAAGGACTTTGACACAGAAAGGCGTTATACAGGCTTGTAGTCCAGCTTGGATTCCAGCTTCTTCGAATCGGCCACCTTGCGCACAGCTTTCATGAAGTCCTCTTGAGTGACGTATTCACGGTCGGAACGGATGGCGAACAAACCTGGTGCCACATAAACATACAGAGTCCGGCTGAGTGACGCCGAGAAAATGAGACAAATCACGCCAACGACTGATGTTTGAGTCGGTTACCTGCTTCCGTGCACACGTTTCTTAGATCGGCTCCGTTGAAACCGTCTGACAGCTTCACGATGGCTTCATGATCTGAAAACAACCAGAAAATCACAATACATATTTCAAAACACTCCTCCTTAGCGTTTCGTTTTATTTCCTTTCGTTTCGAAGGAATACTGTCAGGGCACTGCGGCTCTGACCCTTGACCTTATTATTGGTTGCTTGTAGTGTTGGTGATCTAGGAACTGAAGCTTATTCTACTGCTGCTGTCTCACTTGACCACCTCAACATGAAATGTTCTGTCATAATACGTATTTAAAGTCAACTAATGGATAAAAATGGCATAGTGCCGGTAAGTAAAGAGTTGGGGTCTTTCTCTATATACATTCTTGTGTCCTCCATGATGCATTTGATATAATATCTAACAGCGATTACAAAACAAAAGAATTTGGTTAAAGATCCTGGAAACCGAGGATGCATCAGATGGTGAGTTGGCTGACAAGAATTAAAGGGAAGCCCCAACGCATCACGCCCTAAAGTGCTTTAGTCTATAGTACAGAAACGGCTGAAACAAATGGGAAACTGAACATCGATGCGTCAAGCATACAGCCCATCTCAACGATAGAGTTCTTTGTTCTCACGTTTGAGAAGGTTGTTCTCTCCAGGACAATTTTGGAAGAGCATTCTCCACAAGGATACGGTTTAATTGCTAGATCACAAACATTACAAGCAACTAATAGTAAGGAGTGGAAGGATCGGAGCCACAACACCCTGATAACATAACAAGATATTGCTGTGACCATAGAGTGTGCAAGGTAAAGAAATAAGAGCTGAGGAAGGAGGTAGATGGGGGCACATCAGAGCAAGTAGAGGAAGATTTGAGAGAGGAGGAAGTGAATTATTTCTTTAAGAGACCAGCAGATTTCCTCACAAACCTAGCTCGCCGTGCTTGGTGATGGGGCTGGCGTGGATCTTCAGGATGTCCAGACGAGCCTGTTCGTTGGGCAGCTCAATATCTGCGGGAACAGCAGAAAACACATTTGCTTGATCAGGCAGAAGGTGGTGGTGGTCGTCTGGTTGCCTTGACGTTTACTCTGAGAAACGGGGAAGAGCGAGAGGAAGGAAGCGCTTACGGATTTTGCGGTCCAACCTGCCGGGACGCAGCAGGGCCGGATCCAGAGTGTCAGGCCGGTTGGTCGCCATGATCATCTTTACTCTGTGCAGGGTGTCGAAGCCGTCCATCTGGTTCAGCAGCTGAGAGAAGAGAGGGATTAGGAAGTATGTAACTCACTGGATGAAGGTATAATATATGGATGGCACTGTTTTCATCTATACTGAAACTCCGCTGGGCTGACTTGATCTTGAGGGATTAGCTGCAGTCAATCCGATAAACCAACGCGATTACCTCCATTAGGGTCCTCTGAATCTCTCTGTCGGCGGAGGTTCCCTCAGAGAAACGACGACCGCCTTACAGGGAAGGAAAAAAACACAGTTATGAAGCATTCAGACTGACGGAGACACATCAGAGCATCAGGATCAATGTACTGAGATGTACTGAGGTCAGGTCCGAACTAACTCACCAATGGCATCGATCTCATCCATGAAGATGATGCATGGCTGATGGTCCCTGGCGTAGTTGAACATCTCTCTGATCAACCTGGCGCTCTCACCAATGTACTTGTCCACAATGGAGCTGGACACTACCTGCAGCAGACGTGGCCAAAAGGGACGTTTCTGCCTGAGCTACTGTGTGTTGGTGTATCAAGATGGTGGCGCCGTTACTGACCTTGAGGAAGTTGCAATCCAGCTGACTGGCCACTGCCCTGGCAAGAAGAGTCTTCCCAGTACCTATTAATAGAATTGAGTGATAATAAATAACAGATACTAAATAAAAACAGAGCCATCTAATATGTAACATGCAACCATGTTTAGCATGGGAATCAAACTCCTAACCCTGGCAGTGCTGGTGCCTTACCCTACCAATTAAAGCTGCACTAGGCAACTTGGCGTGTCAGCAGCCCCAAATGGCAGCGAGAGGCAACTGGTTTGAATTTTTGAAGACTTCAATATCCACAAATTATGTAATGTGACGTCAGTAAACCACGCACTCAGACATAAAATGTTTTCTCCTCAGTGGGCGGTGGGAGTGGAAATGGTGAAGAGCTTCAGCCATGCATGGTGAGTCCAGCTTTCTCTGGATGGAGCGCAGCCTGCTGCTGTTTAGACGCTTTTGTATTTATCATAAATCATTTCCTTCATTTCCACCAGAATTTCATTTAGGCAAACATATAAAATCTACAGCCTCTTAATCTGGCAGGATGGGACACTCGTGTATTTTTACTTTAAAACGTTGCCTTGTGCAGCTTTAAGCTACACAGGACCACAGTTAACTGGCTCTTGTGTGGACCTACTGACCTGGAGGCCCGTAGAGCAGGCAGCCTTTTGGAGGGATGATCCCCACTCTCTGGAACAGCTCAGGGTTGGTTAGAGGCAGCTCAATCACCTACCATGAAACACACACAGGGTTTTCTTTCATTTAGCTCTGGAGGCCCCTCACGTCTGTCATGTACTGAATAATGAGCCTTCCTGGTTTCAGATACATAATTCAAAAACACCAGAACATATCCATCTCTAAAATCCCCCGTTGTGGAGGTTCTTGTAAGCGTACCTCTCTCAGCTCCCGAATCTGCTCCGACAAGCCCCCGATCTCAGAGTACGAGACGCTGCCGGGGTCCTCATGGGACATGTTGTATACCAGAGGGTCGACCTCCCTGGGCAGGTACCTTGGGAAGAACAGGGAACACATGTTGAGCACAAAGCAGTAACTAGTGGTGCATGAGATGGAGGAAGAAAAGACAGGAACGGAGGGTGGAACAGAAGCGTAAAATCAAATAAGAGAGCAAACATTGAAAGAAAGATTGGTCTCCACAGTGTGAGATTATCGCAGTGACAAGAGTTTGTCGCAGTTTGTCACAGAGCATCTCATCTTTGTCCATCCACCTTTTACCCTTCCTGTATTAGTAGCCTGCAATATTGTATAATCAATTCTTTGTGATTGTTGCCTCCAGCCTACCTCATTATAGTGAGGGTCGTCATGTCCAGTGCCACTCTGGTGCCTGGCTTGAGTTGTGACTTGTCCAGCTGTGACGAAACATATGTCGGTTTAAGGCACAGTATCGTAAACACAGCGGTCCAGATTCACTATAACTGTGCTGTGTTGCTTGAACTAACACAGTTTTCCAGCAGGTGGTCCTAATGTTTTGAACAGGGTAGATCATACAGTCCGTGTTGTTTTCCATATATCTGTTTGGCACCTACCTGTCTGCGGCATCCAACCACATAGCGAGGACCGTTGGTGGCCTTGACAATAACTGCAATAAGAAACATAACATAAGCACTGTGTGACATAGATAATTATATATTAAAAAAAGTAAAACGGGACTTTTTCCCTCCATACACTTACATTTCTCCTCAGTCAGCTGTTTGAGCACTTCACCAACAATCTGCAAGGAGCAGGCCACAGACAAGGTTAATAATGATCATTCTAGGGCTACGTGAATATTATCATTGTTATGGCTCTGACCCTTTACTACTACCACAGCTTGTAATATTGGTGATTGAAGAAATTAAGCTTAATTCCATTCATTTAAGTTGCTTTGAAAGGCCTAAAACGTAAATGAGTGAGTGACACTGTGAGTGACATGTCTCTCATTTTAACCCGATATAGTTTAGCGTCCTTACCTGGCCAACACTTTGCAGAGCCTTGAGGTCATTTTCTGATTTCTCGTACTGCTTAGTTTGTTCTCTGAGCTGTTCCCTCACTAGAAAAGAAACAAGAAGGAAGCTCAAAATGTAACGTGACATAAACTTTAGTTGTTGATCTCACACACACACACACACACACACACACAGCAGGTTTAAGCTAATATTAGCGTTAGGTACGGTTAGCAGTTACGACTGTCAAAGCAACACGCTATGTAGTTAAGTTAGCTAACGACGTTAGTAATGTTGGCATTAAGTTAATAAATCATGTTACGAAATAAATACAAGGCACTGTAAAGATGGAGTTTACCATTGCTGACTAACTACCTGAACCAGCTAATTAACGAGCTCAGTAGGTTGTCTAACGTTACTTGTCGTTAGCTAGGCTAGTACTGCTGACCGGTTCACATCCATTCATTCATTTCTACAGTGATGCTCACTGCATGACAAAGCACTAGCTAGCTGGCTAGCTAGCTGACGTTAGCCGTTGAATTGTTTCTGTTGAAAAATAACCAATGAAGATATTTTCTGACACAACACAAGCGTCAAAGTCAATAGTCACTTACATTCTTTTAATCGCCCATCAATCTCTTTATGTTCAAGCAGTTTTTTCCTATAATCTTGGAGTCCCTTCTCCCTGGTGTCCGCCATGATGTTCCACTGAATGATGGGAAACAGCAACGTCACAAGTGTTTTGCTAGCAGTGCCCGCCCTCGTCAGTTTGTTATCTCCATCGTTCCATCTGCAGGTCCAACGAAAACAGTCAAATCAAGAAAATACAATATTAATTTGTTGAAATTCATGACTGATAGCTGTAAATCACATTTCCCGTTGTCCCTTTGTGCTAACATCTCCTTGAGCTGTTGCATACAGAGAATCTGTAACCGTCCTCTGCCAGTAGGGGGTGCTGAAGCCCCATTGCGTTGCAGCAGCGATGTAGTGGTAAATAAAAGGTGGGCAAACTAAAACTTCCAGTGATGATCAACATAAGGCAAACCCAAATGTAAACAAAATCAATTATATTTTTGTTTTACCTTCAAATACCCATCTTCAACTTATATGAGTTTGATAATACTTACGATTATGGAAGTATATTATGTATACTATGAACTTGTGTCATAAAGATTCACCAATCTAAAAAGTTATTTAAACGATATTCTGCAACTTTATAACTGTCCTCTGCCATGTGGGGATGTTAAGCTCCATTGCATTATCAAATATTTTTCTTCACTGCAGTGGATTTTGGGGGCTGGATGTTATAATTAGACAAGCTCAAATATGTCAGGCTGATGGCCCCCAGGAACACAAAATTGAGAAACTTGAAAAACAGGAAATTCGGTTTGAAACAAGGCAGAAAACAAAACACATGCTCAAATTTTACAACGTATACAGAAATTTACAAGATAAATTAAAATGAACAATGAAAAACAGGAAATTGAATGACCTCTGAAGTGAGGGCATGGGATGTAGAGTTCATCTGTTATCTGTTTTCCGATTCTCTTAAAGGAATAAACCCCCTAAAGTTTTGGGAAGATCTGCCCATTGGTCAACTTACCTGTAAAATGAAGACACAAAAACATAGACACCAAAATCATCCATAGGTCCCCGGTAGATCGTTCACTCCAGTGCTGGTCCAGCTCCACCTGGTCCAGTGCTGGTCCAGCTCCACCTATTTGGCTCTGCAGTGAGCAGCCTCTCGGTTCTTTTGATGTCGAAACGCGAAGAACTCGTTGGAGATTAGGCACCGGCTCCGAACCGGCCCTCTAAATGCCTTGGTGGAAAAGAGGAATATGTTAAGTATTAGGAGGCTCCATGCTAACACTTTAGCATACACTATGTTCAGTGATAGTAGGCTAGTAGTAACTTTTTATTACTAAAATCTTGGATAATACTAGTCGCCTGCTATCACTCAACATAATGTATGGTGTTAGCATGGAGCGAATGATTTACCGGAGACATGGATGATTTTGGTGTCTATTTTCTAGGAAACTGCAAAAACATGGTGTATGACGTTGCAGCTAATATAAGTCTTTATGATACAAATAATGAATATTGTTCAAATAATATTTATTATTGCTTATCCACCTTTTATTTTACCGCTGCATCACTAGTGACATCATCATGGTGTTGCCAGGTGTGGCCCTATCAGATGTGTCTCTTCTAGGACATTAGTTGTTATGGTAGATGGAGAAAGTATATATATATATATATATATATATATATATATATGACTCATTTGCTAATGGATTGGAACAGGATCTAGCGGTCAAAATAGCCAGTCAATGTCTTCAGCTGATGTAAGGATGTTAGCATGAGACAAGGAATGAGACACTTCACTGGAAGCGCAGAAGCAACGTCAGTGAATTTGGAAGGCACACTCAGGTTTCAAGAAATGTCCTCTTTCTCACCAAGACACATCATCGATTAAAGAAAGCTGCTGGGCTTTGTTGATCTTACCACCCACGCCACCAGCGCTCAGTCCTACAGCGTCAGGGGAAATGGAAAGAGAGAAGTGTTCATCTACAACGCCACTTTGGACGACTTCCACTGCTGTTCTGGTTTTAGGTCACGCGTAAACGAGGCCAGGATTACTGTGTCATGTAAACATTCGTCTGAGTGGATACTCTAGTGTGTGTTTGGGGTGAAACCAGGTCGCCCCAGGCCTTGTTCTCATCAAGTCCTGTCACTGAGCCTGGGAACTTTCTAATCGCAACATGATTAGAAAGTTCTGTCTTAATCTTCTTCTTCTGCTTCACTAATGACTGCATGTTTCTCTCTCGACCATTCCCTCTTTTTACCTCTCAGTGTCATAACATTACTGAGTGGATCACAAGGCACTTTGACCCCCAACTGCTCCCCAGTGGCCACCAGTAGAAGACTGTGGTTCTACTGGGCAGCTCCCTGTGGCTAATAGTAGAAGTCTGGTTGGACTGGGAAGCTGCCAGGTGTGGATGTGTGAAGAGAAACTTCCTGGATAAATAAAGGTTAAAAAAGAACAGGTTTGTTGCTCTCAAGCAGCACAAATAACATCAGCTATTTTCTGGTGAGATGTTATTTTACTTAACCTTTATTTAACCAGGTATTAGAGATTAAAACTCTTTTTCAATATAACAAATCCAAGTATTTTTCACCTTTTCACCTCTGTATTTAAGCATTATAAACCTATTGTTCTGCTATGAGAGAAGGTTTCCCTCTGTGCCAGTGACATTTACCAGACACCGTCACCGTAGCCTTGTTGACATCACCGGGTCGAGGGGGATCGCTGACAGGCTTGAGAATTTCCCATGATGGTCATTTTACTGGAGATAACAGGGAGCAAGAAGACAGCTGTGGGGCTGGACGTGTGCACATACTCGGTTACTGAACACAACAGGAAACTACTTGTGTTGTCTCCATGCCCCTGCTGCCGGTAAGTGGTCATTGGTCATTAGAGAGCCGGACCTCGGACCAAACTGCCCAGGGCGGCTGGTAGAGTGGACGCCGTGGTCCTGGTGTCCCCCACACGAGATAAATGAACCCGTTATCACGTTATGGCGTTTCATATTTGTGTAGTATTGGTGTTCACTGAGAAACACTGACGCCACCGTTCTGTTTAAACTCACAAGAGTGACATGACACAAACACACTGGGGGGGTTGGGAGTTTCAAAGCAAACGAAAAAATGAACCTTTTATGAACTTTTGCCATTCTTTGTAAGAATGTTTTCCCTAGTGATTTGATATGAGGGTATTTACATTATGGGGTAGGCTTACATACAGTGGTCTAGTAGGCTACAACCAAAGAGTCTAGTTGGTAGGGACCTGGAAAAGAAACTACCCACAGGTGGGTGTTTGAATGGTATAATAAAGCAAGCTTGTTCATAACTGTGATAACGGGTTGATTATCTCGTTATCAAGAGAAAACAAGCTTTGTTATCTCAAGATCACAAGATAACAGCATTAAAAAAATAATTGCAAGCACGGCCGTTCTCGTGTAATGTCTTAAACGACAGATCAGTGCCAAAATGTGTTTCACCAAAATCGTACGAGTGTCTGAGAAATCACATTTGAGTTTCGATTTTATAGCGCCTCCATCAGGCCAATCGTGACGGCAGAACAAAATGCATCATCCCTCCAACTTTCATTAAAATCAGACCAGTGGTGTTTCACATGAGAGATCACGTTTGATGGATGGACAGACAGACAGCCTGATCCACAGACAATACTGTCCGCTCTTCATCATGGACAGAGCGGTATTCCCGAGAGGACTGGTTATTTCTGGATTAAACACATGTCACACAGTGATAATTTATTGCCAAGACTGTTTAGTGAATGTCAACAGGGACACGGACAGATTTATCTGTAAAATAACAAATAAAATAACAGCTTATTTCTGTCACATTGTGTATGAAATGAGAGTTTCTGGCACAAAATCCGTTTTGTGGAAGCTCGTGTTACAGCAGTCGGTCTTTGTTGGAGAACGAATGGAAAATGCATTAAGTGTTGCTTTCACTTTTTTCTTTCAATGACCAATAATAGATACTAACCATATTTAACGCCACGATTCATCCCAAAAACCTCAGTTTGATATGAGCTGTTTTAAGGCAGGGCAAGTCTTGTTTTAGTGTTAGCGGCATATAGTGTCAATATATCATCTTATTCAGAGAGGTGAAGCAAAACTGTACAACCCCTGAGCCTGCTGCTTTCTTCTTGACGCTTCTTTTTATACAACCTTCGAACTTGGTTATTGTGTAGTGATGTGTGCCTCTCTCTTGCTTTGTACTGCTGCATAACTGCAATTTCCCCTCGGGGACAATAAAGAGCCGTCTTATCTAATCCATGTAATCTAATTACTATCCCTCAGATGTCCCATCTGGGTTGATTTGTTGTACAAGTACAGAAGAGTAGCAGCTCCAGATGTATTCCTCCCAGCACCCTGCAGTAGTAGTAGTAGTAGTAGTAGTAGTAGTAGTAGTAGTAGTAGTAGTAGTAGGCCAAAGGGTCGTGGTCTCATGCAATGTCTGCTGTTCTGTTTTGCTGCAGTGTTAGGTCTCTATCTCCTCCATTCTGTCCATTTGAACCTTTGAACATTTTTGTGGCGATAAAGGGCATGGGAGGAGCTCTGTGTCTTGTCAGAATAGCAGTGTCAGACGTCATGTTACAGGTTCAAGAAATCAAGCGATATGTTCTTTCCCAGGATAAATATCAAGTATTTTGGAATGAAACCCTTTGAAGCCCCCTAAATTAATCCCAGTAATGACACAAAAACAATGGCCGCCAGTTCAAGCATCTTGAGGAATTCAAACCAAAACATCAGTGCAACAATGATCAGAGAAGAGTTTATGACCATTAACAAAAAATGACTCCCACATCCACTCCCACAAAATGTGGAATGAAAGCAAAGCACATTTAGCGTTCTGTTAAAAGTTATTACTTTTATAAGGTCCTTGATGAACTGCCATGTCTGAAGTCTTCAAATAAATGTTGCTACCCAAAATTCATCAGACCATATACCCTTTAACATAGAAAGAGAAAAGCCATTTGATGCGTATGGCTAATTACAATG
The DNA here is from genome assembly GCA_034670405.1 of Hoplostethus atlanticus. Lineage (NCBI taxonomy): Eukaryota > Metazoa > Chordata > Actinopteri > Trachichthyiformes > Trachichthyidae > Hoplostethus > Hoplostethus atlanticus. The sequence continues at coordinate 247,327 of JAXDDX010000218.1, forward strand.
TGTGTGCAAGGACATGGGATGTGGCACTCGGCCTGTAGTCCATTGTAATTTCTGCATTGTCAATAGAGAATTGTCATATCCTGTTATTGCTTTCAAAGTAAGACCAACGGTGAAATAGTTTGAGCTAAATATACCCAAAGATCACAATAAAGGTTGTATTATCGCAAAGTATCCGTTTGACATATTTTCTACGCCATCCTGTGTTAATAGAGGAGTCAATGATTTGTTCTGCTCATAACTTTACTTACTCTACTTGAAGAACCCTTCAGAGCGAGGCTCTGGGAGGCTTCTTGAGAGTGACATTTTCTGAAAGAACGTTTTTTTTCCTGTTTCTGTTGAACTGTTTACTAGTTTAACAATTTGGGATTGTTAATTCCAGAGATTAGCTGTTACAAAAACTGTAGGTAATATATATAATATATATATATATGCATGTAAAAACTGTTGATGTGTATCATCCAAATGCTTTTTCTTGACGATAGCAAGGTCCAAAGTTTGTAAATATTGTAAATATTGTGTTGTTTTTTTTATTGTAAATAGTGTGAACCTGTTATTTGCCCTTTGCACATTTCTGCTGAGCATTGCCACTTTACATTTCACTGCACACCTCGTGTGTGTATGTGACAAATAAACTTCTTGAATCTTGAATCTTGAATCTTGAAAAGTTAAATTCAGGTCCAAATTATTTTAAAGATACATTCATACAATGCCATTAGTTACAGATAAACTGAAAGACTGCAAGGTGAATCACATGTACAGAGATCATGTTTAATATTGGTTTTCTTTTGCATAAAGGTTTATCTACACAAGAACCTCTGAAAACAATTATGAATCCTCCTATAAGAGTTCTCATTAATGATAATGAATCATGTGAGGGAAATTCTCCCTGCTCTTTCCCCCATCCAGGGAGGTCAGAGGTCAGAGGTCAGGGTCAGCTAGTGAACCTGGTAGTGATTCAGTGGGGCGCATACCAACACCGGGGCTGGAACCCTTAAAGGGTTTTCAGTAGCATTTCATAGAAACAAAGCTTATTCCCAAGAGGGCTCCAGACCACATCGCCTGGCCAGAAACACATCTGTATTCTTTGACGTGTATAGGTGCGCTATGTGGCCAAGACGTCCTCAAAGGCATGCGAGCGATGGATATACTGGGTTTTCCCGTTTGACGTCAGCTGAATTCATTTCCTGAAACTGCAGGCAGCATTACAGAGCTTGCAGTAAACTGTGTTTGAACACTGATATGATAGAAATGCTGCACTTCATTTACACATAATGAAACAAGTGTGCAATTATTTACAGGCTTATTACGGGTCTGGCCTCCAGGGTAGCAATCGTACGTCCTGCTCTGCTAACATACTGCATATTGACAGAGCAGATAGACCCACACTGACAATTAGACTAAGGTGAAATGAAAACCGGGGACATTTCCAGTTCGGCGGTCAATATATCATTAAAATATGCAATGTAATAAAAAAGGGGGACAATTCCGGTTTCATGTATTTTGACCACTGTTGTACTGTCAGACATCCCAAGTTGACAGAACTGGTTTCAGGGAGACGCGCCGGACTCGCGCTGCAATCACAATTATGAGAGAACTACTCTCTCATCATTACCTCAATTACTCCTGATTAGGGATCATAAGACACAAATCACTTACTCATTCTCTGTGTGACTGATGAAATCTCTCTGTTCCTGATGTTTGATCCTGATGACACGACAAGAATAAGAATCACTTATAACTAATATATTATATGCCTACCATCCATGTTAGCAGCCATTTTGTTGTCAGTGCACTTTAATTTTATAATCCATAACGGCTATTGTTTCCCCTTTATGCCTATTAACTTAAAAGAACCTTGACTGAACTCTAAACCAACCTGCCTTAGTAACGCGGTCCCGCGTACTATCCCGTCCAGTATCAAAGAATTGCCCGATGTCCTAAGTGCTCTCCTACGTTTAGCCTCCCTAACGTGCTGTTGTCCCTGCATAAAGAACAACACAGCAGCCTATAGCCTGGTAATCTAGTCATATCACACATACCCAGGGGTTAAAGTGGGATTTGGCAGGTGGGGGAACCCTAAGATCTGGTGTAGCGGTGCAGCGGCGAAAAATGACTCACCTCATAATAATTATTGTTTATTTATTATTTATTTAAGACATTTGATGAATCAGATAACTTCAACAACACATAGTGTACACAGTGTTTCCCACAGAATGAGATTCTATTTGTGGTGGTAGCTGACCGGTTGGGGGGGCACCCACACACTTTCTTAAATTAATTATTAAATAATACTAGGGTGCTCCACTGTTAATATTTAATTGCCAAGTACTTTGTGACAAATAACAATATTTACCGCCTTATACTCGTTTGTTACTTTCAGTAACAGCTCCATCTCGTCGTCTGTCCAAACAAAGACATCTCTGCTCTTACTTTTCACCATTGCTGTTCTGCATAACGATATTTTCTGCAACTAAGCAGAGCAGACAATCTGCTTCCTGTTTACACCGGCACGCGCATGCCCAGTGTAGGTGAATGGTAACGTGATATGCGTTTTTATGGACGGAGATCATTTCTGAAACGGTGCTATAACACTTGTTTGGACCGAGATCGTTTAGTGTAAAAAAAACGAAAACGTATTATTGTGGATGTCGCCTCAGACAGGAGGCTACACGGAGAGGAGGGGCAGCTGGAGGAACTCCAGGCTGCAGCACACGGAAAATGAACTCGCTTGACATTATTATGTATGAAACTGCCTGATCAGATTTATTTACTTATTAATTTACTTATTAATCGACCACTTTAACCCCTGCACATACCCACTGACCCACTGTAGATTTACAGACAAAAACGTTTTAGATAAATTAAATTGACATTGGCTAATTTAAGCCTCCCTCTGTACTAACGGGCTGCTTTGCAATGTGTATCGCTACCTAGGCTAGCTTAAACTGAGTTTACCTCAACATATCTTTTGCAGTCATTTAAACCTCCGCCCGCGACTGAAAAGCTAGAAAGCTAGAATTGCACACAGTGCAGTGTGCCATAGTCGGCTTATTTTTTACTGCCTCTCACCTCACGAACATATCCATGGTGGTCTGATGATAACAGTGTAGAGTAATTTCTTTTTTTGGCTCCGTGTTCCATTTGGCTCGCTAAATCCCGAAATCACATCACCGAACATCACATTCCGCGCTGTTGTTGTGCCGAAGTGCGTAACTCGTGCGTTGTTTTTTGGGGTTTTTTTTGGTCGGGAGATTAACTCCTTTCTGGGAGTCAGGGAGATTGGGCTCATTTCCGGGGGACTCTGGAGTAGGGACGTTCCTGGGAGGCCGACTTTGTAAAAATCGGGTACCAACCGGTAGGCTCTGCTGACCCGTCTTTCTTGCCACGTAAAATATTATTTTACTTTGCAGTCTGTTTGTAACGCACAGTTAAAAACGGGGACATTTCCGGGGACAGGCCACCAAAAACGGGGACTGTCCCCGAAAAACGGGGACAGTCTGGTCACCCTACATTAGACTGAATGGAATAGTAGACAAGTGGATCTGTGAGGAACCACATCCCAGTCATTTTCCTGGTTCTGGAGCTCCACAGGGGGGCCTGCCCGACATCGGCTTCATCTGGACAGCGAGAGTCTTCTCCCAGATAAACATGGACCTCTGCGGTCGGTGCACCTTCCTCCAGATGATCCTCAAAACAGAGGGGCTGAGGATGATGAAGACCCACGGGTCGATGATGGAGTTGAATGACAGCATACGGAGAGCGTTCAGGTCAGCGGCGTGCCGTTCCTTTCTCCAGCCCGTGAAGTTGATGTACACCCGGAGCTGGAGGGGCACACATCAACAGACAGACTAAGAAAAACTAAGAGACCAACGAAATGGAATAACAACAAAACACAAACATTTGTTCTACTTTCTTGTCTAATCCAAAGAGGTCTGATGATCACAGCGCTTACCATCCACAGCGTAGCCCCGCCCCTCCGTAAAGAGTAGGGGGGCTGTAGCAAACATATCCATATTAGAAAGTTAGCATATGATGTCACCTTATAGCAGCCATTAGCTACTTTCCTGAGTTGGCAACACTGGGAAACTGTCTTGTCTTTAGCCCTATTCTCTACTCCAAAACACTGGAGAAGAGTCAGCTCAGTTAACCTGAACAAACTGGTAGCTAGCTAACTAGCCAGCAGGCTAATTTAGTTACTGTTAACATGGGATTACTAGCCACTGCTAACGCTAGCTGCTACTAGATACGTTAGCTAGTGTGCTAATCAGATGTGTTAACAACAAGACATGGTTAGCTGACCAGATACTATAGTTAGCTAGTTAACAAGCTGACATTTTCCCAAAATTGATCAGATTTGTGAAATGATCTATTCCCGGGCAAAAACAGCACAGACTTAACATTTTCAATTCTGTTGAGACAGCCACGTTGCATGTTTAGAAATGCTATCAGGTGTTCACCAAAGAGCTGTGATCATCAGACCTCCAATATGGCCAGCCACCTGAAAGCACTTTGTAGAAACATAAGGTGGTGTCTAAAAAATGAGCACAGGTCAGAGACATCTAGCACAGGGGTGATTTTGGTGGATCTTAGTGTAATATCAAAACAATGAATCAATTCGCTTTACATGTGCAACAGTTGACAATGTCGATGTTTACAGATAGACTGGATGAGACCGGAGGTTGGGCGATTTCCCTTTCAAATTAAAAGCTTACAATTTGTCAGTTGGAAAAAGGAAACAATTGTTGGGGTGCATAGAACATTTTGAAAAATAACATCAAGTGTATGTTCATTACTACCGATTCCGCCTTAAATATACACTTCATTTTCACTTTGTCACTTTGTATTACTCAACAAACGACGAGTGTTCACCAATAAGAGTTTTATTGTGCAATTATTTTGTAACCGGAACTCGTATTTGATGCATCCTGGAAAGCTTGACAACGGTACAAATGAGTTCACTTAACAGAATCTAACCTGCCTGGCATGTTCACTACAGTGAGAATCACAATAATACAATAATAACAAGACAATTACCCAGTTAAACATTTTAATTGGGAGATTAAAACTATCGCATTCTGCATCTTCATCATATTGGATGAATTAGTAAATTAAGAGCATCCCAGGAAATTATTATTATTATGAAAAGTGTTGTGCAGCTTTTGCCGTCTCATTGGGTTTGTTCATAATGTGTTGTTAACCTGAACGCCTACTCTATGGTTGGTGAATCGTAAAATTACTCAAATACGAATTACTCAATTACGTCAACGTTACGCAATGCGTTGCTGGGAATTTGGTGCTAGTTGTGAAGGGTGGAGTCAGAGCTTTGTACGAGATCAAATGGTTTCCTTGTGAGTGCTAATGAGCTATTTCCGTTTGAAATAAAAGTATAATTGTTAAGACTCACAGCTGTTGAAGTATCAGGATTAATCTATACACTGTGTTCAGGTAAAATGGACCAGTGAATGGTAGACTAACACAATCATTTCAGTTGAAGCTGTATTTAATGTACAATAAATTGACAGGGTCACCACTGTGATGTGGTGACACCTATATCACATTGATAATGTATTTAATTTGAAAAGATGAATAGAGAAGTCAAAACTCCTACAAGCCTATCAGTTAATATGTTTAATTTAAACTAGAGAGTTCAAACCCTGCTATTGCATAAAACATGACAAAACAATATGTTTGTACATATGATAGTTGATGTGTCTGTTTTGGTGAAATAGAAAAAGACTATTGTGTGGGGAGCTTCATCCCAAAAAAAAAATCACAAATCAAATCTTTTGCTTTAAGGCGTATTTCTCACTGATGTATCGACCTCTTTATTGACAGGTGACGTCACTTCCCTTGTGAGAGACCAGTCTCTCTGCCTTCATCAAATGCTGCATGTCATCTGCTGTTGTAGGAACAATGTAAACTTATTTGACCGGCTGTTCAGTTTTAAAGAGCACAGAAGCTCTGTAATGAATTCATGTTCTACATGATTCCTGTCTGTCTCAATACTGAGTTCATAGTGACCTCGTTAACTTTATGGTGTTTTTACATCCCAAGATATCACTATAATACTCCTAGAACAGTCCTTATTTCTATATGAACTTATATTAGTCCCGGTACTCAGTACCTTATCGTTTATCTGTTTTATCTCCTATTATTGGGCAATTTATACTATTGGTATTTCCACTATTTATTTATGTATTTATTTTATTTTATTTTTTATATAAATCTTCATATTTTAGACTCATTTTATTCTCTAATTCACGTAGCGTTGATGTATGTTGCATGGTCTGTCTGTCTATATCACTCTGTTATTCCCGTTCCAATATATGGATTTGATGTGTTTTATTCTATGGTTGTATAGTTCTATGTTTTTAAGGGTGACACCTTTTTTAAGTGTTTAGGTCAAATATTTCGACCGAGTAAAACCAGTGCTCTTACCACAAAGGGAAAGGAGCAAAAGATGAAGGCCACCGTGATGAACACCAGCAGCAGGAGATGCTCCACCTCCTCCGTCAGGGACAGGGACCGGCGGTGGATCCCCGCGTGACCCGACACCCCGGTCCGGTGCGCTTTGCGCCTCCTGCTCATCATGACCAGGTAGTAAATAACAGACACGTTGCACAGCACGGTGACCGAGATCATGGTGAGCGCGAAAGTCGCATAAAACCCAGTGTACACTTTATCCTGTGCGTTTGACGGGCTCATCTCCAGGAAGCACCAGGTCCCCGGGCAATACTGCACATAGGCACCGAAACCCATGAACGGAGCCAGGCAGAAGAGGACGCAGGCCAGGTAGATGAGCGCAACGGCGATGTACCCGCAGCGTTTGCTCAAGTGCCGCTCGTAAAAGTAAGGGTGGCCTATGGAGAGGTACCGCTCCAACGCCATGGCGCACAGGATGGCCAGCGTGCAGAGGCTCAGGAAGGTCATGCTGAACCCGAAGTAGGAGCACACCTCCCCGCCGTCGCTCATGCCCACCAGAGTCCTGTTCCGGGCGTAAGAAGTCAGCACGACCGGACTGACAGCCACGGTGCCCAGTAAATCCGTCATGAGGAGCGCCGTCACCAGGACCTGGAACAGGGACGGACTTCTCCTCCTGCGCCGCATCTCCAGCAGCACCAGCGCGATGATGTTGCCCACGGCACCGGTGGAGAACATGACAGCAGAGAGGACTGGCTGGCCGGACTCAACGGTGGCTCTTAGGTGGCAGTTGAGGTGATCCGAAGTGTTATGTTCCATAAGGACTTTGACTCGATCCCTCAGAACTAGAACCAGACTAACCAGAACGTCCCCAGCAGACGGCACTGAGCAGTGGTTGCGTCAAAGCGCACATCTTGCAACAACCACAGAGTTCATTACTACTTTTCTGCCCCACCCACATCCGATCTGGTTGGCTTCTGAAGAAGAGGGCACGACAGAACGGGTCCTGAAGCTGAGTCACCAAATCAACCACTTGCCCAAACACACTCCAGTACCAAGACAGACAACTTCAACTTTATGTATACAGCGCTTTAAAACACTAAACGAGTGCGTCACCAAAAATGGGAAAAGAGGCACACACACAATTAAATAAACTAAAATAAAATACCATAACCTAGAAGCAAAGATAGGTAATTAAAACAATAGCAAACCAAAGCCAGTATAATAAATACGGTATAATATTATATAGTATTATATAAATGTCCATCCTAGACATTTATTGTCACATTCAGTCTTAAACTCTTTAGATTTTAATGAAGTTTCACTTGCTGGAGGATTTAGTAATATTAATATTAATATATTGAAACCAGGCAGATCAAGAAAATATCATTTGAGTGAAGAAAATTCTTTCAATAAGTTGATCTACATTGGAAACAAGTGACATTTCCTCATCCCATTGACATTATTTTCGCTTGTTTTAAGAAAAATCTAAGATGGATATAGTCTATATATGGATATATGGACATACCTGTACTTTAACATTAAAAAGGCCATGTGTATCTCAGTAGACGACATTGAGTCTTTATCCAGCGGCACAAAGCAGACACAACCGTCCTCAACTGTTGTGTCACTGAACCTGTGATATACCAGACAGTTTTCAAGGCTTTTTATACATTTTAAATTGCCACTTTATCTTTATCAGCCACCCACAGCCTCTCTGACAGATCCTCTTATCAAAGCGCAGCGACATGGAAAACACATTTCTGGTTTTATTTTAATCGGCGATTCCACACTGAGCAGCGGTGATGATGAAGTGTCAGAGGTCCTCAGACTGAAAAAGCCCCTGTGTTTCTATGACATCGGTACTACGACCTTTATGTAAGTAGGGCATCTCTTTACAAGTTACCATGACTTGGCTTATAGTGTGTCTGTGGTACTCAGTAGGGAGTTTATAGTGACATTATGGTACTTTTTATCCGCAATAGGAGATATCATATAGGACATACTATAGGTATAATATTCCTATAATAATAGTGTCTGTGGTACTCAGTAGTTTAAAGTGACCTTATGGTGCTTTTTTTATGTCCCATCATAGGAGACACATGGGTACCTATAGGCTAGTATTTATAGTACAGTATATTACAGTCTATCTGGTACTCCTTATAGTGACTGTAAGGTATTTTTATTAATATCCTATTGTGTCATATAGGATATACTATAATATTGCTGTATTATAGGGACTTGTAGTTTTAGTGTACTACTGCATGGAGGGACGTCCTGAACCACGCGGCTGGGATCTTCCAAAGGGGTTTCCCAAACGCTGCTTTCATACCGACCCACACAGTCATTATAACCTGGAAGAAGGTTGGCCTCCACCAGCAAGCACGTCATTTTTAAGTCATTTTTAAATCATAATTCCAATCACCATATCCATCGACTGGTTGTAATTCTAATCAGAGATAGCTATGATGAATTTATGACTAGTCTAAACAGGAAGTTGAGATATCTAGATCTAGGTGACTAGTCAAAATGTTAATTCTAGATACAAACTTGCTTTATAAACTGATGGTGGAAGAAGCTTAAAAAAAGGTGAGAGAAATGGACTGAGAGGCTGCAGGTTTCAATCTGGTCAGGGGAAGTACCTCAAACTGTTCTCCAGGTGAATATGTTCCACTGCTACTACTACTACTACTACTACTGCTACTACTACTGCTACTACTACTGCTACTACTACTGCTACTGCTACTACTACTTATAATAATAATAACAATAGTTCCTTAAGTAATGAAAGACGCTCCCTAAATGTCCACCAACCAGCTCCGTTCCCTTGGCCACGTTCTCAGGTTTATGGAAGACCAGCACTGCGACGCCTCAGATCTCAGGTCTGAAGATGCTTTCTACTTCCGTTCTGAGGGTAACTCTTTGTCCACCTCACCTCTCCACCAGCCCCCGCCCCCCTACAGACCCCCAGCCCTGCTCCCTCAACCCCCTCAAGCCCCAAGCAGACCTGCAGTCAGATCCTTCAGCTCTGTTCCCAGGACAGTTACTGTACAGACCACACAGACGGTCACTGCAGATCTGGGTACTATGGCAACGGGAGGCAGTGCTTCCCACAAGGTTAGTTCATGGACGTGGCTTGTGTGTACTTTATGTCTGTATGTGTGCATGCATGTACCCGTGCATGTCCTTGTGCATGTGAATGTGCTCTTAGGCTACTGTATCCCTCCCCTCAGGCGTTCCCCAGCGTTTCAACGGGAAGCTGAGCGGGCTTCCCCAACATTGGGTGTAGCACAGTCCAATGTCACCTGCACAATAAGTGCATAAAAACTAGATTCCCCAAAGAAGAAAAGTGTGTCTGTACAGAGGAGATGTAGCGCGTGCCTCCGCGGTGAAAGTGAAGTGAAGGATTGTGAAATGAAGGATGTGAGTGAAGGATCTGTGAAATGCTGTGTAGTTTTTTCGTTACAGACCTCTCCGATGGAGCAGCACAGGTCCTGGATCAGGGCTAACTCTTCTCAAGAGAGACTAGGGCTGAAGACAAGACAGTTTACCAGTGTTGACAACTCTTTTCCAAGGAAAGTAGCTATTGGCTGTTCAAAACGTCAGTAGAAGTCACAAAGGGAGGAGGCTGAACAGTCTAACACTGACTATGGTGTTGGATTAGACAAGCACCAGTGATTTAACGCCTCAAAGTCTGAACAGTTGTTGAATCTAGTTATTATTTGTTATCACACCAGCATCAAAAAGTCACCAGATGATGTCAAACATTATTTGCGTCTTGTGTCACAGTAACCTATATTTGGAAGCAGTTGTACCTTATCAGCCTGTGAGACTGGTTTATTGACCTACACCTGCAGGTATCTCTTTTACCTGCTTGGTGACGCCAGACGAGGTTGCTGGGAGATTTCTGACGCACCTGTAAAGCCTCTCTGTTTTCCTCCTCGCTGCAGGAGTACCCGGTGGTGTCGGAGAACGGCGTGCTGGAGCGTTTCTCCTACGTGACCGTCCAGCGATGCTCCTCCGGGCCGCAGCGCCAACCGCTGAGGCTCATGGTCACGTACGCCAGGGAGGGGGAGCGCCCTGAGGTACTCCATCACCAACACAGTGGGACCTGGAGGAGGTACGAGCAGCACACCGCTCATTTATGGTGACCAGAGTGTGTTGCATTGAGTTTGCACTGGCAAAACACACACACACACACACACACACACACACACACACATTCACATACGTAACCACTATGTTTTTATTTGTATTTGTTTGTGTCCTTTTATCGTCCTTTGCTCTATAAAGGATTTTGTAACGATCCTGTCTGTTTGTCTCTTTTAACCTTTTTAAATTTGCTTTTAATATCTGAAGTTTTGCACCTTGCTTTTAAATGTCTCATAATTTTAATTTCGCCTTTCGCCAATATTTTATTGTAATATTGGTTTTTATTCTTTGTGATTTTAATGTTAAGCGTCTTTGGGTACTCATAAAAGCGCTATATAAAATAAATGTATAATTATTATTATTATTATTACTTATTGTGTCACTTTATTGTACAATAACTTTATTCTGGACCCGCCAGCTTCCTCTGCTCAGATCTTATTCCCCTCATCCCTTCGCTATTCGTCGGTAAAAAGCACCACAGACTTGGTAAACATGGTCACATGATTTCTGGGCATATAGCCACTAAATCGTGACGTCTGTTTCGTGTTTACCCCCAATTTACCAGCTTTCTGCAGAAACAAATTGGTGAAGAATTTGTGGGATACCAGAGATATGTCTGTGTGAATTCCTGTCTGATGAGAATTAAAACAATATGAGCCATATTGCTGTGCTGTGGGCGGGTCCTTGGAATACCAGAATACCAGTGAAATATTTTACCGTCCAGATGGTGAGAATTAGCCATGTGCAAGGGTGGAATCCCATTGCTGGTAAAACTAAAGCCCTCCGGGGGGATTCCCATCGATTTGGGCAACAATGCTGAATACTGACTGCTCAAACGACTGTACATTAGCTAGTAGCATCAGTAAGAGGTATACCCAACACTGTGAAAGAAATGAAGCATTTTACTAACAGCAGATTTAACAAACTGTCAGGTATAACACTCTGGTATAATTCAGATGATAGTGATAGTCAGATAGGAGTACAGTAGGTAGGACTGGGGACATGAGCTATAATGTAGGTGAAACACTTTATGCCATAGAATAAAGTTTAAATCTGCAGACTGATCTGGAAATGTATTGATGCCATTTAATATTGCAATCTATAGCACTTTGTTAGTTTTCCTGCAGAAAGAGGCAGGGACGGTCTGGCGTGTTGAGGTTCAACTCGTTGGAACAGTTACCTCTCGCTGCCACATGGAGCCGCTAACGTGCAGCATTGTCTAGTTAAAGCTCACATGGGTACAAGGGGGATGCACCCACATCGCCACATTGGTACACTTCTTGCTGGCCTGGCAGTGTATTGGAATAAACAAATTCCTGTGCAGAGTGGGAACAAACTGTCCCCGATGAACGCTGTGGTTGTGTTTCCAGACGGGCTCCCAGACCCCGACTGGGTGAACCCATGCAGTGGAGGAAACCACCGCTGCGATGCCAAGGGACACAACTACAACTCAGGGGTACAGAGGAGACAGGCGCAACGGTTATGGTATTGTGCAATATATGTCAGGGTAGTGGCGGGGGGTGGATCTGGTGGAGCTGGTGGATCTGGTGGATCTGGTACGCCATTACTTCCTGTTAATCCTTCTGGAGTTAAAAGTTGGTTTATATAGCCCTTCATCACAAAGCATGTCTTAAAGGACTTCACAGACCTAGACTTAACTAATCAACAATCAATCACAAAACAAATTGATGACACCTAGCCTAGCCTAGCCTAACCTAGCCTAACCGGCACCACCAACCTTAGACCCTCAGTGAAGATGAGGAAAGACTACCAAGAAAATGCTAGAAACCATGGGCGGGGCAATTCTCTGAGGGAGCGAGGGATCCCCCAGCGGGACGGCTGAGTGTGCAATAAGTGCACAAACAACAAAATGGACAATAACATGGAAAATGCCAGTGAGAGATGAGACAGCACAATAAGACACAGAGAAACACGATGAGGCAGGAAGACTTCATGGGGTCAGCTGGCGAGGCAGGTCTCCTGGGTCTGTTGCTCAACTTCTCAAAGCTAGCTCGGCCTAAAATAGCACAAGGGGTAGATGCATCACTTCCTGTGGCTTGGCCAATGCCGTGCACTGATAACATGACCTCTGTCTTTTTTGTCCAGAAGTGCCTGTTATTCATCACGTTTTACATTACAGTGCAGCAATTTACCCAGAGAGACCTAGAATGGTACCTTAACTGGTACCTTAAATGGTACCGTAACTTACAATTACAATAAAGGACTTAAAGGACTGCACCGTTCGTTTCGTTTCCCTGTAGATGTTCGAACTGGACCAAGACTGGAGAACTTGTGTTGGTAAGACAGTCTGTCATTCACTTACGTTACATCTGCTGTGGACCGCCCCCAATCCACACACACACACACTAGTTGCTAGTGTTTAAGACTTAAGACTACATTTCCCATAAGCCCCGTTGCTTCCTGTCCCCCCTCCCCCTCCCTGCCGTCTTTGTCTTTCCTGAAGAGGATCAACATGTTGGAAGTGATTTCTCCATCTTCCTTTCTCTCCTTCCTCCATCTGCCAGAAACTCTTTATCTTTAGCTCCGTTAGCGCTGGAAGAACAGCGCCCTCTTCCTGTTTTGTGCCGTAAAGCAATCCATCAGATTTCCCTCCAAGTGGCCACAATGTGAACTGCAGAGTAGATCCTCATTGTGAGAAATGATAACAGTTCATCATGTCTCATGTCTGTGTGTCTTTGCAGATATTGTCATCTGTTTGCTTCCTGTTCGAACACCGTCGGCTCCTTCCACTGTCGGTGCTGGCCTGGTTACCATGGAGACGGACTCTTCTGTCACCAGGCAGGTAAGAAGGGAAATCAGAGCCTGTGATGCAAACTAAACCCAAATGACACATGACTAATGAAACATTCTTCATGATCCGATAAGAGATGAGATGACTGGACATTAGGATATTATAAATAAATAAATAAACACAAATGTATTATTATTATTATTATTATTATTATTATATAAATTCCTTATTCCACACAACTCTTTCATTCCGAAATGCTATATATCCATTTTAGAAATGTTATCTGATGTTCATTGTTAAAAATAAAATCCATGAAAAACGCTTCCAAACTCAAGACAGCTGATAACTTCTTTCAACTGTGTTTTACTTTTTATAGTGTCATATATTTCAAATGTTGCATATGTCATTTTGGAATGAAATACTTCTTTGGGGTTTTTTCTGTTTTTTCTCTTAGTATCAGTTGGTCATTGGGGACCGAAGATTTGACCACAACCTCTGATACCATGTTGTTCCACATCCCACTGAGTCTCGGTACCTGCCCTTGCAGTGCCACCATGTTACAGGGCACTGCTGGTGTGTGGACAGCAGGGGGCAGGAGAGAGCAGGCACCAGGACCCACCCCGGGGCTCCTCTGGTTAGCTGTGAGCAGCCAGGTAGGGGATAATGTGGTATGGTATCATGTTAAGTGTTATAGAGTGAGATTTTCTCCACTGATGGATATCTGGATAGAAAACAAACATTTCCTATGTTCATGTTCTCTCCGTTGCTTGTTGTGGATCTGCTCTCAGCTGACTCTCGTATCTGCTCCCACTTCCTCTGAGCCCTCGCGGTGAGCAGGAAGCGATCTTTGACATAATGATGCTCGAGCCAGAGCACAGATATAATCAGACAAAACCCAAGTCCCATCCCACACCGACTCCAGAACAAACAGATTAAAACATCCACTCAAAAAATGACCATTGATCCTCTTGGTATTAAGTATTAAGTTGATTTTATCCAAATAAACAGTTTAAAAATAAATAGTCTTACATTAGTTTAAGATCAACTTGAGTGAAACAGATAAAATGAACTAAAATTGTTTGTCTGACTGTTTCTGTATCTAAGGAACCAAATGCACCGAATTGCAAACATTTAAATCTAATTCAGTCAATTTATTATTATTTAGTTCTATTTAAATCCGTTTCATAAATGATAATTCTTTATCAAATTTGGTGGAAATTGTTTCTCCTCCAAGTGGAGGTTCATGTTATTGTTGTGAATGTGATGGTGATTTTATTTGTCTGATAATAAAACTGATGCAGTCAGTTGTTGTTGAAAGAGAAAACGGTGTCCAGCAGATGGCGCTGTGATCCAAGCTTTTGCCTTGTTTGAAGTCATCCCGGTGAGAGAGGATTGAGATGTGTGGTTATGTTTCTATTTGAAACCCCCAACTGCAAACCAAATGTCACGACAGGTAGAAATATGAAGTGAAACTGAAGTTATGGCTAGTTTAAAGGTTTCTCCATCCACCTGCCTCACGGGCTTTGATAGTTTCTCCCCCTTCTCTAAACTATAGAATCAGTGATTTGAAATACATGTTTCCATGACCTCGTGCCCCCCAGCAGGACACCTTCCATCTCAGGATGTATCTTAAACCAAGATCAGGATGACTGGACGCTAACGACTGACTAAATCTGACCTGTGATGTACGAGGCCGACTGCACCCCGGAGTTAGAGGTTTAGAAGAAACGTGCCACACTCTCCTCCTGTGAAGGGATGCCACTGCGACACGGCTGCTTAAACCTCTCGGTCTCGGTGGCTGTGACTCGCCTCGGCCCTCCTCTCTCTCTCTCCGGGTATAATTTGCGTGGCCGCCGTGACATGCTACGTCGCCGCCGCGGCCGCAGGTCTGGAAGGCCGGCTGCGGAAATTCCAGAATGACAGCGCCGAGCACGTACAGTCACTCTGATCGCTCTGAGTGCTTCTCAGTCATCCAGAAACAGAAGCCATGTAATTTAACAGCAATTAAAGAACCGCAGGGGAGGAGGGAGGAGGGAGGAGGGAGGAGGGAGATGGGGGGATGGGGGGAGGAGGGAGGGGAGGTGGCGTTGGTCCTTGTTTGGCTGCATCCCAGTTCCACCAGCGCTCCCAGCAGTATGGATAATACCAGCACAGGGTCCCCTCTGTGTGATCACATCCACACACACACCAGAGCCCATTGGCAGGCCAAATGAGTGTGTGTGTGTGTGTGTGTGTGTGTGTGTGTGTGTGTGTGTGTGTGTGTGTGTGTGTGAGCGAGCCCATTGTGAAGCTGAAGACACGCATCACTGGACAGATCAACCTGCTTTCCTTTCCTCTCCTGTCCGGCACGTTGCTCTCGGGGGGCTTTTCAACGAGCTGCAGCTCAAAGTGAAACTCGGTGAGATGATACTTCAGGAGTTTCAGTCCAAAACGAAACATTCAGCATTTAAAAAAAACGTGACACTCTACTGTGAAAAAGTGAAACTCGCTCTGCCACGTTAAAGGTATCAACCATCAACCATCTTTCCAGAGGATGTATCGATCCATATTTCTTAATCGACATCAAACTCAACCCAACATGGCCTCCTACACTCCCATCCTCCAACATTGAAGACAGCCATGTTGTTCCAGTAATTACATGTGGTTGTGTAGTTACGCGGTGCTGGCGGGGGGAGAGAGACCGACCCACAAGCCCGTTCTGTGAATGGAAAGTAGCTCGTTCATGCCAAAACGACAAGCGAGGCGTTCTCGTACCTTAAAGCTTCACTACCGCTCTCGGAGCACACGGCAGGCTTCCCCGTGTTAATGAGCGTTGGGTTGGGGAGTTGCTTGTCCACTCAGAGATGATGAGGGTCTGAGGCGAGCTGAAGTGGTCCCTTAACCCTGATGGGTGTGGACCGATAGAAACACTGGCTGGTTTTTACACTGACGATGTTGCTGTGTGTGAGTGATGAAGGGCACACACTCTTTTACTACCTACAGCACGGTGCAGAAGTCTTAGGCACATGTAAAAAAAAAAAAATGAAGGTTTGGAAATCTCAAGTTTGACACACTGATGCAGAAAACAAAAGAATAAACATCTAAGAGCAAATGTTGAACCTGCAGGGTGCTGGGTTCATTCACCCACCTTACACACAGTACGTCGCTATACCAAAACAGATGATATAAATAGGCATCTTGTTCTGGGTTGTTGTATGAGGCCACCGTTCGCTCCAGTTGTTGTGTATACACAGGAACAATGAGAACGGTCCTTGAAGAGCATCAGCTCGGAGGCTGCAGCGCCGGCAGACCACATGGCCCGGTTCCTGTAAATGAGCGGGTTTGATATCCTAAAACAAACAGTTTGGGCTTTTCTCAAGACGCCGTGGCTGCCAGGACGCAGCGAGGCCCGGCCTCTAGCCGCGAGGAGAACAGACCTCCCAGCCTCCTCCTCCTCCTCCTCCTCCCCCCCCTCCCCCGCCCTCCCAGGCCCGGGGTGGGGAGAGCAATGGGCCGACTCTCCTGGCCTCTGTGGAGGTGTGACCACCATGGGAGGAGGACTCCATTCAACCACAGTTCAGCGGGTTCAGCCAGCGTTACTCAGCACACACACACACACACACACACACACACACACACACACACACACACACACACACACTGCAGCTGCTCTCGGGACGGGGCCTGACCCCCGGAGCCAGTCACGGAGGCTGAGCGCTTAAGGACCGCAGCGCTGATCATGAGCTGTCAACTAAAACACTAAACAGCAGCTTGTTTTGGGTTTCGGACGTGGAGCTGTGGGTTTGGAGCGAGCGGCTCCCACAGCCCCGCTGACCCCCGGGGGGCCTGACAGGGCTGCTGACTGTTGAGGCTGACCCCCGGCGGGCCTGACAGGGCTGCTGACTGTTGAGGCTGACCCCCGGCGGGCCTGACAGGGCTGCTGACTGTTGGGCCTCGGCGACGGCGCCCCCCTGTCCAGATCGTCACAAGACCGAGCGGCGACCGCAGGGGTCAGGTCGTCCGGGGACAGCGCTGCGCCGGGCGACCACAGGGATGTTTGTTATGCCGTTTTCTTTGCACTTTTAGATTTTGGTCGTTTCGGTCGGGTCGGTTATTCTGCAACACGTGTGAAGCGGTTTGCATCCAGATGTGGAGTCCCAGATGGGCTGCAGGGGGGTGACAGTCGGAGCGACGGCGTTTCATTTGACATTGTAGGTATGTAGCGGTGCATTAAGTGATGCCGATAGTTCTCCATCCTCGTTACATTACATTACAGTCATTTAGCAGACCGAGGACCAGCGTTGAGTGTTAGCATGCACACCACACGGCGCTATCTGCCAATCCTCTCAAAGGGCCATACTACCAAAACGCTGGTGTGGTCCTTTACAATACCGCTCACATGTACACAGTCAGTCAACACTGGACCGGTTGGCCTGATGCAACGGTCTCCAGTCTGCAGGTTTTCCTTCCAACCAGGATTTCACCCGCTAGCTCAACTCTCTCTCTCTCTCTCTGGTTGAAGCTGTGTGTTCAGGTTGGAAGGAAAACCTGCTGACTCCCGTCCCTCCGCGGTCGGACGCCGCCGGTCTGACGGTACGAGTTGAGGCGACGTCGTGCTGAGTTGGGCCGTCGCAGTTTAGTGCGTTTGAGCTCCGGTGATCGCTGAGAGGTTCGATGGCTGCAGGGCCGGGTCTCCGAGTCAGAGGCAAAGGAAACCCTGTAACACAACACACATCACTCCCTCCACACACACACACACACACACACACACACACACTCAGTACCACACTGCTTCTGGTCTATTTTCATGTAGTTGTTCTCTTGTTTGTTGCTTTGTCCCGTTCTCCTTATTGGGGTTTCTCTGTCTCACCCACACAGTTTGGATTTCTTCTCTCCTTGTTTTTTTTGTGGCTGAACTAAAGTTAAAGTCCCAAACAAAACGATTCTAAAATAATCTGAAGAGAACGAAACTTAAAGCGGTAATCCACCAGATGGTTGTTTTTTTTTCTTTTCTATCTAGTGTCCATCTTCGTGTCCCAGCCTCACTGTGGTGTTCCTCACTGTGGTGTTCCTCACTGTGGTGTTCTTCACTGTGGTGTCCCTCACTGTGGCGTTCCTCACTGTAGTGTTCCTCACTGTGGTGTCCCTCACTGTGGTGTTCCTCACTGTAGTGTTCTTCACTGTGGTGTTCCTCACTGTGGTGTTCCTCACTGTGGTGTTCTTCACTGTGGTGTCCCTCACTGTGGTGTTCCTCACTGTGGTGTTCCTCACTGTAGTGTTCCTCACTGTGGTGTTCCTCACTGTGGTGTTCTTCACTGTGGTGTCCCTCACTGTAGTGTTCCTCACTGTAGTGTTCCTCACTGTGGTGTTCTTCACTGTGGTGTTCCTCACTGTGGTGTTCTTCACTGTGGTGTCCCTCACTGTGGTGTTCTTCACTGTGGTGTTCTTCACTGTGGTGTTCCTCACTGTGGTGTTCCTCACTGTAGTGTTCCTCACTGTGGTGTTCTTCACTGTGGTGTTCTTCACTGTGGTGTTCCTCACTGTGGTGTTCCTCACTGTAGTGTTCTTCACTGTGGTGTCCCTCACTGTGGTGTCCTTCACTGTGGTGTTCCTCACTGTAGTGTTCTTCACTGTGGTGTTCTTCACTGTGGTGTTCCTCACTGTGGTGTTCCTCACTGTAGTGTTCCTCACTGTGGTGTTCTTCACTGTGGTGTTCTTCACTGTGGTGTTCCTCACTGTGGTGTTCCTCACTGTAGTGTTCTTCACTGTGGTGTCCCTCACTGTGGTGTTCTTCACTGTGGTGTTCCTCACTGTAGTGTTCTTCACTGTGGTGTTCTTCACTGTGGTGTTCCTCACTGTGGTGTTCCTCACTGTAGTGTTCTTCACTGTGGTGTTCCTCACTGTAGTGTTCTTCACTGTAGTGTTCCTCACTGTGGTGTTCTTCACTGTAGTGTTCCTCACTGCTCTTCCCCAGAGATCACCTGTCAATCAAACAGTGTGTCCAGTACTGTGACGTCTTCCTCCTTGGTTTTCCTGTTGATGGAGTTTGAGTTCCTGTAGGTGGCGCTCTTTTCTCTGTCTGTTCAGCCACGGTGGCTATCCCTGCTCATGCTAACTACCCAGTTCTTCTTCTGTTGAAACGTAAAACGCATCACTTCCTGTCTGCAGAGGAAAGACCTACCTGAGACCGGGTGTTGAGAACAGCCGATGGAAAATGTATTTTAAAATAAAGAAAAAGTCTCTTTATGACTTTAACAAAATTTAACACTGTAATTAAAGGAACCTGAAGCTCGTCTCACGTCACCTGACACACAGACACCGAACTGAATCCTCTCCATGTCAGTGGAGGCCTGTTCTACTAACCACAGCTACACCCTGCCTGCCTTCTTTCATCAACATAACCTCTCTCTCTCTCTCTCTCTCTCTCTCTTTCTCCTTTGTTCCCTCATCACTCCTCCTCTATTCTTTGTATTCACAACCACAAAAACATTACCTCTTTTGGTCCCCGTCTTGACTCCATTCATCGCGGGCCGACTCGGCTGAAACGGGAGGAGAGGAACGAGGGAAAGAGAAGAAAAGAAAAAGTGCTTGGATTACCGCCATGATTTATTCAACTTTTACCTGTGTGAAATGTGGGCCGCCGGCCAGCCAAGCCTGGAGTCATCGCTGTGGATGTGTTTACAGTGTGTGTGGGTGTGTGTGTGTGTGTGTGTGTGTGTGTGTGTTTGTCCTCATAAAGACATTTTGCTGTTTATGAGGGTTTAGGGTTGTGGTTCCAGTTAGGGTTTAAAGTATGAGGGGTAGAAAGTGGTGAGGTTTACGGTTCAGGTTCGGGTGGGTGTCCACGAAAACAAAAAGGTTGGACTCCCAATTCTTTTGATGCTAAGCGTTTCTCCTCCAAACCCCCCGAGGGACGTCAATTTATGGGCGGTTAATAAATCCGCCCACCACACACATCGAGGACGAACGAGCTCCAGCCAAGCACTTCCAGGCCCCGTCTCCAGATGATGGAGCGGTGAGAGGGAACCGATGGGGTTTGGCTGAAATCTGGGTGCAGGGAGCGCGAGGGAGTCGCCCGCCGCAGATGTTACGTAAGCCCTCCTCTGGCCTTTGTCTGCGCTCGTGTCGCAGCTTCCAGTCGGAGTTCACGCCCTCCACGCCGGGGCCCCCCTCCACGCCGGAGGGCCTTACATAACACGGAGCAACACAATGACATGGGGGCGGGTTAGCAAGGGGACACTCAGGAGCACTGAAGAGTTGAGCCTGCGTACCTGGAACTCGACTCACAGCTTTACTCGTTTCTACTGTGGCGTGCCGACCGAAACATGGAGGAGAAACGACTAGAAACAGAAGGTTCACCGGATCTCATCATGACTTCTACTGTCACTGATGTATTTTCAGCATTTTTTTCTTATTTAACCACGGACAAAAAGTTATTAACTTAACCTTAACCAAACTTTTAGCTGTCTAACATTTGAATGCCACAGTTAAACAAGGCTTGCGATTGGCTGTCTGTTATGTCACTCTACACAGTGGTAGCATCTAAACCCCAAAGTTTTTTGGCCAGTAAAATTATCTTGGTGGGTAATTATTTTTTTATTTATCAACCATTGTCAGAATAGGAAAGAGGATAGGGACAAAACAGGCTGCTTTATAAGGTTTTTGTTTGATTGATGATGGAGGATTGATTGGTTCACAGGGAAATATATTGTTCATCTTTGTCAAGTCCTTGCTTGTGATGCTAGAGCCACCAAATTTCAAATATATATGTCCTAACCCTCATCTCAACCCTAACCGAAGATGTTTTACTTGCCTAAACTTCTAAACCGTTAGCCAATCCATGTGTCCAATCCATGCTGTTGTTGCATCGTCTTTTCGCGGTGCAGGAACGTCATCTTCACATTATTCTTTTCCACGACACCTTATCCTTTCCGAGTTTGTGCTCATTTCACGAAATTTTGTGAGATTGTGTTAGAGCTACTACTTCTAACCCAGCACGTCACCTTCATGTGCACATATCAGTCCAATTAAGAATACCGGGTTAAAACACAAAGACAACATTGAACATTTATAGGGAAGTACTGTACACTCCGTTTCACATTTTCATAGTTTCCCAGACTCACATTGGGAGCTGCCCAGTACAACCACAGCCTGCTGTTGGCTGCACCACCGGAACAGGCAGGGGTTAAATGACTTGCTCAAGGGCGAGTCGACTCAACGCTCCACTCGTTCTCAACCACATTTCCCCAGCTGCTCTGGGATTGGAGCCAGCAACCTCCTCTCTAACCCCTGGGCTACGGCTGCTCCCAACCTTTTGCTTCCATTCCAAGACAAGACAGGATATTTATCCGTTTTTTGCCAAAAATGTTGAAATGTGAAGCTCATTGCTCAATATTTAAAAAAAAAACAGATTAGTGCAGCCGCTAAAATGTTTTTTTTAAGTAAAAGTTGCTGGAAACATTCATTTTGTCCCTCCCTTCATGTTGTAGCTGTACAGCACTGTACGTTCTCTGACTCGCCTGGCGCAAATCTCTTGTTTGAGTCCAAATTCCAGCCGGTTATCACGGGAGCACCGAGCTGGAATAATACCGGGAGGTTAAAGGGGAAACGTCGCTCACTGTAAGCATGAAGAAAGTTAAAACTCATGTTGGTACATTAGATCAGGATCATCTGTCATTTTGAATAGTTGCTCATGGATTTCAGTTTGTTCTGCAGCCTTTTGGACTGAAACCATTCATGTGTTGTTCTTACTCTCAGAGAACATAAACAACTCTTGCTCAAAGACTTGTGACTTCATCCGGTCTGAAAATCTGGACCTGCTCCATCAGCAATGAATGGGACACTGATTTTTATGGACCCACCAAGTGTTTTTACATCCAAATGACGTCCATTGTGTAGTGTTGACAGTTCTCTAACAGGAAATGGACCCTTATCTCCAGAAAATACCCCAGGGCGGTCCCCGAGTCTGCTCTACTATCTGTCCCAGTTTGTTCTCTCAGTTTGCTCCAGACTTTATACCCAAAGACATCACATGTTGGAGTCTTAGTTGTCTGGTGTCTGGCTTTGAGAGAGATCTGTCCATATAGACGAGTGTTGATTGGACTGTCCCAGACTGCAGGAATAACATACTACAGATAAATTGTTGAATTGATTGGTGTTCGACTTCAAGAGGGGAGGAGAAGACCTCACAAGTGGGGGAGTTCATTTTACATGACTGTGCACAGATTGCAGTTTTAGTTCTGTCAACATTTCTCGGAGGCAGAAATAATCTCATTGGTTGAGTTAAACATCAGTGGGCGGGGCCAAAGACCCACAGTGTTTCTGGCTAAGTAACGTTAGACTGAAACCCAGTGGAAAAGACAAGAGGTAAGAGAGGAGCTAGCTAATACTATGAAGCCTAGCGCTCTGCTGCTAACTGAAATACAATGTAGCCATACCAAGTTATCTAGGTTAGCTAGTTAGCCTAGCTAAGTTCACACTAGCCGCACTAGCCTACAGCTAGGTAAGCTAGTTAGCTAGCCTGCTGACCTTCCAAGATCATGAATGAATGAAAATAATTGCCATTTATTTATTTATATTTAATTTAATTTAATTTATATTTTTTTAAAAACAGCAGTTCCGCCCACTGAGGTTTAATTAATTTTCTGCCTTCTGAGAAATGTTTGTATCACTAAAACTCCAACGTGCTATTCAGTCATGGGCGTGTCACTGCTGAAGCCCCGCCCCCTTTCTATAATAGAACTCCATCGCAATGCTGCTTCACACCAGCAGCTGGCGAACCGTTAACAAGACGTCAGTAATTTACTGTGAAAATAATCCCTTTCCCTTCTCTCTCCCCCTCTCTCCTAATTTGAGGGCACATCAGCCTTTATTGCCCTCTCATTCCAGACCAAGTATTGATCAACTCTGCTGTACTTTGCCCTGCAGACCTCCATGAAAGTGCATTACATAAGAAGCGGCTATAAACGACTGGAGGTTGAACCGATCACTTGTAACATGAGTTCTGCAGTGGAGTAGTGTGCCAGTTCATGTTAGTCATTGACAGACAGGATAGAAAGTGTAAGAGGAATTGTCTGTCTGTGTTTGTGTGTGTGTGTGTGTGTGTGTGTGTGTGTGTGTGTGTGTGTACAATCCAGCAACCTCCATCTCTTTGAGGCCAAGTGTTGTCTCAGAGCTTGTTGAAAGGCTCGCTGTTACGGGAAACACCCCCACTTTCCCCTCTTCCCGTTAAACTGCACCCCCACCCCCCCAAACACACACACACACACACACAAGTACATATACACACACATGTATATGATATGTGTGCGTGTGTGTGTGGGCGTGTCAGTGTGTGTGAGGCCACATGTAGAAGACAGTGAGCCCATGCACCGTTTTCTCAGATGGTGGTAATGACAAGCCTGGCCTGGGCCTGGGGTCTGTGGTGGTGTGTTATGGGAACCCAGGCTCCCTTCCCATCTCCGTTATTGAATCCAGGCCTGCGCTATCTCCAAGAGTAGGATATCTGTCTGCAGAGCCCCCCCCCCCCCCGTCCCACCAAAACCCCCCTAACAGCCCCCCTCAAAACAACCCCCCCCTCGAAAAGAGAAGCCCCTGTTCCTCCCCACTTCCCCATCCCGACAACAAAGCCATGCGACTGGGGTCCTGCGGCCTGCACTGTCTCACTCGAGGCATGTCTGAGAGAGGAAGCCACATGAGAGAGACACTGTCAGAAAGACCACTTAAGGCTGTAAGGAAATCTGCTCGCTTTCTCCCCCCCCCCGAAATGGAAATGAGAGGGTTTCCAGCTACGCCGCAGCGCTCCACTCAGACCCCCGGGTCTCCAACATCGCCGCCACTCTTCCCTCTTCGCCTCTTCCTCCTCCATCCAAATCCCTCCTCGTTTTTCTCTTTCTTTCTCCTCGCCTCTCCTCCTCCTCTCTCCGCGACTTTGTTCTGTCTCTCGCTGATGGAAACCGACCGCGTCAAGCCCAATCACCGATCACGGCGAGCCCCACATCCTGCTCCCCCGCCGGCCGACCGCAGCTCCGTTCGTGACGTATACCGGAGGCCAAGCGCTGAACTGCACATGTGTGAGGTATCACCAGGAAGACAGGCGGGGGCCGACTTTCTGTAAGAGGAGAAATCAACTTCATGACCCCACTGATGACACCACTGAGTCATAATAAACAACACTGTGAGGTCAAGGAGGTCAGAGGTCAGTGCTAGGGATTCAGTGCTCAGGGAAACTTCAGCAGGGTGGATGCTTGCCGACACAGGGTCTCGAACCCAGGTGGTGCAACGATGGTTTCTCCGACCACCAGGCCACCCATCAGACCACAAACTGCAAAAGAGGTTAAAGTGGGAAAGGACATTTGACAGTGACCCTGCAACGTCCTCCTCAACCCCCAAAATGAAGAGAAATAAATGTCGCGAACCCAATGAGGACCCTGGTTAGTTATGACAGTACAGTGGCTTTCCTGGAGATTAAAGACGTGGCCTTGTGACCAGAAGGTCGCTGGTTTGAATCCCAGACCAGCCCGGAAAATCTGGTTGCGGAAAGAGAATGAGAAACACTAACCCCTCCCCCTCAACAGCTTTTATCAAGGCGCCCTTGAGCAAGGCAGTTGACCGCCATCTGCTCCTGTGGGGCTGCTCGGTGGCCATCAGCAGAGGACTGGTTGTACTGGGCAGCTCCCAGTTTGTTGCTGATAGAGGAAGCACACTCCCTCAACTCTCCCTCGACTAATAAAGGTTACAAATTCAATATCAGAGCATAAAGAAAAACGTTAAAAAGTCGAAACCAGTCCACGTCCTCAACCCCACGTCATTTGAGCTGACCATCACTTCCTGGACGACCCGCAGTGAAAACATGGGTCATCTTGCTGCACGGCTGGAGAAAAGACAGCGACAAACTTAAAGGTTACAAGAACGAACAAGGGAGCTAGAGGAGCTCCTTCTTTCCTCCGTGCACTATGGAGACCACTCATACTTCATACATAGACCAGTCAAGCCAAGTCAAGTAATATATAAACATATCAATGTGAGCAGAACCAAGACGATCCAATCCTTTCCAGCAATAATCAATGGGCTCGTCATCAGACAGCAGACTAGAGGAAACAGCTCCAACTCAACAACTCTTCTCTACTCGCTGTTCTGTCCTGGTCACCACCACGTCCTCCTCAACCCCACCTCATCTGAGCAGAGGTCAACTGAGGTCAACTTTATGGACGACCTGCAGTGAAAATACGAGTCATCTCGTTGACCGACTCGACTCTCCCGCCCCGTGTCCATCCGTTAGCCTCCAGCGGGGGGGGGGGGGTCACCTCCACGCCGACCTCGCTAATGTCCGTGTCGAGCTCCGCGCCACGACGGCAGCGGCTCCCGTCCGTATGAAATCCTAGAAGCAAAGGAAGCAGAAATCTAATAAAGATTCCCATAATTCAATAAGGCGAAGTCGTCAGCGTGACGGTAAATGATACGTCCTCCTTACAGTCGTCTTCAGGCTGAGATGTGGCCTTTCCCTGTGTTTGGGTTAATCTGGTTCTTTGGGGATTAGGTGGCCTCCCTGGGAAAGCAGTACATGACAGGACAAATACCACTTCTAGACAGACTCCAACGTTGTTATACATAGAGGTGAGGAGGGGGCAGAGAGAGAAAGAAAGAAAGAAAGAAAGAAAGTGAAAGAGAAAGAAAGAAAGAAAGAAAGAAAGAACGTGAAAGAGAAAGAAAGGTGTCTGATGTCTCATCCCAGCTCTGACTAATGGCGTCAACATTCAGACTCACTCGTGTCGTTACATGTTGTGCTGCTGTCATATCCGCTAACATGTGGGTGCCTGAAGGAGAAGAAGAAGAAGAAGAAGAAGAAGAAGAAGAAGAGTTTCCTCCTTGAACTGAACATGTGAACTAAATCAAAATGAAAGAGAATAAAACAGCAAACATCATCCCAGGGAGAAACATTCAATCTGTTTATTCTGACACTGACTGACATAGGTAACCTATGACCTTCACGACCCCTATTGGTGACCAGTAGGAATTGCAATAACTGCCCCCTTGAGGTACGGTGGCCTGTAATTGACACACAAGCTTAAGCTAGCTAATTAGAGTACAGAACCAAAGCAACCCAGCAGGAGGAGGTCCGACCCGTAGGTTTAATCCCACATGAGGGATTTTCACTTTATATTGTGGCACATAAAAGTTTATACAACAGCTTCAGAAACTGTTTTGATCACCTTTCACCTGTTGCTATATTTACTCTTCAGTGGTAGTACAGGCCGTCGTATCGACATCTAGTGTTTGTATTGGTATTGATCAACGACCCTATCAACCCCTCGCAGATATATTGTGTCGTGTTATGAGACTTACTGCCCCGTTATGGATCAACTTGCGCTAATTAAAACGTCACTTTTGGCCTGTCACCCCCCCCCCCCCCCCCCCCTGCCGCTCAGCCTCCTGCCCACATGTGGAAACCATCTCGGTCCGGGCTGCAGAAGCTGGTCTGGCTGGATGCTGATCAGCACGGGGCTCTGGACCGACTCGCCTCAAGGTCAGGACAGGGGCAAGAGTGTGTATGTGCGCACGGCGAGTGTGTGGGAGTGTGTTTAGCCTGTGTAGGTATGTGTGTGTGTCATTCAGAGTCTGTGCTTTGAACGGTTGCATGTGTACAAACCAGCAGCCTCCATCTCTTCCAGGCCAGGGGTTGTCTCAGCTCGCTGAAGGGCCTGCTGTTACAGGAAACACCCCCACATTCCCCCCTACCCCGCTGAAAAAACAAAACCCTCAAGTGACTGGGAAGGACAGCTGATTCCCGGATCGCTAGTTCATGATTAACAAACAAGCGGCGCTGTAATGGGGAGTGTTTCTCAATGGGCTCTCTCTCAGGAAACTGGGCCTTTTGTTTGCTGCACACCCGTCACAGCCTGCAGAGCTCGTTCTGGTCGGGGAAGCAGCTTCGGTTTTTTAGTCTGGTTTCTATTATTTGAGCAAATACGTGCACCGTGAATCAGCGAGGACAGGAAGTTCAAACGGTGCAGGTGGGACCAAAACTCTTTTGTTTCAGCTCTGAGGAAAATGAAAGTGTGTTGGAGATGATTATGATCTGTGCATGTAGTAATAAAAACCATTGTAAAACTGAGAAGTTGGAGTTCACAGAGTCACATCGGTCACATCGTATTCCTGAGCGTCACAGTTACAGTAGCAGTCATGCAAGACCATTCTGCACTTGAATGATTCGATTGAATACCTATGAGGCACACTAATGCACTAAAGCACACACACACACACACACACACAAATACACACAAAATAGATTTATACCCCTAAAACATCCTCTCCTAGATTTCCTCTATTTTTTATCAATCTGACATTTCAAGACAAACCCCGCATTTCCCTCCTAAAAAGGGACAAACATTCGATATAAAAGGCCTATTGTGTTAGGTGACGTCAAATGTCACGGGCAGGAAGGGCACAAATAACACGGAGGCGGCGTGCAGGATGTTTTCATATATAACGTGTGGTTCGTTCCCTCGCTGCTCCTGCAGGCTCTGAGTTTGAAGCCGACAGCGTTTGACTTCAGGGGAGGTAGAGGGTTTTACTGTAACGTGGCTGTTCAGACCCCTTGCAGCTTTGCGATACTTTTAAGGTTTCCTTGTTGTTTGTCACCTCCCCCCCCCCCTCCCCCCGGGCCGGGGTAATGATTTGCGACGGGGCAGGTTGATTGGGGCACGACCGGCGGCGGAGGTAAAACCAGTCAATGAGAAGCCTCGCAGCGCTGAGTGTCCCTGCAAGGCCTGCACTCTGTCATTTACAGCTCCTTGTAATCAGGCCGCTGTCTGAGGCGTGGTAACCTGGAGACCGGAACGTTGCCGGTTCAAATCCCAACACCGACGGGGGAAAAAAACAAAGTGACGTGGGAACTCAGTAGAAGACTGGTCGTACTGGGCAGCTCCTGTGTGAAGCAGTTTGATGCTTTCCCTTGATCAATAAAGGTTAAAAATTCAGGATTAGAGCGTGAACAGTCAAAAGTAAAGAGAAATATCTGTCAAAAAGCCAAAACCAGTCCACTCTCACTCACCTCTAACTGGGCAGCTCCCAGTAGAAGACTGGTTGTACTGGGTAGCTCCCAGGTGTGAACCTGGTCCTCCACACGGGTTAAACCAAACATTCAGAGTCATGGATGTTATTTTCCCTTGGTCTGGTCAACACAGTGACACACTTGACTCAAGCTCTAAACCAAATGTATTGTCTACAGGTCAGGGGCGGGTACTTCCCAACACCGGGGCGTCTGCAGGTTTCAGGAAAAGACTTTTAAACCTTTGTAATGCTACCTGGAGTTGAATTTAAGACCAACATAAAGAAAAAAGCTGCCTCTTTCCAGTTGAACGTAGCTAATGACAGTTCTGAAGCTATAAATGGGCAGGACAGGAAAAACCAAGAAATCAGTTTTAAGGGACATGATGTCTAATTGTGTTTAGTAAGCAGATACAATGAAATAAATATTACATATCATACTGAAATCCTGTTCTGTATTAATCTAAGAGTGGACAAACTTGCAAAGAACTTGAAAAAATAAGACCTCTAATAATAATAATGTATTTAATACTTTGTAAATTTAGACAATTTAGACTTTTTCAGACGTTTTCAGGACCTGCAGATACCCTGAACATTGGGTTTCTGGCTGCTGGTTATTTTCCGCTCTCAGTACAACAGCGCGCTCCAGCATGACGAGAGCTTTTTGTCGGGTCGGTGATGCAGCAGTTGTGTTTATCAGGCTGAAGCAAAGAGACAGATGTATTGTGAAATCTGGAGTGTTTAGTTTGGCCGACCGGACGAGAGTCCAAGGTCCGCTGTCTGTCTGGCTCCGAGAGGAGAGAGAGAGAGAGAGAGAGAGAGAGAGAGAGAGAGAGAGAGAGAGAGAGAGAGAGAGAGTTCCCAGAGTGCCTCCATTCTCCTCTAACATCTTGATAAATGACTGTCCTATTTTAGCAGCGCCAAACATAACGCCACAGTTACAACAAATCCTCACCCTTTAGGGCTGTTTGGAAACCGTGTGGTACAGAGAAATGCCTTCACTTCTAAGAAATACATCAATCATGCGAGGGCGTACCCTTTCTCTCTGTGTTGGGCTTTGCTTCTCGCTCTTCAGCCTTTTTTACTTTGTGTTTTTTTTGTTTCAGTGGCTTCACTTGGTTTGAGATGGACTCCTGGCTGCAGGTGTGGCTGCACTGAATTCACTATAACACCGGGAACCACGACTGAACCGTCACGAACCAAACAATCTACCTCACGGTTTAGTGCCACCTGTGGGTCGGTCACGATGGTCACCATGAGGGTCAGATAGCAGTTTGATTTTCTTTGCACAATTCTTCATTTAAAGGCAGTAATGTATCCCAGAGTTTCCCCTGTCATTGGATAGCTTGGGGGGTCACCCTGATGTCCCATGATGGTCTAGAGGCTTTTCCACCCGGACAAGAATAAAATACGTGAGGGAAACACTCGATCCTTCAGATTTTTTGGCATGAAAATGGTCAGATTTGCCTTCAAAAGCCTTCAAAAACCCGTATCGGTCGAACCGTAGACACCATATCCAGTGAAAACACAAATGCTGCTGGAACAACTATTGTCTCTGAATGTACTTCCATATGGTGTTTATATTCCTGTCCTGTCACACAGTATGTATTGTGGTCTATGTACGAGGCCCTGCTCCATTGTGTCTTGTACCCGGTGTTGTGTAACTGTCCTTCAGTGTGTCGGCACCAGTAACCGGGTCACATTCCTGGTGCACCCGTTGGCCAATTAGAGCGATTCTGATACTGATAATAGGATCGGGTGGGAAATCACCGCCAGCCAGCACCCAGATGCTGGTAAATTTAGGCTGGTACGTTTGTCTACTCGACTAGTACCCAACCATCATGTGGAGGTCACGTTCTAGTATGAGAAGGTTCTGAGATGTACCCTGTGGCCAGTGGACAGTTTTCCTGCAATGGGCCGGTGACTTTAAATCCCTCGGGGCAGCAGGGCACATAGAGGAAGCCGTCAAAGAGTATTGGCAAATTCGTATTATGGTTTCATTTTACCCAGATGGGTGTGGTTTTCCAGAGAAGACCTAAACCAACGGCAGACAGTTTGACAATCACAGGAAAGTACTTGAAAATCAATTTGGTGTCTGAGCCGTCCTGATGTGGTGAAGCTGTCCGACGGGTACACCACCAAGTGAAGACAATACTATTTGTCTCTTAGCAGCATCCTTTCCCTTAGCTCTTTAGTCTTTTTATATCGCTTTGTTGTGACTTCACACTTCTTTACGCCTGGGATGTTCGCCACGGTGGTGATGTGAAACAAATGTTCCACATACTGTAAGGATAAAACCATCTGCTGTAACTGCTTCAGATGTAAACATGCAGACCCAAGCAAGCCAGAGGACGAAGGAGGGCGGTGGAGCAAAACTCCAAGCAAGGTGGCGAGGACTGGAACTTCAGAAAGTATGATCCCATGGCAAAATATCTTGAACAAATAAAGAGGCCGCTGCCTTCGAAGGTCGGGGGCAGAGTAAAAACCAGTCCCGTGTCTGATAACGGCCATCGGATAAACATTATGTCATTCATGTAAGGAAACAGGCGAGGAACTGAGCCAGGGGTGACATCATCGCTGACCAGAAGACTCCAAACACAGCAAGTTCACTTCCTCAAAGAGCCTAAATGTCGTTTCTCTTTCAAAGGTTGTTGTTTCATAGGAAAACCCGGCGTGATCCTCGGGGACCGTTACCTTTCAGCAGCTCTATAAATACCTTATCGCTGTGCGTACACAAGCATGTTCTTCAGAAATATCTGCCCCGGAAACCTTTGACCCCCCCATGCGACTACTTACTTACGGTATCTGAGGCAACAGAGGGAGAATGTGGAGTCGAGGGATATTGCGTGACCCGAGGCTATTCACGGTTATTGGATGTTTGCCCCCGCCGTGTGCTGATAGACGTTTTATGAGCGCCAGAGAGCGAGCGGTGAGCGGCGAGCGGCGGGGCCGGCGTATTGTTTTCATTTCATCTTCATTACATAGCCGATGTGTTTGGACTTTTCTCTTGCGTCAGCCCCTGACTGTGGTGTTTGCTTACCGGGGGTTGCAGCTCGGCTTGAAATCTACAGGGTAATAATTCCCCATCAGGGTGGGAAATTACCACCAGCTAAATGTTGGCTGGTAACATGACCCCTTCAACCAGTCACTCTGCTAGGCAACCAGCCATCACTCGGAGGTTGACGACCTGCCAGCTCCTTTCAATTGTAGTTGGTTTGGAAAATAGTGACAGTTGAAGGGTAAAAACCTCTGTGGACAAAAACGTTTCCCCACCTGATCTCTGTCATGAAGTAAAGAGATACTCATGATTAGTTTCTGTTAAGAGAGACTTGATGTTCTCAACCAGAAGCTTTTAACAACAAAGTGTTCACCAAATAGTTTGGTCATTCTGCTGCAGACCTTCAAGGCAGGTTGTCCACATGATCCATACCAAAACTATGTACTAGTGGTCCTGAAAGTGTTGACCTGATGTTGTTATGTTATGTTAGCTGATTTTACTGTCTTGTGTCAAACCCCACCTATCTGGCACTTAAAAACAATATAATAATAATAGCACCATTTGACCCAGACTGTCACCTGTCCAGCCACAGCGTCTGGTGGATCCCAAAACTCACCAACCACTCTTCTGGCCAAGTTCAGCATTAACACAATCAATCATAACATGTTCACAATACGATGTTATTGCAGAGTACAAACAGCTTTGGAAACTGATATCAGAAGGATATTAACCTCCCGATTCTCAAACCGATGCAGGCAGCAACTATGGACGCCTACGGACGTCGTCTCGGCTTTCATCTTGGCGCTAAATGTACACAAGGTTTCACCACCGTCGTATCATCGTCTATCCAGCGTGTTGTCTGGGTGGAACAGGAGCCTCAGATGACGGTTGGTTAACAAACCGAAGTGGCTGCTGGAGTTCACAGGCCTCACCAGACGCTGGCCAGAACCGACCGAACATTTGGCTGGTGGCTGGTGGTAGTTTCCCACCCTGCAGCTAACCGTGCACGGGATCAGAGCGCTGCAGGGAAGGCCGAGTCCTGCGGCGCAGACTCCCCCAGAATGCACTGCTCAGTGGAATGCAAGGGTCAAGGCTACGTTTCATCAGCTCTGTAAATCCTCTATGGAGCTGCGGAGGTTGTTTACAGCTCCGAGAGACGGAGGAATGAAAACTAGGTCTCCGCTACGTGTGACCCCTCCCCTTCCCCTCTTCCCCTGGCCTGGCTGGCAAGCATGTGGCCAGCACACCGACGGCTTACAGCGGTGAAAAATGGTTTAGTCACACCGGCAAGCAGCCTCTTGACATTCCTGAGACGTGACAGAGCAGTTTCTGCCATTCGCTTTCTCTACAACACTTTCTCTACAACACTTTCTCTACAACTCTTTCTCTACAACTCTTTGTCTACAACTCTTTCTCTACAACACTTTCTCTACAACTCTTTCTCTACAACACTTTCTCTACAACTCTTTCTCTACAACTCTTTCTCTACAACTCTTTCTCTACAACTCTTTCTCCACAACTCTTTGTCTACAACTCTTTCTCCAATACTCTTTGTCTACAACTCTTTCTCTACAACACTTTCTCTACAACACTTTCTCTACAACTCTTTCTCTACAACACTTTCTCTACAACTCTTTCTCTACAACACTTTCTCTACAACACTTTCTCTACAACTCTTTCTCTACAACACTTTCTCTACAACTCTTTCCCTACAACTCTTTCTCTACAACACTTTCTCTACAACTCTTTCTCCACAACTCTTTCCCTACAACTCTTTCTCTACAACACTTTCTCTACAACTCTTTCCCTACAACTCTTTCTCTACAACACTTTCTCTACAACTCTTTCTCTACAACTCTTTCCCTACAACTCTTTCTCTACAACACTTTCTCTACAACTCTTTCCCTACAACTCTTTCTCTACAACACTTTCTCTACAACTCTTTCCCTACAACTCTTTCTCTACAACTCTTTCTCTACAACTCTTTCTCTACAACACTTTCTCTACAACTCTTTCCCTACAACTCTTTCTCTACAACACTTTCTCTACTACTCTTTCTCTACAACTCTTTCTCTACAACTCTTTCTCCACAACTCTTTCCCTACAACTCTTTCTCTACAACACTTTCTCTACAACTCTTTCCCTACAACTCTTTCTCTACAACACTTTCTCTACTACTCTTTCTCTACAACTCTTTCTCTACAACTCTTTCTCCACAACTCTTTCCCTACAACTCTTTCTCTACAACACTTTCTCTACAACTCTTTCCCTACAACTCTTTCTCTACAACACTTTCTCTACAACTCTTTCTCTACAACACTTTCTCTACAACTCTTTCTCCACAACTCTTTCTCTACAACACTTTCTCTACAACTCTTTCTCTACAACACTTTCTCTACAACACTTTCTCTACAACTCTTTCTCTACAACTTTCTCTACAACTCTTTCCCTACAACTCTTTCTCTACAACTCTTTCTCTACAACTTTCTCTACAACACTTTCTCTACAACTCTTTCTCTACAACTTTCTCTACAACTCTTTCCCTACAACTCTTTCTCTACAACTCTTTCTCTACAACTTTCTCTACAACACTTTCTCTACAACACTTTCTCTACAACTCTTTCTCCCTTCCCCTCTTCCCCTGGCCTGGCTAGCAAGCATGTGGCCAGCACACCGACAGCTTACAGCGGTGAAAAATGGTTTAGTCACTCCGGCAAGCAGCCTCTTGACATTCCTGAGACGTGACAGAGCAGTTTCTGCCATTCGCTTTCTCTACAACTCTTTTTGTTTTCTGCAGAACTTTCTCTATAACTCTTTCTCTACAACTCTGAATCCTCTCTCTGATTCTCTCTCTCTACAACACTTTTATTTTCTACAACTCTCAT
Source organism: Hoplostethus atlanticus (assembly GCA_034670405.1). Classification (NCBI taxonomy): domain Eukaryota; kingdom Metazoa; phylum Chordata; class Actinopteri; order Trachichthyiformes; family Trachichthyidae; genus Hoplostethus; species Hoplostethus atlanticus. The sequence goes on from JAXDDX010000218.1 coordinate 281,561, forward strand.
AACTATTTTCCTCTCTTCCTCAGTTTTCTTTCTCTCTCTCTCTCTCTCTACCCTCCCTCTTTCTATTCCTCTTCAATCCTCTTTCACTTTCCTGTTGTGTTTCTGGGCCTCTCTCCTCTTCACGTCCTCCCTTCTCACTGCTATTTTTCATCATTAGCTCCATATCAATGACATTGCTGTTGGCAAATTGTGAAATACCATCATGCAACTGATCTGCAGCTTCAGTGTAATAGTGTGTATGTGTGTGTGTGTGTGTGTGTGTGTGTGTGTGTGTGTGTGTGTGTGAGGGAGAGAGAGAGAGAGAGAGAGAGAGAGAGAGAGAGTCATATATGTGTCTATGTGTGAGAGAAAGAGAGTGAAATATAGTGTAGGTGTGGGTGTGTGTGTACAAGAAACATCTGTACTGGAACACATGGGCTTGATGGAGGATAGTGTGTGTGTGTGTGTGTGTGTGTGTGTGTGTGTGTGTGTGTGTGCTGTCCAAAGCCAAGCCATACATGCTCAGCTCCCACAACCCTCCTCTGCTGGTGGAGCTAGCTAACTGGCTACCTAGCTACCTAGCTAACTGGCTAACTGGCTAACTGGCTACCTGTTTCGTTTCTTATTCATCTCCTCAAATCTCTGAATTGTGAGTCTTGCAGGCTTTCAGGGGAGCGTTCAGTTTCCAGTCAAGCGGTCTAAGCTTTTAAAGTGGAAATCCACAAGATCCTCGTTTGGTTTTTTTGTATTTAGTCTCGTCTTTGCTGTGGTGTTTCTGCACCAGACATCGCTTGTCAGCCCCGCACACATCCAAAACTTCTGGTGTGGTTGTTGTTTTCTTTGTCTTTCTCTGTGTTTATATATTTTCCTCACGGCGAACCGGTTCATTAAAAGTCTTTTATAAATAAATTGGACTGTTTAACTCCACTTGGCATTTGCACTAAGCTACATTCAGCGATAATCGACTGACGTTAAGAAAACAAAATCCTTGCATAATAACTTAAAAGCCTTTTTCCTGCCCTTCCATCATCTCCTCTTCATTTTTTGGGGGGAAAAGAAAACAGGCTACACTCAAGTAAACGCATCCAATCCAGTAAACACAGCCAAGTGCCTCAATCAATCAGGGATTTGAGCCGAGCGCTCTTATCTCATCGTGGGCCTCTTGTGAAATAACATACCACACTGTACGAACCCAAATAAATCAGAGATGTGCTCTTCAAACAGATAACCACTCTCCTCCCCTCTCCCCTTTCTTTCTCTCCCATCAAAAGCATACAGACCTCGCCCCCCCCATAACAATAACAATGAGGGAAGGGGAAAATAAGTTGCGCCGTGGTAGAAAAAGGATTTTCAAAAATAAACCGCAGTCTACTTTGTATTGCAAAACACCACCATGTCAACAGTCAGGCGTCCAGCGTTGGATGCCAAGGTCTCTGGGCTCTCATGGAGCAAAAGTGTTGGTGGGAAGATTGCCACGGGAGATTGGGGGGTTGTAAGGGGAGAGGCAGCGAGGGGGGGCCGTGGGGGAGAACGAGGCAATTAGCTCAAAAAATAGTTTCTGAGAATGTGGTTCGGTAAAATTGGATTACCGCTCCTTGGAAATGAAAAACAACCAAATGCAATGCTTAGGCAACAAGACACCGTGGCCAAGAAAACCTATGTTTAGCTTCCCTGATGACCGATGTTCAGAACGTATTTCTATTCATTATGATGAATCGCTAGCGGAGCTGCTGCTACTCCTCCTCCCTCGGTCCTCGTCTTAACCATACAAACATCACAGGCGACTCTAGTGGAAAAGCTTGAACGAGAAATATCTGGACAGTGAGTAATCTCTAATTGCCAAACTGTCCCGTTCCCATTCTCGCCGAGGTGAAAGTTCTGCCGTGACACCATAATAACATAATGTGTGCGATTAATCCCGGGAGCCGACGCGGTGTAATAGCTCCCCGCGACAGCCTGTTGTTCTAGGCTGAGGTGGAGCTGCGTAGCCTGGTGGTGAGCGAGATCATGCTAGGCAGTTCTCACCGTCAAATACGTTACAAATACAAATTCATCAGATCCCGGCCGACTCCCTCCGAGGATCCTTTAGTGCTCAGATAGTACATACAGCGCCGGGGCGAACTCTCTGACCCCTGAATGCACCGCTCCACTCCGTCACCACACATTGCCCTCTCACTCCAGATTTACCCCAGAGAGATATCGAAGAAAGAGAGAGAGAAAAAAAAAAGGAAGTAGCATGTTACACGAGATATTTCCTTTGGCCTCAAGCGAACGCAGCTTCCTCCGTGACCTGATGTTTCACAGTGCTCCTCTTTCTTCAGACACTGTTCTATAGATACTCACAGGCCATCTGGCTCCTTACTGGGCTCATCACTAGTCTTCATGCCTGTTGACATTTAAAAAGTTACTAATTCTTAACTTTTCCCCAGTTTGTCGACAAGGGAGGCAGTGAAATTACCAGCAGCCGCCCAGCAAAATGATCATCACCTTCATCTGGAGATTGGTTTCCGTTTGTGAAGGGGTGTTACGTAACCTTTGACCTTTATCGACCTCTATCAGCGACCGGTAGGATTTGCAACAACATTGATAGAACTTATCTCCTTTTACTCCAGTGGGTGGAGAGTTTTTGTAATCTTTCAGCCAGTGGTATTGATCAACCCCTGCAGATATATCAATCTGACTTATTGCCCCTTTAAAAATCTGTTGCTGGGAAAATAGTGACAGAGGCTGGGAAGCTTTATAATCCACCAGCCACTGTGGCCGGTGGACAAAAAAGTTAATTTCCTGCCCAGCAGTGAACTATGTAAGCATCAACATGGCTGACAGTAGGAGATGCTAGATGTTTGGATTTGTGGTTTGGAGGGCCAGGGTGGTTTTTCCTTTTATCTCCACTCTGGGCAGCAGGGAGGAGATCAGCTTCAAGTCGAGGTTTACAGCAGGTATCCGTCCTGCTGGATCCCTGCCAGCTCTAGCGTTGGTGTTCTGTAGCTGATCGTGACCTCTGACCTCTCTGTGGAGGGGGTGGAGCTAGCCGACAAACAGATTTTCTCCTACGGGGATCAATAGAGTATCACACAAAAAAAGTGGTTGATCTGTATCATCCCTAATCAGTCCAAACGGCTGACTAAGAGGCGTCTAACGATAACATTCACGCTTCTAATCTACAGCAAATAAAAGCAGCCGAGGTCTGCGAGGCACGCCGGAGGAAGAGTCACGTGAAGTGGACTGATATTATTCAGTTGTGGTGAGACGAAGGATAGAAACAAACTGTCCTCCTCCAAACAGAACCATGCAATAACTCTATCAGGGGGGGAAACCATATTCTGGCAATTTAATGAAGACGGTTAACAGCGCTATGGGAACCACGGAGGGAATGGGCCTCTCTTACATACCGCACCAAGACTGCAACCAGGAACCCAGAGACTGAGGACGGAAAAAACAAGCTGAGAAATACGATGGCAGTGAGAGAGGGAGAGAGAGAGAGAGAGAGAGAGAGAGACCCTAACCTTTACATAGAAATCACTTCATATTACTTCAATTTCTTCAGTTACTTCAAAACTAGAACCAACAGGAACACAACTTTACCCTGTAAGGCCCTCAGGAGACCCTGGAGGCTCCGTGGACTTTGTGGAGTCAAAGAATGTGCTTTTATACTGAAATGAGCTTTACTTCCTAGGTGCTGTCACGGTGTCCTCAGTCTCTTTGCTGATGCTCCATGACGGCACAAAGTAAAGGTGTTCTGTTTGTTTTTTTCCAGCAGTGAGAAGTTGTTCTTGTTTGTGCACATAAATCTGAAGTGAACCACATCTCACACTATCTGTGTCTAGTATGTTGAGTGCTTTGCCACAACCGTTTGTTATGAAAGTGTCACATCCTTTGTAAGCGTGACACATTATGGCAATTCATTTTTGGGATGGATTTTAGCTGCATCACATTCTCTGAGACGTGAGAATGAAGTCATGGGCGTCTAGTCTGCTGTCATGCCCCGTGAGACTATTTGGGTCGAGGCCAACTCTATCGCACCCTGGGATTGAACCCACTAACCTTGTGACTGCTCACTTTTGAATTACCACAATCTTATCTAGTCAGCTAACTGAAAAAAACCTGTCATTTCAACTAGCCAGGTCGTGGATTCAGAGTGGGAAATCTCCACCCGCCACCAGTCAAAAGCTGATAAATTGTGACTATAGCTTTAAGTCTAATGGCAGGTAGCCACATCTAGTTTGCTGATAGATTATCAAAAGAGGCCACTGTGGCCAGTTGAAGAAAATGAAAATGAAAGTACACTTTTCTTAAAGTACACTTTTGATATTACCACTTAGAAATTGAAACTGCTTTTTTTCAACACATATCGGGCACATGGGGAACAGGTAGGTTCAGGTTCAGTATAAATCAGGTGCATCAGGGAAAAGAGACAGGGAACCGCTCAACTACCTCGAGGCACCTTTAAGCCTTTATTTGTACTTGTAAATTAGCATGTATTGTTGTCTTGTGATCATTCACTATTTCTGAACTAGGTATGTTGCCTATGTACTTAATATCTGCAGAAGTTGCAGCATTTGCAGTTTAAAAGTAGTAACATCAAAAGTACATTTCAGGTAGACAAAAGCAGAAGGGAAGGAGTGTTGGATGTGGGTAACAGCTGAGTTAGAATCAGCTAATGTATGGGAAGTCTTCATACATGTACATTAAGATCCAGTCCAAACCAGTAGTAGAAAAGAAACTTTCAAATGTCTCATTATGAAAATTGCTGTGATGTCACACGGCAAGCAGATGTTTTCTCTCACTTCATCGACAAGATTGAAACAAAAGATTTAAATGTACATGATGAAAGTCTGCAGGTATTAGAGAGAGGAGAATTGAGGAGAATTGAGGAGGTTCAGCATGAAATACAGTGAGACATTTCTAAACCGAGCCCTGATCTGAAGCAAAAACATTCACCAAAATATGAAACATGGTGGTCTAGTTGGATGTAAAAAAAGCCTTTTGTTTGCTTGTGACCAAAGCCAACCACAAAATGTGCTTCAGTAAAACGAAACTGTGCCTCCAAAAACACAGCAAAAATAAAGTATGTGGTTTTATTGGGAGGAGGGAAACCTAACCCAGAACACTGATGGAGCAGAGTCCTCTATTACATTTCACTTCTATAGTAGGTGTAGCTGGAACTAGTCACAGTGCAATCATTATCCATGTATCATATCCAGACTGCTGCCTGCTAACTGATACCTCTGATTGGTCCGTCGTGTGTCAATCATCCGGTAGCTCCTCCCCCCACATAGCCATGCCTGCTGCCTTATGAAAAGGAACTGCGCACACCCGCAGCAGGACAGAGGGGGCTCTCTGCAGGGCAGAAAACACCGGAATCTGGACTACCATAATCACCACCAGTCCTTCTTTTCAACATCCAACCAACAAAATGACAGCGACTATTATTTCTCCTTTCTTCGAATACAGTGAAGTCTCTAACAAGGTAACCAACCAGTGCCTACCTGGTACAAATCGAGGTTTTAACTGAAGGAAACGGAGCTGCTAACAACATTAGCCTAGCCACGCTTTCCACTGCAAGTTTGATTTAACTTTTTGTGGCTAGCCCATTAGCCACAGTTTTGATGACTAATCTAGGCACCGTTGCGTAACTTATGTCAGTCTCTCTATTAAGTTACCGTTAAGGTTCAGCATTTTTAACTATTAAAAGTATTTCACTGTTCGCTAACAGTTTAGCAAAGCTAGCCGCAGTTGGCGCAAAGTGCCACAAGTTTAATTTCAACGTGACGCCAACGACACGGTAGTCAGTGTTTTACTCTAACGTTAAAATAAGTTAACCTGACATCTTTGCTGCCAGTTTACTAACTTGTTACGTGTTTAAATGCTGTTAAACTGTCTAAAAACAGCTAACGGTAAGTTAGCGTTAGCTCTCCAGAAATGCACGCAGCCATCTAATGTTAGCTTAGTGACGTTACCTACGGCTACCTAGTAAGTTGGTATGAAATGAACTGTAGTTTGCAGACGTTATTGTTTTGCGATCGTTATAAAGTTGTAAAGTCAGGTTATCGATTGTCCATGTAGCCTTGGTCAGCCGTTTGATTTTCTGGCTGACCTTAAGTATGCTGCTTCCTTGTGATAGTGCCTGTAACGTCGTGTCTGAAGTCTGATAACTTGTTTCCTGTTGAAACTGACTTATTGTCCAGTTTCAGTGACCCACTCGCCTCCACCAGTAGCTGCTTTGTTAACCCATAAGTATGCATTCATACAATAGCATACTTTTATACTGAAGTCACACGGGTTTGACAATCACCTGTTGCTGCTGACTGCTAGTCTGCTTGCATTTCCCTCCTGAGGAAAATGGTGAAAGTGTTGACAGGGCTGTTGATCAAATGGTGAATAGTGAAGTAGATGCATAGATAAGGCAAATTGAGTTATTTCAGTTTATTTACTTTTTAAACAGCTGTGTCTTTGCATAGGACAAACTGGACTTTTAAACAAATGTATTTTGGATCAAACATTGACAGCCTGTGCGGTCTTCCACCAACACAGGGTGCTCTCTGGACAGGGAGTATCAGGGAATTTGATCAATTTTCTGCTGAAGTAATGGAAAATCTGGCAGTTTTATAAATGGGTCACTTTATGCAACATTTAGTCTGTACCAGTGTGTGTCATCTGTACTCACTGATTCCACACATTCATTGCATTAGGTTATGTAGTGGCTGTAAGTTGTGTGTACTTGACTTGATGTATTTTGGAGGCTTTACCGAGCTGGAAACCGCTGCAAGCCTGCCAGAGCTCTTCACCCTTTAGGACATGGAAACATCCTGAAAAAGTTTGGGTGTTGGACCGTCTCAATCTGTTCTAACTCGTTTCTCTTTTGTAGAACAACAAGATGTTGAACTACAGCAACAACAACAGTCTTGGTGGACCTCACCTGACGTCTGTCCCATGCTCCAGTGCCAGCCTCTCCTCCTGCACCCCCACTGGGTCCCTGCTGGACAGGAAGGTGGTGGGGGCCCCCTCTGCAGGAGGCCTGTTCCAGCGGCGCCACTCAGTCACCCTTCCCAACGCCAAATTCAACCAGAACCAATTCATCAACAGCCTTAAGACAGACCCCACAGTCATGGTGGGCAACAACAACAGTAGCGGCAACAACAAGGAGAACCGCTTCCGTGACCGCTCCTACTCGGAGACGGGTGAGAGGCTGAGGCCCGGCGGTCAGGCGTGCGTGGGCGGCGGTCAGATCAACTCCAGCCGCTACAAGACGGAGCTGTGCCGACCCTTCGAGGAGAACGGCACCTGCAAGTATGGAGATAAATGTCAGTTCGCCCACGGGATGCACGAGCTGCGCAGCCTGAGCCGCCACCCCAAGTACAAGACGGAGCTGTGCCGCACCTTCCACACCATCGGTTTCTGCCCGTATGGCCCCCGCTGCCACTTCATCCACAACGCAGAGGAGCGCCGTGGCCCCCCTCCACTCTCCGCCTTCAACAAGCTGGAGCGCCCTCGGCTGCAGCACAGCTTCAGCTTCGCCGGGTTCCCCAGCTCGGGTGGTCTACAGGACAGCCCCACCTCGGTCACCCCTCCACCCATGTTCTCCACTGAAGACCTGGTGGAGTGGCAGAGCAACCCCTTCACCTACTCCAGCCAGGAGCTTGCCAACCTGTTTGGCCCCAGCCTAGGCGCCCCCCCCATGTCAGAGCCTCAGGGCCAGGCCCCTCCCTCCCCGACTGTCCCCTGCTTCTTCCGGTCCACGTCGGAGAGCCCTCCCAGCCCCCCAGACTCTCTGTCCGACCAGGAGGGCTACCAGAGCAGCCTGGGCAGCCAGAGTGGCTCCGAGTCCCCCCTCCTGGATGCCTCACGCCGCCTCCCCATCTTTAGCAGGCTCTCCATCTCCGACGATTAAGGAGTCTGCATCCCTGGGCCTGAGATGGAGTGATTAAAAGAGAGGAAGATGGAGATCATTTGCCTCCCCACCCTCCTCCTCCTCATCCTCTCCTGGCCTTGTTTACAGGAGAAGCGGACAGCTTTGTGCATCATTGTAGCCACTGAGTCAAATCAGAAAAGCGGATTGCCTCCTCTCTTTGAGGATCATAAGCCTTCTCCTTTTCCCTCCATGGACGCCCCACCCCCTCATCCAGATCAATTTGATTCAGGCAACAGATAGTCTTTTGTTCTCCAAACTCGGTCTCTTTTAATCACGGCGGGCGGTTAGCGAACGAGAATCATTATCCACATCTGTGCCGTACACCAGTGCCATGGGCGAATGAACGATGTGAATGAGTGTGAAAAGTACAGATATCAGATAGTTCATATACCGATCATGGGCAATAACAGTGGCAGTTTGAGCGAGCTGTGTTGCATATCTTCAGACAGCCATCACTACCGCCGGTGCCACAGCCTTACACCTCCCAGAGGCCTGTGACCAATCAGTGCTCCTCTTTTAGGATCACCTCCATACGAAATGAACAAGACGACAGTGGAGATGATTAAAGTGCCTTCATGGTTTTTTTTTTTCCACGTGAAGACGAGAATAGTGGACCACAGCTTTCTTTTCACTTTTAATCATACTGAGTTTCCTGTTCCTTTCACCTGTGGAATGGTGATGTTTTTTTTGTTTTGTTTTTTTAAATAAGGGTTTAAAACACAGATTGGTTGGAAGGAATAATGGATTTTTGTTGGTGCTATGTGCCTTGTATATCACAAGCCCAAGGAGCAGGAGTCTTAAGGGTCTCGCTGGTGGTTCGTTGTGTTGGAAGCTAGCAGGGTGGGAAGAAAAGTTCCTCTATTTGCTACACAGTTGGGTGAAGACAAATTTCACCAGTTTTTTTTTTTTTTTGTTCAAGCAGCCAAAATTGGTGTTTTTGAATGCAATGGATCTTCAAAAATACCTGCAAGCGGTTGGTAGAATTGGCTAACTTCTCTACCAGCAGATTATCACTCACCCTAAATGTTGGGCTCACCGTTCAAACTGTGTTTTGGTCCGTTTCCATCCCCACCTCGACAAAACCCCCAAGGATCAATTCTCTGACTGAGTCTCAGTCCACTGTCTAAAATCAAACGAGCACAAACGCTCCTGTCGATTCCACCTTGTTCAATATTATATTATTATTGTTGTTATTATTATTGTGTAGTTTATTTCGAAAAGCCTTCAGAGAAAGGGTTTTGCTTGTCACTGCTTATTTAACTTATCAAAATGTATTTATTGCTGATCTTAAGCATTTTTATTTTGTATTTATCTTGATAATGAAACAATAGAATATATTTTCTTTTTATGTTAAATTATGGATCTTCCGTATTAATCGCAAGATTGTGAAGACCTGTTTTTGTTATTTTTTTCACAGTTAATATATTATACTGCAATGACATTTTTTTTTGTAACTACACTTGATTTATTTTGAAAGTGAATCTTAATTTAAAACAAAAAATGCAAAAGGGTTTTGCGTTTTTATTTATTGTTTTCTCCTCCCTCGTGTTGGACCGCCGTTTCAGGTTCTCTGTTGCTGTCTTAAGGCAGAAACGCACTGGAAGCATCAGACGCACCAATCGTATTCAAGCATCAGGTGACGCGTCAACAGACTCCAACAGATGGGTTTCTGGAGCTGCCATGACCGTTGATGTATTTCGAGGTTTAAAATGCTAATGACTGCTGCAATCTGAGCAGGTAGTTAAACTAGTGGCATATAATTGCTCAGATGTGTGGACAAAATGTGACCGCGACATAGTCCAGTCGGTCTAGTAATGTTACGGTACAGTAACAGTACCTTTTGCATCGGTGAAATCAAGGTGCCAGTGCAGCCACAGGGTTCCTAACTTAGGTCTTGATAAATTTGGAAATTGCACAAAAACGTTTGGGAAGATGTACTGTAGTACTGTACTACTATACACATGACTTCATATTCTGATATTTATCGCTGTGAAGAATAATCGTCTATAGAGCGGTATGGCAGAGATGACTATTGGCACAAATGAAGAAATTCAGGTCTGGGGAAACGATGGGGTTTGGAAACTGAAATTGCGTAGGAGCCCTGTTCACACCTCCCTCCTGCACTGCGCCAGATTAGGATTGACCAGCGTTACTTTGCTTCCAGTGCGTTCGGGCCTCCAATCCCGAGCAGCAGCTTCTCTCATCCTCTAGAATGTAGACTGGCTCGGGTAACAGTCCTGTCCTCATCGTCTCAGTGTCTGGATGACTTCTCACTCGATTATCAAAGTCGCCCTGAATCGGCCTCAGCCTGGAAACGAAACAGACATTTTAAGCTCTTATTTGAAATGATAATGGAAGCTTAGCCTATTCCACAATACCACGCACACACTTACTAGCACTTTTAGTCATCAAAGTAGATGATGTGTTAAGGTTATTTCTTTTGACCACTTATTTTCCCATGAAGTGCCTACGAATACATTCCAGGTTCCCCAAATGTTGTGCCTTCATATTTTTGTATAACAGAGCAGATAAAAGCCTAAAACGTATTCTCGTAGGTTAACAGGATTGACACACGAAAAGCAACTGTTGAATGTATTCTCCTCTAGCAGCCGTTGCTGTTCACTACAGTAATTACTTTGTTCATGTACTTTTTGTAATGACAGATTGCAGTTTAAACCAATAAAACCCATATTTCTATTGAATGTGTGACTTCCTGTTTGTGGCGAGCTGCTGCCCATCCTGGCTGAGGTTTGTATCACTCAGCAATTATCAGGACAACCGCAAGGTCAAACTGGTATTGAACCCCTTTTTCTTCATAACTTAAAGTTCCTTATTCTCTAAAGCGTGAGTCATGATGCAGGGCTGAGTTTTTGCAGATGAGTAGTATACAGCATAATACTGTGAATTCCCTGTTTAGTTCAATAAACTAAGTATATCACTAACTCTGCCAGGGTTAGGGGTCAGATTCCCCAAAACATACATACTCATGATACTTTTACTCTATTGACCATAATCGAAGAGGCACGTTTCCCCTCGTCTGAAACTCCCAAGTGTTCACACAGGCCTGTCGCCATGGTTACTGCCAGGCTGCAGTTTCAGTGTTGACTCCCCCCCCCCCCGCCCCCCCCGGCTCTCTGAGAACGCCCTGTCGTGATGAATCGCATGTTCAACTGATTTGCTATGTCACACTAGCGGACCCAAATCTCACCAGACACCCAGCACACATGCATGTCTTCAGACGTCACAGTGTGGTGCCCCTGGAGCCGTTATGGGTTAGTGCCTTGCTCAAGGGTATTAAGGGGTAAGAGCATTTTCTTTGGTCTGAACCAAGTGGAAAAGTTGCATTTTTGTATTTGGTTGGTTCAGGTTCACGCTGCCCACTTCCAAGCCAACCAGGACTTGGAACCAGAAGTCCCATGACTCCCCAGCAGCTGGTTGATTGGTTGAGTTTTGGTAACCATCATCCCACCAGGTCAGAGAGTCCAAACCAACCTGGTTCCAGTCTGTAACTTGATCTACCATGATGGACTTGTCTGCTCTTCTCTGGTGTTCATACCAGTTAAGAACATCTGAACATGAGCATCAGTCCAGACTGAGCTTTGCCCTCGCTTCATTTTGTCAAGCTAGGCTTTCCAAGCATGAGGAAGTTGGCTATCGGATGTCAACATCTGTCTCTTTATACCCATAATCCCTTGCGTTTTGGGGTCGTTTCCTGTAGTTGGCTCGGATTACGTTCCCACTCCTAATGAACCACACCGCAGTTCTCATGGAAGAGGACTGAGACGCATTTTCAGACGTCTCGGTCGTTTATTTATTTTTTGTTATTCTCACCTGACCTCGCTCCAGAGTTAAAACCACTCAACCACCTTCTCAACATGCTTGGTGTGAAATCGCCCCAAGAAGTGCCGGTGAACAAACCGGCCAACTTCCAGTCAACAACTCACAGCTTAAACACACTTCAATGGGTGTCGGGGATCCAACCAGCAGCCTCTCTTAATCCAACACTGATTTCCTCAGAGAAAAGTAGATGAATGGAGGCTCAACTCCTGAGTAAACAAAAACTCAGAGCAGGGAGTTACTGCTTCCATTGTGGTACACTGACCCCTGAACCAAAGAACATCTCTCGTTTTGTTTACTTCCTGCCCCGTGATCCAGCTAAGAGCTTGTGGACTCGCTGTTTCTTTAACCCTTTGGAGGAAATGGTCCTGTGTAGTTCAGTGTTCAGTAGTTCAGCTGTAGTCAAGACCAGCTTATTAAGTCTAGGTCGATTACAAGACCTGGTTCAGTCAACTTTGAGTCAAGACCAGGTCCAAAGGGGGTCAAGACCAAGTATGTGTATGTCTTTCAAAAAAAATAATGCTTAAGGAGTTTCTTAAGGATGAACCGAGATGTAGACCTCTCTGCAGGAGATCTGAACTAAATAATCAGTGCAGGTTTGAGGACCATCACAGACTGAACACGAGTGTAATTCCTTAAACTGTTTGTAGGTCAGCGGAGAAAATAAACGGAGGTGGACCAGGTGGAGGAAAACACATCGAGAGAAAGTCGAGTGAACGTGCAATAGTGGCCGGGACCGAGACAAGTCCAAGACATCAGAAAGTTGGTCTCGACTGGCCGGGACTGGTACTACAGCCCTGGTCAGGGGTTCGATTCCCAGCGGGGCCGCCCATGCTAAACATGTATGATACTCCAAGCTACGTTTGTGTTAGAAACTCAACCGACTTGCAATGACGGCAAGACACAGTGGAGCGAAACTTGCCCCGAAAACTTGTCTCGACAGGTGAGGAGTAGGTGTGAATCCTGCAAAGTTCAGCTCAACCCCGTGGGACGCTGTGCCTTTAAGCGCTGCTGCAGGGAAGAGAGCAGCACCACGGTTGAGCAATGCTCTCACCACAGACTTTGCAGTTCCTCTATCAGCTGGATCCCCCCCCCCCCTCACCCCCCTCACCCCCCTCCCTCACCCCGATGCTTGGAGAGGGAAAAAAGTGGAGCAAACTGAGGCAGAGGTCCACAGCCCGGGGCCCTCTGCACTGAAAGACCTCCGACTGGGGCCAAGACAGATGATCTCAGAGGACGCATGTTTGAAAGACAGGATGATGAGCACAGGAAAAGTAAATCAGGACGGACGGGGGGAGGGAGGGGGGAGACGTTCTGCCGTATGGGAAGAGTCAGGAAAACGCTACACCGACCGGAGCCAAGAGGACAGATTAGAACTGAAGGACGACATGATGAAATTTACGTTGCCTATCCAAAGAATGTCTTGGATAGTAAATACTCAGGTTATCTGCGGATTAGAGGAAATTATAGTCAACAGCATCAGACTGACGCAACATACATGAAAATAAATCAAACAACTGAAAAAAGAAGGTTTTCCTGTTTGTACGTGTGGTTGTTTCATAGTTTACCAACCTTTCAGTAACATGAAATCACTAATCCAGGGTACACTCAAGACTACGGGTTCACCTTCCTCACTAGAACATCCCAAAAGGGCTCTTCCTTTATGAAGGTGTTCTTCAAGGAGCTGTCTGTGGTTCCCCTGTTTTAAACAAGTACTAAATGCCAAAATATATTAATCTAATTGGAAAATAGAATGACAGAATTCAGATTATGTTGTTTTTGTCATTTTCTGAGGAGGTGACACTTAAAATAGACTGTGGTTTCTAAAGACCTCTTCATTTGCCCAACAGCACTGTGGCAGATGACCTGAATCTGACAGTGTACAGTGTGTAATCGTGTGTGTGTGTGTGTGTGTGAGGACTTTGCTCTCCGGCCAGGCCTCGTGACCCTACTCCAATTCCTCACTCATTATGATGACACAGTTTTTCCAGGCTGCTGCTCCGGCGCTCCCCATCGCTAATCTAACCTCCAGGAGCCTCGGGGCTCGGCGAGGTCGCGGTAAATAAAGAGGTGGACAAACTGTGAACTTTGGTCGGCAATAAAAAGCACAACAACAACCAATATAAACAACAATTATATTTTCACAGTTGTATTCACTGAGAAAGACCATATCGTGAGACCTCACAGAAACCTGTCCTGCTTACTATATCATATACCATGAATTTCCATCATAAAGATTTATATCAGCTTGAAAGGTTTGAACAATAAAAAGGTCTGTAAAAGATTCGGTGGGTTTCCTTCCACAAACATCTTTCATCCAGAGCACTTCACCATCAGTGGCCCCGGGGGAATCTAACCACCGAGCCCGGCAGTATTAGTGACATGCTCCACCCACTGAGCTACACAGATTGGAGTTTCAGTTACAAACATTTATCGGCGGCAATGGTTGAGTCAAACCTCAGTGGGCGGAGCCAAAGAACCACAGACTTTCCTGGTTGAGTAACATTAGACTGTTACTCAGTGAAAAGGGAAAGGGGAAGGAGGAGCTAGCTGATGAAGCCTAGCGCTCTGCTGCTAACTGAACACATGCAGTGCAACCATACTGAGTTAACTTGGTTAGCTAGTTAGCGGGTTCATGCTAGTGACCTGCTGACCCTGATCAAAGAACCACAGCACAATCTGGACCGTGGCATTCATGGAAGGTAAGCAGGTTGGTGCTCCCAGCCTATCGCCATGGGAACAGGAGGTAAGTGAGTGATGAGTTAGAGATGTGTGGTTCGTCTCACCCGCCCCCTCCTCACCCCCTCCTCACCCCCCCCCCTCAGCCACGGTGTCTCTCAGGCAAGCTGGAGACAGTTGAGACAGGATCATCAGGCAACCTGTGAAAACATGTCAGCCCTGTAACTATAGCTGAGGGAGTGCTGTCTCTCTGTCTGTCTGGCCCTGAGGCCATGCTGTGGTGGTGGTGGTGGGAGGGCAGGGGGGGGCGGAGGGGGAGGTGATAGTGGGGGGGGTGTTGTCATGATGCTCTGCCTAAACATACCTCCCTCCCTCCTTCCCTCCCTCCCACTCCCTATCCTCAACCACAGTACTCCTTTTTGCCCCGAGCAGCCCAAGACAAGCAGGGCTGTCATCACTCACCTCCTCAGCCTGACAGACTCAGGGTGTGTGTGTGTGTGTGTGTGTGTGTGTGTGTGTGTGTGTGTGAGAAAGAGAGGGAGTGATTCTCTGATGTACTTTGCTGACTATCTTTCAAAATAAAATTAAAAAAAAGAGTTGGAAAAACCGAAGTGATTGTATCTTGGGAAGACACCCGAGGTCCTCCTCTATCCCATGATGCTCGCTGCACTAAGCTGCAAGGTGACTGATCAAATCAAACAGGATTAGCGGAGACCTAATCTTGTTAAATCAAGCTAAAAGGTCAGGGGATTAGACGGGGTTAAAACATATGCAATATTCAAAAGTAGGACACAACAGGGGGGAAACTTCCCATGATCCTTCGAGAGGAGTGAAGAGAATATGAGCAGAAAAAAACCCCACACTGGCTTCTGAGTGTGAATGAATGAATCTTATAGCTTACTGCTTTTCCTCCTCACACACACACACACACACACACACACCATAAGCAAGCTGCAAATAAACAGCATGGAGTTACTTGATGCTTCTCCAAGCAAATCGACAGACAGACTGTCAGAAGAAGGAGGAGGAATCACCCGAGACGACACCATTGTTCGGCTAATCAGACAAACGTCCCCTAAAGGCCACGGGAACAGAAGTCATGGGAACGGGAGCCATGGCAACGGCCTGACAGGGCCCGTTAATGAACTCCAGGGTTGACGGGTCTTGTTCACGCAGCTCGTCGAAACCCTGACAAGCAGTCGCTGACTCAGGCTGCACATTGCATCGCCCGGCGTGCTGCGCCAGCGATCCCTCCTCCACCACGAGGCCAGCCAGCCTCCCCTTACTGCCCCCGGGGGCTTTTAATCTACGACCGAGCAGCACCTCAGCAATGTTTAACTGCAGTTACCTCAACACACGGCGAGCTGAACACACTGTCTCAGTGCTGCACACACCAGCGCCGTCTGTGGGAGCCGTCTGTGCAACACCATCAACGAGCCACCGGTAGTCCATTCACTTCCTGCAGCGCTGAGCAGCCAGGGGCAACTCGGCCGATGTGTGGACACTCAACAAGCTTGTGGGACGAGAAAAGTTGGCCACAGCTTCTCGTGGTCATCAGCCGCCGACAGCAGATTTCCGCACTTCCTTGTTTCCGTACCGATGTGATTTCGCTCCATGAACAATATTTCTGACTGGCAAGTGTGAAACAATTCCAGCCGCTGAAAGCTTCCCAGTTCTCCACAACTTTAATGTGAAAGACTACAGGAAGAAATGTCTCAAAAATTATGTTTTGTTTTTTTAAAATGTTATTGATGCTACTTTATTAGCGCTTGCCTATGTTAGCTACCTATGTTAGCTTTAAAACGATGTAATGGTAAGAAAGGAAATACCAGAGCAGCTACAAATAAAGGATTTGTTGTACGCTGTAGCTGCAGACCGCTACATAGATGCAATCGGAGCCTCTGGCCCCGCCCACAATTGGTCCAATAGAGCGACCCATCATGAACCAAGTTGCTTTCAGTGTGGATGCACAGTTAGTCTGCGAGCCAGTGGGAGGGTGGGACGGCTGGGAGAGCGTCCTCCAACTGCAAGGGGAGGATGCAAGTTGGATGGTTCCTGGCCCCCCAAAAAGTTCCTGCTGGCGAGGCAGTACTTTCTGGGGGACCAGGAACCATTGGGGCAGAGTTGCAGTACTGAGCAACGCTGAGTCTGCCAACCGCTCACAGCTATTTATTGTCAACGTCACATACTCCTTTTTTTGCGCAATCTCCCCGGTACTTTGGTGCGGTGGGAAAACAACCTCCAACTCTTTTGGGGATCAAAAAAGGTTCCTGCTCAAAAAAAGTACCTAAAACAGTTTCAGGTTCCTGCAGTGGAAAAACGACTCATGTCACATTGTGATTTTTTTTTTTAAAGGTTTATGTCCCTTGCATTTGAAAAGCATCGCAGCAACTGTACTCATTGCCATTTCCTGTTTTTTTCTAATCCATAGAGACCATGAAGGCACATGTGACTCTCAGTATCAGGATCTGATCTTTCTACCAGTCGCGTTTTCCTGATGCATAAAACTGACTGCCTGCTGAAAATGATACTGAATGTCACGGTGGAAAATGTGAGCGATACCAAAGCAGCTCTAAATGTGAGGTTGTCCCTGCAGTGTGTGTGTCAGTATTTACCCTGCTAGTTGTCGCTAACGTCGACGCACCAAAAGTCATCAGGACAAATTCCAGCGCGGTTATTGTGTTTGTCAAACGAAGAGATCCTGATGAAACCACATCGACAGAATCTGATCTGTTTAGCAGTCACACCTTCACGATGCTGAGGTCGACAGAATTGGACCTTTGACCTTCTAATGCTGAAAAATACCTGCATAACTAAAAAGTACAATACGATGTGATAAAGTAGGATTTGTCCTGATGAGGGCGTCTGGGAGGATGATGACGAGGACCTGAGTGAGTTTCCATTCGGAGTTTCTTTCACTTGAAACACTGAAACACTGAGTTTCTTCTAGTTTCATGTATTTACACAAAAACACTGGGAAAAAAAGAGAAGAAATACAAAATAATACAAACAAATACAAAATACAAACAGCTGGGGAGCTTCAGAAACAAGATCCACATCAAAACTCAACAATGAGAACGGCACACAAACAACAAAATGGAAATCAAATAAATGTGTGGTCACGAGGGGAGGGAGTGTGTTCAAGGAGGAATCTAACCGAGAAACCTCAACACAGCTGAAGCCAAGCCAGCTCAACTACAACTCCCATTTCCCCTGCGTGATTCGGCAAATCCAAGAGGAGGGATGCAGTGAACGCCGAGGTACTTCAATGGCTTTTCTAGTGTCAACTGCGCTTCCTGTGTCCGGACCGCAGTGCAACCCAGTTTCCTCGCCCACGCCAGAGCTGATAAGGAGCGAATGCACTACTGACCTGTCTGGCAGACGGAGCCCAGCCGCCGCCTTTATCGCCCGTCTGATTCGTTAACCCATTCAAAGTACACACCGCCATTTCACAACACGAGACTTTGAAGGCAGAAACACACCGGGAATGTTTTCAGGTGTCCGACCACCTGGACCGGTCGGCTCCAGTCGCCTATTTGATGTTAACTAACTTTCCAAGGGCTGCACCGATGCGTTCATCATTTTGTAATTTAATTCATTTGATTTTGATTCATTAAATCACCCTGCCTGAAGCTGCTAACCCTCAAAGAATTTCATTGGTATGGATTTGGAGTTTTAGTGTCCCATGTCTGAAGGTTTCCACCCTGAGCAGAATAACATGCTGAGTGGAAACACTGAGTACTTTTAATTTGAAAAATTTAAAGATATTGAGGATCGGCACAAAATATCTGCAGCTTCACTACAAAGATATTGGTATCGGCCATCAAAAACCTATAGAGGTCAAACCTGACTGCAGTGGGGGGCTGGGCTGGTCAACCCAACAGAGATGCATCATCATCATCATCATCATCATCATCATTTACAACAACAAAGGGAATCTTGACAACACACAGACACCATCATGTTAGGCGGTTTGCCCCCCCCCCCCCAACTCCCCCAACTCCCAGAGTCAAAGCGGCTTCTGGCCCGGTGAGTCCCTGGATTGGGTCAGGTTGTAGTTGAACCCCGTCCGCACCCTGATTGGCTGCAGGCCTGGGTCCCCGCCCTCGTACGAGGTCTCCTGGTTGTCGTCTCCTAGAAAACAAACAAACACACACAGAGTGAAACACACCGCCGGCGACCTGGGTTCCCTTCACGCGACACGAGAGACGGATTGTGTATCAGTTTACAATTTACACCGACTTCCACCGAACTACTGAGTTAGTGGTTGGGGAGGCTGTGTCCTGACTCAACGCTGAGCCCCCATTGGCTCCCTTGTTGGATGAACACGACAGATTAAAGCTTAAAACAGGAACGTAACATGAAAGCAGCCAACTCGTCCTGTTGAAGTGTCCTTGAGCAAGACGCTGAACCCCAACCTGCTCGTTCTGGGTAAGAGCGTCGGCTAAACGTGTCCCATGTGTCCGCAGGCCTGGAGGAAACAGCCGTCACTGGTTTGTTTCCATAGGTCGCCATATGGGGACGGACCGATGTGGTTGTTTGTGCTCTTGTTTGAAGTAAACATTTACAGAAATGTTGGTCCAGAACCGACTGAGTAAAACAAAACCAGCCGAAGAAACATAGGGGACGGATTACTACCATACCTCGTGACGTCATCAGAGGTATTTTTATAACGTCTGTTTGTTTTGCCATAATCCAGATCCAGTCCTCAAAGGGGGGAGAGAAGATCACTCCCAGTCTGACTCCCACATCCTTCTGGAAGGAACGTCACTCGATGCTCAACGCTGAGATGAACATTTTAATCATCTTGTAAGATTGTCACTTTTTTCAAATGGTGGACGGTGGTAGATCTGTTAGACATCAGTATGAAGAGTCGTCAGGCTGACTGTGTTGGGTGTTGAGTTAAAAGGTGGTAAAACAAATCTTAATGTTCATGAATGGAGTTTCCTGTATAGAAAAGAGTTTCAACATGACTCAGAGAAGACGTGTCCCACTCAACGCTGGAGCCTGATTCACACGGCCCACATCGGAGCTTTGACAACAATAAACCTTAATCTGGAAGATCATCTCTCTTCATAACTCGATTGTCCTGAGAACAAAAGCCTGCTGGGTGAAGTCGATCTGAAAAGGAAGGAGGACAATAAAAGAGTTGAGAGTCCCAAGGCCTCGCTCCCCACCTGCTGCCATCGATGTCCCCAGACACTCTGAACCACATCATCGTTCATCAGGGACGTGTTGAGGGTTTAAGGTTCGATCAGGCGACAGAAACAGAACGGGGGTCAGTGTGACCGAGGAAGGGGCCACTCAGCGATTAGCGGAGGCTTCCGGAGATGTTTATTTACTCCACAACAGCAGTTTCCATGACCTCATCACCACATGCCCCTGACCTCTGACCTGCTATAATACTCCATCGTACAGTAACCCCGCCCCCGCCCCCCCCAATCCCAGGCCCCCTGGTGCACAAATACACACCCAGTCTAAAACAAGTAAACAATAAACAGATAATCCCAGACTGCCTCAGATTTTTCACCCTCCATTTGAAAACAAAAGCATCACGCCATAGCCGAGCGGCGGGAAGGACGTTGAGTACAGGAAGCAGAGGGGGGGGGGGGGGGATCAGATCAGTCAGGGGGATTTACTGACAACCGACAACACGGCAACTATCTTACTCACAACAACACGGCAACTTCCTCAGTTTCACAAGAAGTCAAACGAGGCACCGCAGAGAATAACAGAGAGGAAGTTGGAGTATCAGGAGTAGAGAGAAAGGCGTGTGTGTGTGTGTGTGTGTGTGTGTGTGTGTGTGTGTGTGTGAGAGAGAGAGAGAGATGAGTGATAGGGCGAGTACATGTCAGAGATCCTGGATGGTAACAGGAGCCTGGCTCTCGTCTCGTGGCCCCCAGCCTTCCCCACCTTTGATTTTTGGCCCTCAGACGGAGACAGCGGGGACCGGGACGGGGGAGAGAGGGGGGAGGATGGGGGGAGGCTGGGGGGGATAAAGTCCGTCTGGAAACGAGCACCTTGGTGAAACCTGCCGCTGTATTAGGTAACACCAGGGCCTCCCGCTGGACTCAGGCCAAACACAGCCCAGTTTTTAGACTTCATTCCAAAGTAATTGGGAATTTATTTCTTCTCACATCCCTCTGAGCCCCCCCCCCCCTTACCCACCCCCACCGGAGCAGGAAGAGGGTTTGGTGTTTTGCTCAACCAGGATAGACGTAGAATCAAACCTGTGGCCCATTCAGGTACCAGGCACCCTGCTGTCTACCAGCCCTCTGACCATTAAAGTACACTTGGTCTTTCCTGGGAAGAATCCTCTGGAGACAGGAAGTGATGCGTTTTACGTTTCCAGTTAATAAATAATAATAATAATAATAATAATAAATAGTTAGTATGAGCAGGGACCAACATGACATAGTATGAGCCACCAAGACGCCGTCTAAATAAACTAAACCTAAAGGGAACAGCGGGGGGCCTCGGGGGTCATCCCTAAGCCTCGAGGGACCCTAGGGAGAAGTTGGGGTCCTCAGAGTTATGGGAAGGGAGAGTAGGGGAGTCGGGGTGAGGGCGCCTTACAACACAACACCCCCACATCCCAGTGCCGGCCCACCACCTCGCCCCGGACCTGTTTGAAGTCTTTTGCGTAACAGCCCTGATCGGCCCCCCTCCTCTCGCGGGCCCCGTCCCAACACAAACCTCACCAGTGATGGAATCAAGCCGCTGAATCACAGAGCGGCCCGTTACCGCTCGGCAAGCAGATCAGCCCGGTGGCGGCTCGGTCAGGGGAGCTCGGTCAGGGAGCTCGGTCAGGGGCCTCGGTCAGGGGGCTCGGTCAGGGGGGCTCGGTCAGGGGGCCTCGGTCAGGGGGCTCGGTCAGGGAGCTCGGTCAGGGAGCTCGGTCAGGGGCCTCGGTCAGGGGGCTCGGTCAGGGAGCTAGGTCAGGGAGCTAGGTCAGGGAGCTCGGTCAGGGAGCTAGGTCAGGGGGCTCGGTCAGGGAGCTCGGTCAGGGGGCTCGGTCAGGGGGCTCGGTCAGGGAGCTAGGTCAGGGAGCTAGGTCAGGGAGCTCGGTCAGGGAGCTAGGTCAGGGGGCTCGGTCAGGGAGCTAGGTCAGGGAGCTAGGTCAGGGAGCTCGGTCAGGGGGCTCGGTCAGGGAGCTAGGTCAGGGGGCTCGGTCAGGGAGCTAGGTCAGGGAGCTCGGTCAGGGAGCTAGGTCAGGGAGCTAGGTCAGGGGGCTCGGTCAGGGAGCTCGGTCAGGGAGCTAGGTCAGGGGGCTCGGTCAGGGAGCTCGGTCAGGGAGCTAGGTCAGGGAGCTAGGTCAGGGAGCTCGGTCAGGGGGCTCGGTCAGGGAGCTAGGTCAGGGAGCTAGGTCAGGGGGCTCGGTCAGGGAGCTCGGTCAGGGAGCTAGGTCAGGGAGCTAGGTCAGGGAGCTCGGTCAGGGAGCTAGGTCAGGGAGCTAGGTCAGGGAGCTCGGTCAGGGGGCTCAGTCAGGGAGCTCGGTCAGGGGGCTCGGTCAGGGAGCTCGGTCAGGGGGCTCGGTCAGGGGGCTCGGTCAGGGAGCTCGGCCTCGGCTGGCGGCGGCTAAAGGCTTCCAGACTCTGATTGTTAATAATGAGTCAGTGTGTGTGTGTGTGTGTGTGTGTGTGTGTGTTCTCTCCTCTCTACTGTGGTTCTCCCACCCCCCCAACCCCGACCCACCCTCCCTTCCTTGGCCTGCTGGAAACACTGAGTCAACCTGTTGTTTCATGTTGATCAGAGCTAGCTGTCTGTTTCTACTGAGCCACTGAAACAATGGAGACACTTTTCACCTGTAACGCCCCCCCCCCCCCCCCCCCCCCTCAGGCGGTCAGGTTGTTGTAACTCTCTACAGTCTAGCCACTACAGGTGTTGAAGAAGCTAACGCCGCAAAGAGTCCCAAACATCGCTGCAAAGACAACTTCAGGCAAACACTGATAACGTGTGACATATCCTATTGATTTATTGATTTATTTATTATATTATTGTCCAAAAATGTCCATATTGCAGCTTCACCAGTAACTGGAAAGTGATTTTTGGTGATGGAGGTTTTCTTTTACTTCAGCATCACCGTCGTCACCTATTGAACTGAAATGGCCACGTTGGGTCAGTGAGGTCTAAATAGATCAGGTGTATTCTTAGTACTTACTGTAGTTACTTCTTAGTACTCTAGTCATTGTAATGGTTAAAGACTAATAAAGCCTCGGTCCTCCCCCCTCTGAACAGGCTTGGCCTCACTTCACCCTCTGAGCTGCATCCTCCAACAAATCAGCCTCTCTCCTCCTCTCACCCCTCTCTCTCTCCCAGATTATCCTGTCATGGCGCTGTGGGTCTCACCCTCCTCCTCACTAGCAAGCTAATTCTACTGGTGTACCGCATGGATGGGAGCTAAAGGCTAAAGGCTAACAGGCTAACATGTAAAGGTGGAGAGTTGACATGACATGAACTTGCTGCTCTTGGTGAAGACTCACAGCGAGCAGCAGATGTTATCGCTAGCAGGCCGAGCTCATCTGACTGATTGAGCCAAAATGACACGGCGCTGATTCACCGATGCTTCACTTCCTCTGCCCCGAACACCGTGACTAAATATGGAGAGGACAGAGCGGCATGTTGCGCAATCCCTCCTTATGTAACCGGGGCAGGGAAGAGATCACCAACATCCTTTTGTTTGACAGTTCGGTGATGAGTGAGTTGTAAACTGACACACATCCAGAGCCTCCGGGGCCATGAGGGACGACGGGGTCCAGAGAGATGCTGCTGGACTGGAACTGAAGGTCTACGGACTGAAGGTCTACGGACTGAGACCGTTTCATCACTTTTGCACCTCATGTAAATAAATCTGTTGTTTTGTTGGTTAGGGTTTAAGTCAGTATATGAGCTCTTGCTGCTTTTCTGTCTTGACTTGTTGACCGAGTCTGTTCCTGAGTCTGTTCATCTCTTACCGGCTCTCTCAGAAAGTTATTATTTACAGGAACAAGTAAAAGAAAGAAACACTCTTTAGCCTCACAGAACCTCTCCTGTGACCAGGCAGGTTTCAGCTGGCCAGGCGTGACTCATTCTTGCAGAGTAGGTGGCACATTTACTTTTTCTTTTACTGCTTTGGTTATTAGTGTGTACATGCATGTGATGAACCTTGGCAGCCAGGACATGAGCAGTATGAGCTGGGGCTGGTAGGGGGGGAGGAGGGGGGGAGGGGTGGGGGGTGGAGGGGTGGAGAGGTGGAGAGGGGGGGTGGAGGGGTGCAGCTGGGATGGAGTCATCGAGGCCTGCGCTGAAAAAAAGCATTGGGGTGTCACCTCCACATGTGCTTTCACACACACTGTCACACTCATGTGTTATATACTACACACAGATGTATGTGTGTGTGTGTGTGTGTGTGTGTGTGTGTGTGTGTGTGTGTGTGGTGTGTGTGTGTGTGTGTGACAACACGGCTCAACCCTCGGTGACCGGTGTGTTTTACTTCTACATCTTTATGTGTTTATCGTGGACCTCCGTTTCTCTGCCTCACGTCATGTAGAGTCACACACACACACACACACACACACACACACACACACACACACACACACACAGGGTGCGTGATGGAGGAGAAACCCTCCCTTCACACCGCAGTAACAGTCAATGAGCATGTGAGAGGTCATAAAACCTTCCAACTGTAAGCAGACGTAAGCAGTCACACACACACACACACACACACACACTCACACACACACACACACACACACACATCAAACTATGACTCTGCTATAACAGATCTGTCTCAGCTCCTCTTGGTTTCAGTCTCCACATGCTGAAGCTTCTGTACTTTAGAAATCCTCCCCACAATTTGTCCGACTCTAGTTTACGACCCCCTGTAGTCTCCCCCCCCGCCTCACCCCCGCCTCACCCCCTCCCCCCAATCTCCCTGGCTCTTATTTCTCTACCTGGCTCTTCTCTATCCTAACTGCACAGTGATATTTATTGCAAGCTGCTGTGGCTTTGACCCTTGCACTGTTTCATGTTGCTGATCAGAGTTGAAGCTTCCTCTGCTGAATATCAGCTTCAGACTCCTCCGACGGCAAACGTCTCTCTGTGCTGCGACAGTCAGGGAGGTTGAGCTTCTTGCCACGGGGGTCAGGGAAGACTTTTGCGCCCTTTTCCGCCTCATTTCCTGTCGCCTGTTATTTGCTTTTTCTAACCCAGATAAAAGTCCTCTCGAACACTTCTCCAAACGCCTCCAGGAAATGAAAAAGAAGGCCCTGGAGATACGATCTTCTGAACGGCGAGGGGAAACGTCGGGGCGAAGGACGGCGGACGTGCAAACAGGCGGAGGGGGGAAGAAAGTACGAGAATGGAAGTGAAACGACGACGGACCGGGTCGAGAGAGGAGGAAGGGAATAAAAAAAAAAGGAGAGAAAAAGAGAAAGAAAGAGGGAGGGAGGGGGGCGAGGAGGAGGAGGGGGGGTATTTCTTTACAAGAGCAGCCAGAACAAAGAGGGCTTTGTGTGCAGAGCTGAGAGAGTGAAGTGGAGCCAGGGCTTAGGGAGTGTTTAACAGTGTACACTGACTGACTGCATTCCTGCAATGTGATTACGAGACGCTTTCAATTTATTCTCCTCCAGGAAACAGACTTAACTCTTCCCTGCCCTTCTCCCCCCTCTCCCCCTCTCCCTCCCCCTCTCTCCCCCTCTCTGAGGCAGTCATCTTTCCACTTTCCTACTAATCTCCTCTGTCGCTATCCTCCCCTTTCCTCAACACTCCCCCTGCCCTGATAACATTTGTGGCTTTTCATTTGTGATATTTACCCATCATACCTCAGTGATCCACCCTGCTAATGCTAGTTCCCTCTACACCATAACAATGTTACTATCTAGGCTCCATCAGGCGCTACGCCTCTGCTGAAGAGGAATACATCCAACAGCTGTGTTGCATTACGCCTCACATGAAAACTCGACGGAGAAGACGAACGCCGAGCTTTCCACCCCGGTGTTGAGTCACACAGCTCCTATCGCAGAAACGCGAGACAGATTAAAAACCTTCAAATCTCATTTCCTTGTAAACAACCTTTTGGAGCGCGGAGATTAAACTGCTGCAGAAAGCGGGAGAGCGTTACATGTCGGGCTCAGACGATTAACCTGGGAAAAACAGGCTCACTCAGTTTTCAACGCATTTCTTGTCTGCCGTGGGACAACTTGTGAGTTAGTTTCAAATGTGGCATGTTAATAATAGTGTTGTGTGATGAGCATTGTGCCAAACTGAACACGAGGCTGCGTTGGAAAGGAAGCAGCCTTTCTAAGACAGGAGCTGAAGATGTGGCTGTGAAAGTGGATAGGGCACATGAGCATAAGTCAGCCTCTGTTAACGTACACACTTCAAATCCGGAAGAGAGACCCAACAGACATGTATACAAATCTCCAGCGATTACCCATAATCCCTGTGAGAGGCCACACGGGTAGAGGACTTCCTGCCACCGGGTTCTACCCGGCATCTCTGGAGGCAGACGGAGGAGAGAGCTGGTTACTCATCATAACAAACCAGACACTGCTTACAGTATGGAGCTGAGAGTGTGTGTGTGTGTGTGTGTGTGTGTGTGTGTGTGTGTGTTGTTTTATACCATGCGATGATACATGTATGAAAAGCACTTGCATTACACTCACATTTACTCCCCATATGCTGCTAAATTATCAATAGCTCCTCTATTTATGTTTTTGCGCAATTTTTTGTACTTGCCAAATGTTGTAAAATGTGAAAGCATTATAACATCACATCACATTAAAAACATCCTTTCTACCTCCCGTCCTGCTCATCCATTCTTACAGGAATATACAGGGTGTGGTGGCTCTGACCTTTGACCTCCTCACTACCGGCTGCTCGTAATATTACTGGTTTAGGAACTGAAGCTTGTTTTACTGCTGCCCTCAGTCCAAGTGGCTCTGGATGAGAGACTCAGCTAAACTAAATGTAAATAATTGACTGGGCAGCAGCTTCGGCTTCGGCGGGCCTGGGAAACATTTCATCATCGTTGCAGAATTGAATCAAACGAATCAAAAGAATGTTTTAGCAAACCCCGCGTGACCCCGGGCTGCTGTCTGTCCTGACGGTAAGACGGACGGGGGGTTTCACCGAGCGCCCTGGGAGACGAGAAGTGAATCTAGAGGAGGAAGTGAGAGTGTTTACACAGCGATTCATGCTAACCATGCTGGCTTCAGTTCCCCTTTCTGATGCTCTGAATGCCTTGAGGTTCAGCACCGTGACAGACAGACAGACAGACAGACAGGCAGACAGGCAGACAGACAGACAGACAGACAGACAGGCAGACAGGCAGACAGACAGGTCTTTCTTTCTCCTATTCCCAGGTTCAAACATGGAGGACGGCACTCAGAGAGAAACCTCCATCTCTTCCTTCTTCGTCTATAACAGCTGTGGAGATGGTGGTGGTGGAGATGGTGGTGGAGATAGTGATGGTGGTGATGGTGGTGGTGATGGTGGTGGTGGAGATAGTGATGGTGGTGGTGATGGTGGTGGTGGAGATAGTGATGGTGGTGATGTTGATGGTGGAGATAGTGATGGTGGTGATGGTGGTGGTGGTGGTGATGGGAGATAGTGATGGTGGTGGTGGTGATGGTGGAGATAGTGATGGTGGTGGTGGTGGTGGAGATAGTGATGGTGATTGTGGTGGTGGAGATAGTGATGGTGGTGGTGATGGTGATTGTGGTGGTGGAGATAGTGATGGTGGTGGTGATGGTGATTGTGGTGGTGGAGATAGTGATGGTGGTGGTGATGGTGATTGTGGTGGTGGAGATAGTGATGGTGGTGGTGATGGTGGTGGTGGAGATAGTGATGGTGATGGTGGTGATGGTGGTGGTGGTGGAGATAGTGATGGTGGTGAGCTAGCAGGGCATCTATGGGACATCGTCCCCTGCCAAACCCTAACCACAACCAGGCTGGAGGGCCTTCCCGTAACCCATGAACATGGGGGGGGGTGAGGGTGGTGAAGGGGTAGGGGGGGGGGTGGTGAAGGGGTGGGGGGGTGAGGGTGGTCTGGGTGGGTAAAGGAGAGAGGGCAAGTGAAAGTTGGCCCAGAATTAAATCCCTTCTCAAAGGGATCAAAGCCGGGCTTCCAAGAGGATATTGGTGTTCCCATAGGCTTCCCCTGCTTCCTGCCCCCCCGCCCCAACCTTAACTACCCCCACCCCCTCCTCCACCCACGCAGCCCACCCCCACTCGCTCTGCCTCCAGTTTTAAGTCGTGCACAGCGAACAGGGGCACCATTATTCCCTCTTCGCCTGCTGCTCGGCTTACAGCAGGGAGAGCCAGAGAATATGTAGTCTCTCTCTCTCTCTCTCTCTCTCTCGACTGGTCTGCCTCTCTCTCTCTCTCTCTCTCTCTCTCCTGGTCTTCCTCTCTCTATCCATCTCTCTCAACTCAACATGCTTTATTGGCATGCCTATTATCTCTCCATGTCTCTCTACCCAGACTCTCTCCATCTCCTTCCTTCTGTCTCTGAGCTTTATTGGCATGAAAAGATTTATATTGCTAAACCAAATATAAACAGGTAGAGACCAACATGACACAAGGCTGATGCTTCACTCCCGACCCCATCCCACACACACACTAACAACAGTGAGAAATGACACATAGGAGGTTTTCCCGCGTCGCTCAACAGCTCCCGGCCCTCTAACGTGACGACGCTCCGCTGTGCTCTCCCTGTCCTCCCTCACAGGGTTAATAGCCCAACCGGCTTCCTGGCAGTGGAGATCGGAAGTGCTGCTGGTTGACCTGTGTGTGTGTGTGTGTGTGTGTGTGTGTGTGTGTGTGTGTGTGTGTGTGTGTGTGTCTCAATATGGTCTGAATGTATAAACTATTGCATGACGGTTTTCCAACGTTTACATTTTGATGATGAACAGTCAAGAAAAGCAAGTACCGCATCGTGAAGTGTGTGTGTGTGTGTGTGTGTGTGTGTGTGCGTGTGTGTGTGTGAATGTGTGGAGTGTGTGTGTGTGTGTGTGGGGGGGGGGTAGTGGGGGAGTTCAGCGTTTGGAACCTGGCAGTGGAAATGGGAATTGCTGCTGGTTGACCTGTGAGAGGAGGTGTGTGTTTATATGTGTGTGTGTGTGTGTGTGTGTGTGTGTGTGTGTGGAGGGGGTGTGTGGGGGCTTCCAGAGAGGATGTGGCTTGGCATGTGAGAACGAAGTGTGTGTCAGCTGGAAAGGTCAGGCCACAGGAACACACAGGCCAGCGACGGAGAGAACAAGAAAGAGGGGAAGAGAAAGATGTACACGTGTGTGTGTGTGTGTGTGTGTGTGTGTGTGTGTGTGTGTGTAAATGACATACTGAGAGACAGCTAATCCCGGTGAACAGCTGGCCCTACAGAGCCACATCAGGAAGACACCATTACCAGCCTGGTGCTGTTGTTGATGGATGAGGCTGCAGGATCAGGACGGCCACAGACAAACACACTCACACACTCCCATCCAAACCTGAACATCTACGTTGTATTGTTGCCTGTCATCATGTTAGCTAGGTGGACGCAGCCTACTACTATAGTAAGGAGTAATAACTTGGATAATAACTAGTAATGCTAACAGGCAGGGTAGGAAACTGCCTGTTGTTGGACGGAAAGGTCAGTCTCCCGTCCTGCTAGCAAGGCTAGCGGGTTAGCAGTAACACACAACACCCGCATGGCCCCTGAGGCCCCACGGCCACGACAGCAAACAAGCACACCGAGGTCCTGGCGCCACTGTTGAGTCTGGATACCAAAGTGCGGCTGACCTCAGTGGGATAGTTTAGTCCACTGAGATGAACTACTTCTAAGTGACATCTGATAACGGCGGACCACACACGCTCACCACAGCCCAGCAGACTGACCACTCACCATGCAGCCTCCACATGTCCTCACATACCATTCAGCTCCAGGTTGCAAATGTCTCGCAAAGTTGAGTTGATCTACACAGCACCACATGTGTAATGACCTATGGAAAGATACTGAACTGAGTCCGGTTCCACTGATTTTCTCAAAACAAAAGCTCTAAGGCAATCGATGAAACCAGAAATACAATTGTGTGAATCATTTTGAACTTTTCAATCCCTTTCAATGCCTTAAAGTCCCAAAAACCATCAAAGTACCGACAGCTACCATTTTGTAAAAGCCAGTCGTAGTCCTGAGCAGAGGATTGGTGACCCAGACACACTATAACCCCCGTGGATATTAGTTCAGGTCACAAGTGTCTGAGTTAAAGCTGACTGAAGCATTAAGACTTCCTGTTGTGTGCGCTGACCCCGATCAGCCCTGGTCTAAACATCCACCAGAGCCTGAAAGACTGTGACATGTGACTGAGGTCACCGGGGTGTTGGGCAGCAGGGTGGCCTGGTGGTCATCCAGCTAGAGGACCCAGGTTTCAGCCCAGCATTTGGCCTGCTGTCACACAATCCCTACCAGAAGTGATGCTCTATATGACCCTGTGTAGTGTTGAAGGTACATATGACTGAGGTCTTTCTCAATATGCTTATGTCCTCTATGACTATACATAGACATACATATATATATATATGTATGTCTACATATAACGGCCAAAATACGTTTCCTGAACAAACGAGTGCTGAGGACGGGAAAAAAATCCCTCAAGAGAACGAATGGGAAGCCCCAAGAGTACTTGTTAAAACGACATGTTCAAACAGCGCTGTAGTCGAAAGTCCAGCACACAGCAGGTCCAGCACACAGCAGGTCCAGCACACAGCAGGTCCAGCACACAGCAGGTCCAGCACACAGCAGGTCCAGCACACAGCAGGTCCAGCATACAGCAGGTCCAGCACACAGCAGGTCCAGCATACAGCAGGTCCAGCATACAGCAGGTCCAGCATACAGCAGGTCCAGCACACAGCAGGTCCAGCACACAGCAGGTCCAGCACACAGCAGGTCCAGCATACAGCAGGTCCAGCACACAGCAGGTCCAGCACACAGCAGGTCCAGCACACAGCAGGTCTAGCACACAGCCTGTCTCAAACCGTAAAGACGATTCTTTTTGAGTTGAGTTTGAGTCAGTTTGAGTTGGTTCTCTCCAACACAACTTGGCAAGAACGTCCTCCACAAGGACACGAGCATCGACTTGACATTCTGGGATAATCACCTCATATGTGGCCATCCTGACAGCAGAGACAGTTAGGTTGAGTTCA
Organism: Hoplostethus atlanticus; assembly: GCA_034670405.1. Taxonomy (NCBI): domain Eukaryota; kingdom Metazoa; phylum Chordata; class Actinopteri; order Trachichthyiformes; family Trachichthyidae; genus Hoplostethus; species Hoplostethus atlanticus. The sequence goes on from JAXDDX010000218.1 coordinate 312,132, forward strand.
TCTTAAACATGTGACAGAAGTTAAGGGTCAAAGTCATCCTGTGTTGTCGGCCAAAAGACCGGCACGGCTGACATACGTTCTCAGGACAGCAAATAACTGCAGGTTAAATACCCAGCTGCTCGACTTTCAGCAAATTACAGAGAATGGTTGCCAGATCTGCTCATGTTTCACTGAGACAATATGTAAGCGCTGAATTTCTGTCTGAGCCAGATGAGGATGAAGAACGATGGCGTCTGCAGACAGGTCGGTACTTCACTCATCCCAGAGGAATTCAACCGTCACACCGGCAACAAACTTTGGACGCAATAAACAACAACAAATACGCTATAATACAAGCTAATAAAGTCATAAGAGCGCTGTAATCGCACCCTGTACAATCACCTGACCTATTATCGTATCAACATTTGACACAGTAATCACATTGTGCTGTGTCCTTCCCGCACCACCACCTCCATTTCCCACAATGCAAGATTTGGCACAGTGAGCAATAAACAACATCTGTCCTCCCAGGATGCACAGTACATAAACCAAGAAAGAAATAGGTAATGCACGAATCGGTCCATATTGCCATGTAGTGTCTGAGCACCAGCCAGGGAACCTTGATATGGCGTCGTGTATCAGGCTGGAGATTTCATCCCTGCATTCCAGAGGGTTTGGCATGTCTTTGGCAGCTGGATGGCAACTTTAATGAAAAGCAGAACAGACCTCCACCGCAAAAAGTGAAGAGAGGAAAAGTAAAAGGGGGGGGGGGGGGGGGGGGGGGGGGGGGGCTATGGCTAAGTTCACACCGCAGGCCTTCATGCTCAATTTTGCATCGCTGCTCACATCCGATTTTCTTTGGATGACAACGATGTTGAGTAGCAACAACGATCCGTCACATCCGTCTTTGTACCTCAGCTCCTCATGCTTGTTTCTAACGTTGCGGTGCCTTCAGGTTCTGACTGGATTGAGGCGTCTCCCCCAATACTAATCCATCGGCTAGTTCTCTTTCTTTCCTGCATGCTGACGCTGCTCAGCCTCCGGTGAATGATCAGATTTACTTATTGTCATGCAGTCAAATTCCAATTTGAGTGTTCAAATACAAGTCGCATGGAGGTTGCATGCCTCGGGATCAGATTTTCAACAACAAAAACATGTGGTCCAGATTGGAGATGGGAAACATGTGACTCCATGCAGCTTTTTGCTGTTCACACAGATTAGAAAACATCAGATCGGAGTCACAGAAGGGGGGAAAAAACAAACAGGATTGGGACTTTAAGCAGCAGTGTGAACGCAGCCTCACAAACAGTCCTTGGGTAGGAACGTCAAGATCACTGATCATCTCATGACAGAGGATTACAAGCGTTCCCGAATATTTCCCCAATTCAGAATTCCATACTTTTTCCAGACCTTACTGGAGTTGAAGATTTTAGACCATGTTTGATATGATGTCTGCCAGCTAGGCCACCTCATACCACTCTATATCTGGAGATTATTCTTCACAACAAATTCCACAACATGGAAAGTTGCAGTGGCTCGTATTTGTGTTGGGACTGAACAACAAAACAATAAATAAATTGGGACGTTTCAAGTCCTGGAAATGATCAAGTTCATATTTCATCCTCCAGACTTTCCAAACCTGCGTTGGAATCAGGGGGAATCAGACAACCACTCCTGAGTGTCTTCTGAAATCTACAGCCTCGTGTTTACCAGGTTTGGGTTCATTTGGATTTCATGTTACTTTTGTTTTCTTTCTGCTTTTCATTGTTTCTTCCAAACTTTTACTTCTTTTCTTGTTTTTGTCTTTAACTTTAATGTATGCAAACAAAATCCTAACCTTTTTTGAAAAGTTGAACATAAAGTTTATTCTAACGGTCAAACCCATGAAGAGAAAACTAGCTACCCAGCTAAAACCTGGCACATATACAGAAATGTTAATTGATGTGCATTGTCCCTGTACAACTAAACTTATTAAACTAAACTAAACTAAATGCAACAGTGGAATAAGACTACATGGTCATAATGATGACATAACGACAGGAGAGGTTAAGAAATAAAAGCCTGCCAGAAAAACAAAAGGTAACTTTGCCCAACTAACCGATAGGCTCACAGCCCTTTGCACGTCAATGCTTGTCACCACCTCCATCCTACTTAGTAGACACAAGCCCTAAACCAGGTGCATGATGGGCAATAAAACAATAAAAGTCAAGTGTTGGGGCGATTGTAAAAGGCGGCTTGCCTTTTTGTCTGAGGGTGTGACAGCGGTTAGGCCTTGAGTGTTTAAAGATAGTGAGCGCCAACAGGGAAGTCGGTGTTGGGGTGTGTGTGTGTGTGTGTGTGTGTGTGTGTGTGTGTGGGTGTGTGGGGGGGGGGGGGGGGGGGTGGCTGAGCCGTGGGTCACAATCACAGGATATATTTGTATTAGTCTGGATGAAAACAGTGAATACTGTAGTACACCCTGTCCCTACACCGTGCTGCCCTCCTACGCCAAACAGGGGTTTTAAAGGCAAAGGTCACGACTAGGGACGAGTTTCAATCAGAAAAAAAAATTAATGTCTTAAAGGCTAGTACATTAAATAAAACATCCAATCTAATCTATCACCAGACAAAATAATCAATATACATTTTTTATAGAAATAACATACTTGATTCCAACTCTATTTCTTATATAGAATCATGTACTGTGTGAAACAATAAAGAGGAAATATCAGATTTATAGTTTTAACTAACTCCTGCTAAGCTAGTTAACCGTCCAGGCAGCAGGGAAACAAAAGTTTAGATGCTATCGCTTCGTTTAGAGCCATTGTTTTGCATTCATTTGATTTGCTTACGGTCAGCGTACGGTGGCCAGCAGGGACACATTCTGTAAAACGGCAAAAACCAAAGACTGTGTGTAGCAAGAGATTCAACTATTATCGTCTCTAGAAGATATTAGACAGTGTGGCTGTGACGCTTATCGCGTTATCCTCCGAAGACACAATTTACCGTCATTTGGCGCTTGGCGGGTCAAGTCAGGTTTATTTATATGGCCCTTTATCACAAGCCTCAAAGGGCTTTACAGGCCTAACTAGAACAAGCTGATAGACAATCAGATTTATGACAATCAGTTACCAATTGTAAATCAACAAAAGCACGTGAAAACATTAACAGGATGACGGACTGAAAGGATCTAACGGAGAGGAGGACATAGCTGCTTTACCAACATTACTTTTGTCCATTTGTCTCAGTTGCTTCCAAAGTTGCAGCTCTTTGGCTTTGTGGGTCATCATGTGTGTCAATATGAGCTTAGTTACTGCAGAAGTTGTCAGGTATATCTCTGCACCAATAGCATGGAGCCAAATCCCTCTATATCTGCTGTACCTACTGTACCTCTGAGCCTCAGGTTTACGCCCTTGTGACGTAGGCGAGCCTCAGTCTTCTGCTCCCCGTACAGTCAATCCACAGGGACATCTCTGGTTACCTGGCTGCACATGTTCCAGCCGTCCACCAGCCAACGACAACATGCACATTAAATAAGGCATCAGGTTGAATAAACCTGTTTGTGTCAACCGAGCTGACAACAATAGTGCAACATGCTGTCTGCTGTGATAAGATTACAAGACAACAGCGATGGGAGGCAGAGGAGAGCGGCTGGGTCTCGGAGGTCTGGATCTGGGTCAGCAGAATGAGGGTCTATCCCCACCTCAGGGCCTGAAGGAGGTCCTGTTCCAGGACTATTCACAGGGCTTACGCAAGTATTTGGTTACCAACACACAAACACACAAACATTCACCACAGTCCAGAACATGCACGTACAGCAGAGGATGGGACTGTCAAGGCTGGTTCAGTTTTCCAGGATGAGTATAATGCTCTTCATGGTGTTTTGTAAATAAATGTAGTTAAAAGCTGAATTGAATCAGTTCAATTGAATGAATGTGAAGACTGAGTCCTCACAGGGAGAACAGTCACGATACTGATTGGACGGATTTCAGGAATTCTTTAGTGAGGGAGCCAATCAGGACCAAGGCCAGTTGTGATGCGTTTAATGGAGTTGGTCTGAAACTGCCTGTAGAAAAAAGGGTGGATTTTTGAAAATGCAATACCTTTTTAATTAAACCACTCAAACAAAATAATATTTTAACGTCTTCATAACATCTTTGATCATATATAATATAATATGGGACCTTTAAAGCTACAATGTGCAACGTTTCTTCTTGAATCAACAAAATGCAGTGTTAGTCCCGCCCCCCTGGTCACGTTCCGGCCCCAACACTTGTCACTCATCTGTCTTAAAACAGCACGTACGCTAAAATGTACTATCGCCGCTAAATCTATCATCGGAGCAGTTGGATTGACACACATGGCTACAGATTGATAATCCATAATATATCCTATTTATTGTTGTAATGTGAAAAACACTTCAAAACAAACTAGTGACTTGACTGTTGCACCTCCAGCAGCTAAGGAGGAAAAGGCCCGGTCGTCTTTCTGCAGAGATTAAAACCATTAAAGTAGCCACTGAATTGGCCCTGGCATGGAGACATTCATCCAACGTGAGAAGAAAACAAGAAAATAAATTACCCAAGCATACTGGGAAACTCTCCTGTCATCTTCTCTGTGGGACACCAGGGTTTCCGTGACTCCCATGATGCATCTGTGCCAGCTCTGCTGCGTTGGTTACCACATGGAACACAGTAGGAACTGAGATAGCGCCTGTAGCCTTATACAGTTAGACAGTTGTGCAGTGACAGCACTTTTTCCTTCCGTGTGCTCTGCCAGCTTGGCCACTCCAGGCAGGACCATAAATAATCCTGAAGGCAATAACAATAAGTGAATTCCCAGGCATGCAGGATCTTGCTAAGGTGCTTTCTCTCTCTCCCTCTCTCCCCTCTCTCTCTCTCTCTCTCTCTCTCAGTTCCCTCTCCTGCTGTCTTTTTCCCCTTTGGCACCAGGCCTAGTCTGGTTTCCTTCTCCGTAAGAGAGGCCTTTTCACATCAGCTACAGGCCTCAGTGGGTTAGCAGATCCCACACAAACCTACCTCCTACTTACCTCAGCGCTTCTCTGCCAAAACTAAAAGTCCATGAAAGCATCAGAGTACTACATATGAAGTCTGGCTCATGTAGCGTTTGAAAAGAATTTTGCAAAGTGGTGTTGACTTGTTTGGGTGCATGCCGGCTGGGGTTCGCCACATCGGGCCAATTCAGGTAGTGACAGGTAAGTCGTCGGTTGCAGGAAAGCTCAGTCTACTTTCATATACTTCCATATATACTACCTCCATATTTCATCAAGTTAGGCCAAGACAAACCATAAGATGAGATGAAACTCACAATAACATGAAGGTTACATAAAGCATGCCCCCCCCCCGTTTGCTCTCTTCTTATTCATACTCCATTCTTTGTTGTATAGTGAATTCAATACTTGCTTCACAACATATGCCTCGCTAACTGGTTCGCTCATTGGAAATGAATGAGCTTTAGAAACATCTGCTCTCTCCAGGACACAGACTGAATCCAGGTGACTCCAGGTGACAGATACGATCCCTTCTGATTGATTGATTGATTGACCTATTAAATACACCCCGATCATGAAGGGGAGAAGTGGATGAAAGGTTCTGGGATTGACAAAAGGGACGACAACTCAATAATAGCAAGACGTTTCTAATATTTTGCGCAACGAGAGAGACAGATGGACAGACAGACAGACAGATTCACTTTTGTGTTGCTTGTAATGTTAGTAATCTAGGAAATGAAGCTTCTGCTGCTTCACATTGTACATCGTCAGCTAAATGTTAGTATCAGTGTAAATGTTTGATGAAGGGAACAAAGATGTTGTTTTGTGTTATACATCATGTGTGGCTAGCTTATTCACCTTCTATCAATTAACATCAATCATTGTTTACACTCGTTTTCCTTTCCTAGCACTTCTCTACCGAACATGATCATGCTGAGGTCAAAGCCATGTTGACGGGGGGGCTTCAGCTCATTCTGCTCTGGAAATGTGAGATGTGAATGTTTTGCATCTGCGAGCTGCTCTGCCGTCCAGACGCCCGGTCATGAACGCTCTCCTGACAAAGACGAAGAGAGGGAAGTTACGTAAGGCCGAGGGACAGCAGGTCCCCTAATGGAGGCGATGTGCTGGACGGGGACGGTAATGAGATCATTTAATGAGACGCAAGCAAGGGAGCCAAGCCTCCGCCGGCTCAGGGTGTCACATTTAGCTTTCACAAACCAGTCGTCATGGTTTCAGAAAGGGATACACTGAAAAAATATCCTTATCAATCTTTTTTTTTAGGCTTATTTTTCTTTATGCAAGTGAAAAAACCTGCAAAAGGGGTGAGACAATTTCACTTGTTCCAATAAAAATCAACTTGATTCAAGGATTTTCTTACATCAAGTGTCATTCTGGCTTATTCTACCTTGTTCCAACATGCCGACACCTGTTTCTAGAAAGTGGAATTATCTCACCCCATTGGGAGAATTTTTCACTTGTTTTAAGAAAAGTGAAAGTTTAAGACTATAAGAATAAAAGGCTAATTTACTGGTTTAGATGGACATTTTGTGCCGTGTAGTTGTTTAAGATCCAGTTGTGTAACTGAACTTTTTCGGGGTGAAAAGATCGAAGAAAAATCTTTTGTGCAGCAAAATGGGAGAGTAATGTTTCTTTCCATAATTTAAATCTGTTAATCACATGTGACTGAGGGGAAATGGTTTCTGATTAGTCTAAATCCGTTGAGGTTTTGAATACTACGATGGGACCGGGTTTTTTTCTTCCATCATGCATTGCAAAATCACTCATCGTTATCAGTATTTGGCAACAACCTAGAATAAGCTGTTGATGGGAACTGCAAACATTGCACAACGGCCTCTTACCCAACAGAAATTTCCATTTCCAAAGGTGATTTGTCAAATGATGTTTGTGTTTATTTGATTATCTTAAATGGGCCAGGCTCAGGGTGTGTCCGCCATCTGCATCCATCAAGGTGATGTGGCGTTGACGTGATGAGAGGGAGGGAGGAAGCTTGCACTGTGGGTGAACTTGTAACACTGTTATACAATCCTGGCTCAATTGGTTTAGTCTGAAATGGGGGCATAGCAGTGGATCAGCACAACGGTTCTCCACCCTGGTCCTCGGGGGCCACAACCCTGCTGGTCTTCTGTCCTACCAGGTAATTAATGGCATTCACCTGGTGTATCAGGTACCAGGTCTCTGGACCCCGAGGACCAGGACTGAGAACCACTGAATTAGGGGATACTGGCTGATTTGGAACTATTTGAGTATTTATTTGAGACAATGAGACATAAACCATCAAATAGCATCAATATATTAAGCTGAAGTTTGTACCCATCGCATCATGAAGCCAATCAGAGATGTTCCCAGCTGGGCCAAGATTAAAGTTGGTTTGCCATCTTCTCATATTACAACCAAAATAGTCTGGACTGAAGAGTTCGAACCACATCATTTAAAAGTTATCACCTATCCCACCTACCATTCTGATTTGGAAGCCAGATTTTCCTCACTGGTCTGGGGATCTGAACCTGAAACCTTCCGGTCACAAGCCCAGTTTCACTTGACGCCACCATGTAAGCAGTGATACTGAACAACAACTTAACAGCTGTTTTTTAAAGCTCGCATTTTTGCCTGTGTCATAAAACAGTTATTTGGGGCCTCAGGGACCACAGGGAGGTCAGAGGGCTCGTTCTAATTAACAGTGACCCAGAGCCGGTCGGGTGTACAAGATAAAGAGCTTTAACATTTAGAACGTCAACAGAACCGTTGGATCAGATGACCTCGGATGACCCCCGGAGCATCACCAAGCAGGCTTACACAACCCAAACTGTCACTATATAAACACACACACACACACACTATCTGGCTTCGATTCATGTTACCATGTTCCAATCAGTTTTTAGTTTCCGGGTTCAAGTAAAAGCAGAGGTGATTTATTGCGAGCAGCTTTTTGGGACACATCACCGCTGTGGCGATGTGTCTATGCAGCGGTCACACAGTGCAGATGGAGGCAGGTGGGAGGCTCCTCTTTCGCTCGCTTCCCGTCTCCAGTTGACTGAATATTCGGGAATATTCAGCAGGCTTTCCTTTTCCATGAGAAGGCTCCAAGGTAATGTTTCCATATGGAGATTCGTGTGGCCTCAAAACGGTGCGGTGATAATAAAACGCTGCTGGAGAGACTGCATCACGTCATGGGCTGAGCGCATTACACAGGTTGATGCCATTGTACGCCGGGTGAAGAAGAGGTCGACCAAAAAAAGCACAATCGACCTCTTTTAACCTTTTCTTGTTTGGATAACGTTGACTGGGCGCATGTGCTATTTTTCAGCAACACCCTGCTTCACGTCCATGCAGTTCCACGTCCACACCTGGGAGCTGGCCGGGTAGTCATTCTCTTTCCCCTGCCACATTTACCCAGCTAGTCCGGGGATTGGCGCTGGAAACCTTCCACTTCCACAAGCCTGCTTCTCTAACCGCGAGGCCCCCTGGGTAGCTGGCAAGCTAACAGTCCTCTATGTGTATGGAGAGTCATTTTGAGGTCATGTTAACTGCTAATAATCGGAGTTCTCTCACTGGTCAGGTTGATGCTGTTGGACGTTTGGTGAAAAAGAGGTCAACCAAAATGTACAATCAAACTTCTGCTCATTTAGTGCTCAGTAATGAGTGTGTGGAGGGTCATGTGGCCTCCTAACGGCGTAGTGACAATAAAACATCTCCTGACAGACTGTAATCTCTCATTGCGCTGAGCACAGTAGACAGGTTGACCCTGATTTACCTCAGGTGAAGAGGAGGTCAACCAAAAAGTACAAGCAAAAAAATGTTCATTTAGCAGGCAGGTCAGCATGTGAGGATTCATGGGGCCTGAAAGCAGCATTAATAAAACGCTGTTTCCTCCCACTGAACTGATCGCATTAGGCAGGTTGACCCTGTTGTACAACTCATTTAATTGGCAGGTCAGCCATGGCAGTGACCACATTGAAGGATCTTTGTTCCAGGCTTAAGACTAAAGGTGCCGATTCTCACTAGCATCATTTAAATCACTTCTTAAAATGTATTTTTGTAGACTTGCTTTGATGTGATCTTTCTATCTTTTGGTGCCTTCTTGTTTGTTCGTGTGATGTTTGCTTTTAATTGACTGTTAAAGCAAAAAACTGCTGGGCAAATAGTGTTTATTGTCCTTATTATCATTATTATGGGGATCAATGAAGCCTCTAAATGGCACACTTATATTGAAGGCTGATTCTATGAATTCGTCCACTGGGCTGAGCACATTTGGCAGGTTGATGCTGTTATCCAACTGCTTAACTAAAAGCCCAGCTCATTTAGTTGGGCAGGTCAGGCCACAGTAGTGACTGTGAGTACATGCAGTCTCTTTGGTTATAAGCTTCAGAAACAGACTGTCCACTCACCGTTTAGGCAGATGCCCTCCTTCTGAATGGTGTAGTTCAGCATGGCAAAGGGAGCCACGGGTGACTTGGCTATCAAGATCTGAAAGACAGCAAGACAGGGACACAATGAGAGAAAAGCAGGGGGAGAAGGGAACTGACAGATGTAGAGACAGAAAGGCAAAGAGAAAATGTGATAAAGCAATAGAGAGACGGGAACAAGAGATGAGGGCTGAAGGTTGTTTGTCGGTCACATGCTTCTATAGAGGATGAACTCAGCTACTCAGTTCAGCTCATTGAGGGAGATGTTCTGCACCACTGCGACACAGAAGGAGTCATCTTTACACCCCACTTGATCTGAAGAGACTCTGCAGCTCTCAGACCGAGCATGCTCAAGTATCACGGCTATTGTCACGCAGTGTCAAACTTGGCTATCGTCAAGCAAAACATGCGGGCAGCGCACTCTCAAAAGGTAAAGGGGCTTGGAGGAACCTTTTACGATTCTTCAGAGTGCGATTCTAACGGAAGCCCAGAGGTGTTCCCTGAGGAATCCCTTCACTGAGGGTTCATGAGGCGTGGTGGTACTTTCACCCAACCTCTAACATATGGGGCTTCTTCAAGGAAAACCTGGGGGCTATTTTTCTAGTGAGGAACCCAAAAGCGCTTCTTGGCTCCCTTAGAAGAACCCTTGACAAACCTGTAGTTTTAGAAGTACAGAAACAGCAACCAACAAGGGGCCAAGCTGCATCTCAATAGCAGGCACATTTGAATGCAAGCAAATTCATGGCATAAGTGGAGTGCTCTGATGGTCAACATGGGTATCAATGCTAACAGTTGAGACGCTTCAGATTTTCTGTGTCGAGCTGACTCCCATTCATTCTGACCTTTGCGATATATAGGAACCATCGACCCATAAATTCCTAGTATAGAAGCATCCGTGAACCCCTAGTTTTTAGAGTGTATGGCACATGGCCAGAGCCACACAGCAGGTGTAAGATTACCAGAGCTGCCCCTGGCCAGCCATGTATTCGCATCAAACCACTTGAAGATGCCAACATGCCCGTATTAGTCCTTTCACTTCACCTACCCCAGATTTTATTCCCCTTGTCATTTATACATTTTGTTTTTGTTAAACCGTTTTCCTCCACGCTGAGTTTTGCTGTCATTGAGTTTCTGTTATCCAACGCACTTGTGGCTTTGTCATCTTGATTTTTTTTGTTTCTTTTGAACTGAGATCTTTTATAATCGCGTTGATGTTTTTCCTCTTGTGTAATCTCACCTGCTTACCTTTCTGGATGCTGCACTCCAAACCCCCTGGACTGTCAAAACCAGCCAGGGAGCTTTGCTGGCAGCTGGCAATGACACAAGTCTATGAACAGGAAATAATTGAGGCAAAAGCAGGATGTCTGGAGTTCCTGCATGTATTGCTATAAACTGCGTAAAAGGACATCAGTCATGTGATTCAGTGTTTTGGAAACCATGAGGTTAGGCTATAACATCAGAGTTGTAATATCAAAATCAACACGATGAAGTGAGATTGGATCACCGTTTTTCCTCCTTTAGATTGACACGTTGCTGGGTTGTCCCTTTTACCCCTCTAGATCTCCATGAGGTTTGGTCATGTTCACATCTGTACACATCATCGGGTTGATGGAAACCGGCAGTTACTCAGTCTAGTGGCGGATAATTGGCAGACAGTTACAGGAATACCGTAATGGTAATTTTCGTTTTCCGTAATGAAAAGTCTCATGTTGGTTGTTAGCGACGATGTTGGTGCTAACTATTATCGTATGGTTCACCATTAAATTTTTAAAGAGAGGTTTTCGTTCCAAAGAGTATCCATTTCATTGTGAGGGAGTTTTCTTGCCAACTACAACATCAACAGTCAACATGGTTTCCTGCACGTTGAATATTCACATGTGGTGGGAGTGATGGCACGCAACAACGATGCGCAAGGTTATGAGCAAGACGATAGGTCTATCCGGTGTCTATTCTCTAGCTATAACGAACCCATTCCCAGACAGACACTGCATGTCCAAGCAGTCCCGGAGGTTGCAATGGAAGTGGAAAAGGGGGCGGGCTCAGATTAAGAAAAACAACCCCCACGTCGTTAATAGGCTTGCTTTCAGGAGGTGCAGCACCAATTTGAGCATTTATCCCCACTTAGGGCTAACCAGTTACAGATGTCTGCCGTTTCTTGATTCCAGTTAAAAATAAACTCCGAGTGCTATTTCACAGCGGATTAGATTACCTGTGGTTGGTAATCAGTTATTTTGGCTAACCCGTCTGAATTAGGCCAGTGTGAATAATGCCGTCTCAGTTGATTTTCACAGGCATGCAGCGCCGTGGGACCGCATCAACCATTCCTCTGTGAGGTTCAGACCGCTGCAGCCTCAATAACATGTCATTACTGTGACAGAGACATGTCTCCATGTGTAAAGCCAATCATGTTTCCTCCTAATGACTTGAAGCTAGAGCAACACTGCAGGGTAATGGGTCTGGGGCATGTTTTCACAGTTTTAGGATTTACAGGAGTTGTTTTAATTATTATTATTATTATTATTTTTTCTTTAAATTGTATTGCAGCTCTAGCGAGTTAGTATTAGTTTAGTTTCTACTTTTCTTTCAGTTAAACCTTTAATATTTGGTCCATTAGGGCCAGGAAGTACTTGTCTAAGGCAGGTATTTTATGGGTTCCCTTTAAAAAAACAAAAACAAAAGAAAACACAAGAACATATTGTTGGAAAATTACCTTGGGAGGTTCATGCGTGTTTAAACATAGTAAAGTCAGGCTGAAATAAAATGTTGATGACGAATTTGGTGCCAGACTCTTAGTTTTTTTTTTGTTACCTTTCTCTGGGTACATGGGTTGAGCCAAGTGGACAGGGCAGGACGGGACAGGTCAGGGTAGGACAGGACAGGACAGGTCAGGGTAGGACAGGACATGCCAGGACGGGAGGGCAGGGTGCACACAGCAGCTTCAGTGAACTAGGCCAGCCAGCAGCCAGCGCTGAAGCCTTAATGGACCGACAGTTGTGGACCATTGCTTTCCTTTCACGCTGTTTTTCCTTTGGGGAGGATTTGGATCATAAAAAGGATAGCAGAGCCTTCAGGCCTCAGAGGGCTTTGCGGAGTTGCTGTGGAATGCACCCACAGCTCTGAGCCATGCAGGACGAGACGACGGGGAGGGCGGTGGGAGGTACAGGAGGGGGACAGGCGGTGTCTGGCTACGATATTCGGCAATAGAGAATATAAGCAAGGTCATATTTCTGCGGTTACTGCAGGCCTGTGAAAGTCCTTGTGGGGCAGTTCTGCTCAAAATCACAGAGGCTGTATGAAGAAACGGCTCTTTTCCCATCGTTAGCCTGCATGACTGTAATAATATACGATATGGGCGGATTTCTGTCCCCGACTCAAGAAACTTAAGCTCAGCTAACAGTCGTAGAAGTTTATTAACTATCCAAGTGGTCCATTTAATCGGCAAAGTTGCAAAATGGCTTCTCTCTCATTATTGACCTCATCCAAATACCTGCAAGTCAAGTTAGTCAAGTCAGTTACAGTTTCAAAGGTATGCAGTCATGCAAACTGAGCTTCAGATGAAAAAAACAGCTCTGATGCCACAGATGTGCTTCTATTTTTCACTAAGTCTTCCAAAATTTAAATTATATATTAATAACCAACTTACGGTTTTAAAAAGTCTAAATGAAATAAATGAATAACATCTAATCTGTCCTGTGGAAGACCGAACCTCTACCTGCTCACTCATTGTAAGCCTCAATGCTAAATGCCTGGAAAGTTAACATGCATTGTACAGGTGCGCCCCTCACCTGTCTCTGGCGTGCGTCCACGTACTGGACGATGAGACGCGTGTTGACGGTGTGACTCCAAGTGTTGCCGAGGGCCGCGAACCCAGAATCCACCTCTCCAGACGGGACGGGTCCTGCAACACACATCGGAGCTGAAAAGGCCTCTGAACTCTAGAGGGTTGACTGAGCCTGCGTGCTCTTTTTCAGAAACACCCCGATTCACTTTCAGCTGTACACACCAGGACTGGTCTAGGGGCAGTTGGGGGGGGTTATGTGCATTGCTCAAGAGCAACCTCGACTGTAGCGGCTGTCAAAGAGGAGAGCATTTCTCATTCACTTCCCCGGGCCAGATTTTCCCAGCCGGTCCAGGAAATGAACTTCTAGCCACACTCCCGCTTCGCTAACCTTTAGCTAGCTGCTGCCACGGTGTTTGTCTGCTGAACTATCTGTGCTGTGTCATGAGTGAAAACAGCCCGCGGCTCATCGCAGGGTTCAAAGTCACCGAACGACAACAACTACAGCTGTGTGACTGTATTGTCCTGTGCACTTTAATGAGCCTTGACCAGAACAAAACACAGCCCTAGCTAGCCGGCTAGCACCTGACGCTCTTATCAGCACCGGCTGCCTTGATGTGACTACGAGTCCTGCTGTTCCCATGATACCAATAAAGCCTGGTTGGGAGTGAGCTGAAGAATGCGGCCTGACAGGAGGAGTTTGAAGATTTATGTTTCTAGGTACATTTCTGCTGAGTTGAGTTACAGGTATTCTCACCTGGGAGCTGCCTGTCCTGCTCAACGAAGAGCAGTAGGTACTTGTTGAGTGCTTTGAAGCTCAAATGTCATGGATAAGGGTTTAGATTTGATGTAGACAAAACTAAACAATATACTATCCACATGTACTATCAATATATTTGCCAAGAAAGGAGACAAACCGCTGCTGCTATTTAACTTCAAGGATTTGAACCAGCAACCTTCCCAGCAGGAGGCCTACCACTGAGCTGCATACCAAACAGGCCTCGGCTGCAGCCCCACTGCCCTCTTCCTTGATGGTTTCTTTCCATGTGCTGAGCAGAGATCCTCCACGAGTGTCACATCAGCAACTCTCCCTTCCTCAAAACATTTCCTGTGGAAATGTGAGCATGAAGAGAACGACCACGTCATGTGGCGGAGATGCCCTGTGTGATCGCAGCTGATTGATTTCAACAGCTTAGGGTAAAAGACGAGGCCGACGACAGAGAGGCCATATTGGTGGAAGGGAGCAGTGTCAAGGCCATGCTATACCCACTGAGATATGAGTTATGGGAAAATATATCTAATGCACCAATGAATTATGGTTTTAATCTCTGTGAGAGAGAGAGAGAGAGAGAGAGAGAGAGAGAGAGAGAGAGAGAGAGTTAGAGAGAGAGAGAGAGAGAGAGAGACAGAGAGAGAGAGAGCCCGGTGGGAAGGAGAGGCAGACTAAACAAACTCCATGTGTGCCTCAGACCTCCCCTCTGCTCCCCGGAGGACGGGGTCCGCTATCGGCCTGCCTTCCCCTGCTGGCTCTGCTGATCCTGCCTCCAACACAAACACTGAAACCCTGTTCCACCTCCTCCTCCTCCTCCTCCTCCATTCACCCCCATCATTCAACTAACTTCCCCCCCCCCAAAAAAAAAAAAAAACCCCACCACTGGTCCATACAACTAGCTGGCCCATTTCTATTTCACACAGTGGGAAGAGCCAAGAACCGATATGGTGAGAGAGGAAGGAACCTATAGTGAACCGGTCTGGCTACTCCCCAGATAAGAGTCTCTCCAGAGGCAGAACGTTACAGTCTGAGCAGTGGAGGGTTGAGTTGAGTTGAGTTGGGTTGGGTTGGGTTGGGTTGCTGAACGATTGCAATGGAGACTTAATGAACATCCTGGCATGAGTAGGTGAAAGCTACAATTTGTAATAGTGAACATTTTAATGCCAAAGAGTTTTCAAATTTCTGCAGCATTAAAGAGGCAATAACATGACCATATCTACGGGGGGTGACAGGGTTGTTGATCAATGCCAACAACTCAGTGATTACTAAACCAGGTGCTGAGATTTCTGGCTTTCCAAACTCATTCCTCGGCCAGTACTCTGGCGCTGCGAGGCATTTCAGCTTGTTCTCGATCCAAAACACGACAAAGCAGGATGATTGATATAGTACCTATTGTTTGTGTCAGCTACAGGCCACCGTAACTCAAGGGGCAGGGGGGTTGTGCCAATAGAGGTCAATATGTCCCTACATCACTGGAGTTTTTCCTCCAGAGTAACGGTTTGAAACTTCAGCTGAACTGTATTTAGAGAAGATCTGTCTCTCTTCATAGGAAAGCAGATAAAACGTTATCAATGACATGAGAGGTAGAGGAAGTTGGCTCTCGTGAACACAACCACCTCAGATCTCTCTTCCCTTCTTCTCAACTTTGCCCTCAAACTCGCCTTTTCTCAAAATCTGTTTTTTGTCTTCCTTCTCTTTTCCATCTGTTCCTCTGTTGAAAGTGCTAATCAGTGAGATCCTCATTGGTTTCGTCATTGCTGCGGTGTTTCTCCCAGAGATCACCTGTCAATCAAACAGTGTGTCCAGTACTGTGACGTCTTCCTCCTTGGGTTTTCCTGTTGATGGAGTTTGAGTTCCTGTAGGTGGCGCTCTTCTCTTTGTCTGTTCAGCCACGGTGGCTATCGCTGCTCATGCTAACTACCCAGTTCTTAGATTAACGGACATTTATTTATGTGAAGACGTCATATTATTACTTTAATGTCTGGAGAGCTCTGTGCTGCCGGCTGTATGGAGCACAGCGGTGGATCACAGGACCCGTCAACCATCCATATCAGGACCCTCACACTCCTTACTATTGTTTGTTATTGTATTTAAGCGTAATTCTACTGCTGCACGTTGATCCGGATAAAAGCTAAATGCCTAAAATGTAAAATGTAACCGGGTCCAAAAAACCCTAATCGTGCAGACAAAGCGGTAATGAGGGCATGGAAGAGTGTGTGTGTGTGTGTGTGTGTGTGTGTGTGTGTACACAGTGGCTCTCTTATCGGCGGCGGCGCTGAGGAGCAGCAGCCAGGCCCTGAATCACTGGAGCCTCTGTCGCTCGGCGGTCAATGAAGGAGCCTCGCAGACAAAGAGAGGCTGTCCACAGGGCCGGTGGCAGCTCTCACACCACTGCCCTCCAACTCCCGTACGACCCCCGCCGGGGCAAAGGGGGCGGGGCAGGGAGAGAGACGCCGTGGGGGGGGACGCTAAACCACAGAGGAAGACTCCGTTTGGCCTCCACTTCTGGTTTGCATCCCACCCACAAGCACCCCACACAGGCAGTCATCCAACCTCACCTCCACCAGGCTGCTCCCTTCAGCTGTTCTGTTCTTGTGTTTGGTTTTTACGGGCTAAATAAGTGAGCCTGAACCTAACTGAAATGGATTCAATGGGTGAAATCAACGAGGGAGTCACCTGGAAAATGCAGTTTGATACACGTGATGTTGGTCCTGGTGTTTTATCCACGTACACTAGCTGGTCTGAGTCAGGGAACACCAGCTGGATCTCTGGATCTGTATGACTGCAGGATCTCGGACGACATCGATTAGAGATTAAAACATACTTACCTACTTTCTACTCAGCAAGTAGAATAACATGACAGCCCTGACAGAGTAGTGAGAGAGCGCTGAGGATCACCAATCACCAGGCAACACTTCACACCAGCAGGAAGCCTACCTCTATCCTTTACTACCCCAGCGCTCCGTCTTCCACTGTGTTATGCCGGATCATCTTGAGGTGCATGTATATTTGCAATATGCATTTCAGAAAACATCCAATCAACTGAACTAGACTAAACTAAGAAAGCAAAGATAAGCTAAATGAAAACGACTGGAAACTCAATCAGCCTTGGTGTTTTTGTCTCGGGCGTTGAGGTTGAGGGTGATGAGAGCTGTACAGCCGGAGCATACACATTGTGATTGCTGCATGAAGACATGGCCACTCATTTTTCCAGGCTCGGCACGCCGGTTGAGCCTTTTGCACCTCGCTGCGTCTCCTCCCCCCCCCCAGCCTCTGTTGGATATCCTCGCCTCTCGCCTGTCCTCGGCTCTCCCGGTGGCTCTGCTGCTGGCAGAGGCAGCTCCCTGGCACTCGCCGAGCTATTGAGTTTTCACAAAATGAGGTCAGGGGAAGCTCCGTCTGGACGACTGCAGCTTCGCTAGATTAAACACAGGGATCAAGGCGAACCTCAAAAGACACCCAGCGTCTTTCTGCCCTACCACAGAGACGTTGAGAGAGCTGTTTCTCCTCAACGCCGTTTTCATCTTTCAGTGACAAAGTGAACGGCCATTACCTTTAAGTCAGAAAACTGGGTCGTATTTTTCACATTACTAAGCTACAAAACAGCCTCAGTATTCAGCCAACATTCAATATTTGCCTTCATCCTGACAAAATGATGCTCCTTTACAATTTGATTCATTTGCTCTGGTAACTCCGGCGCTATTTACACTGAACACCGGTTTCCTCTTTCAACACCCAAACAACACTGGAGAGGTGAATAGCGGTCGCCTTGTTTCAAAAACGGACACACATTTATCTGATGACTAAATGAGTAACACCAGTCGCCGTGTTCAGCCAACAGCCAATATTTGTATTGGCTATTTTTCCTCAATACTGGTTCCGTCTTTCAACAGGTAGAAAACACCAACCGATATTTAGCACCCTATCAGGAGAGCTCAGCCACCCGGTTACTGGATGTCTGTACCTGCACTGACCAGACAGACTGATAGAAATCTGCTCAGCACAGACTTCAAACCACACCATACCAGATACCTGGTGTGTCAAAAAACGCTCCTCTGGCAAGTTAGGAGACGAAAGCTAACCATCTAGAGCGACATACAGAGGGCAACCATAGGATAAGCTTAAATTCCCAGATCACAAGCCTGATCCAGGACCCTTTGGGAGTCTTTCATCATATGGCTGTTTACCCATCCATTGTCTTTTTACTGCACGAAAGTCAGCGAGCCAGAAAACGAAACCAATACGACATCTCGCTTTTTATATAAGCCATAATTTAAGCACAGGCCTCCAAGATGGCACCGATCTCCCCGTGTCCCTCCAATGGTCGTGTATGACGGCGGGTCAGGAAATAAGTGCCTGGGAGAAAAGACGTTTATCTGAAGAGCTGTTTGGTAGTGGTGGAAGAGTTGATTCCTCGACTCCAACAAGCCAAATGACTCGGTATCAATAGTCAAGAGGTGAATTGCATGAAAAGGTCACCACAGGTCGTACCCGGCGGTCTCAAACGCAGAAGGAGTTGACTCTACTAACTCCCAGAACCAGTTGGAACCAACCCGAGAGTCGTGCACCGCAACTATCTGGATGTGATTCATCTTCATCATCATCAACAGGGCGGAGGACACCAAGTGAAACCAGACCCACCCTCAGACAGATACAGACAGAGGTCCTGTTCAGAGCCTCGCCCATCGCCCGGCGCTCGCTGCCCTGACACGGGAGCCCCTCGCTGGGACAACAAGGCTCCAGACGAGGGCCGACGACGAGACCGCGGGGTTCCCTGGCTGAAAACAGAAACCAGCGCCGAGGACAAAAGAGAGAGAGAGAGAGAGAGAGAGAGAGAGAGAGAGAGAGAGAGAGAGAGAGAGAGAGAGAGAGAGAGAAAGAGACAGCAAGGACACGGCAGGAGTCGCCGTCAGGGAGATGTGAATCTGATTACATGAGCATAAGGAGTATGAATCGGATACACACCCTATTGTTTAACACTCCTTTGCCATACACACACACAGTCCGGGGGGTGGGGGGGGGGGGGGGGGGGGGAGAGAGAGAGAGAGAGAGAGGGGGAGAGAGAGAGAGAGCGCTCAGGGAAACACTGCATCCAAGAAGGGATTGGAAGACAGACCGATCTAAAGAGAGACATGGGAAGAGACGGCAGAAGACAGAGAACAAGAGTGCGTGAGAGAGAGAGAGAGAGAGAGAGAGAGAGAGAGAGAGAGAGAGAGAGAGAGAGAGAGAGAGAGAGAGAGAGAGAGAGAGAGAGAGAGAATACAGTTACAGGTCACGATCATGTGTCTTTTAGATAACATAGCAGAATAACCCAGATCTCCTTACTTAAAGCTGCACCGAGGAAGACGTTGATGTAGAAATACACCCGTCTTATCGGCCTCGATCACAAAGAGGGGCTGCGACGGAGACGGGCGACTCGTCCCCTCTAACGCCGCAGACGCCCGCAGGAAGTGACGAACCGAAACAGATGCTCAGTCCAGAGAAAACTGGACTCGGTGGTTGTTTGCCATCCCGACCGGGGGTGAAGCAAAAAAGAGCATCAGTAGTTCAGCAAACATGCGGTGGAAAATGGTGTCAACTTCCCCTGTCCTTGGATTTAATAACAGGATGTTTATTTTTTAAGTTGCAGCTTCAGGCAGATCTTCGTTTCTCAGTGAAGATATTGGTCAGGAAAAAAAAACAACCTTTCATAGTTTTTCATTTCAGTGATCCCTGGGGGGAAACCGGGCCGCACAGCAGCAAAGAATAGACAAGATATAAATAAAAAAGGCAATAAAGGACAGAAATAAAAGATAGATATTAAAGATAAAGTGTGTCTGCGATGCTAATCAATGTTTCTACTGGCTGAAACTGCATTCTCACTGTGACGGCTACTGACAGATTTAGAGATTTCTGAATTAGCACATCCTGTAAAAGATCCTGCACACAGCTGAATGGCTCACCGGCATGACCGGGAGGTTTCAGGTAACCAACAACAACAATGGCCGTTGAGGTCGGCAGGAAAGAGGCGAGCAAGTCGCAGAGAGTTTGTGTGCAGGATGCCACCGAAACAACATATGGCGGACCTTCTCTTCCCCAAACAAAGAGACAGGGTGGTCAAAACCAAGAGACCAAAGGTGTGGCCCTTGAGCAAGACACTGAACGCCTAGTCCAGCTTTTGTAGCCCAGTTTGGACTGGAAGGGCTGTGACCAGACCAGTGACCAGACCAGTGACCAGACCAGTGACCAGACCAGTGACCAGACCATCTTCCATTCATTGCTCTGCACTCCAAAAAGTCACATGTTCTCGTATGTGATGTGAAGGTCTGCAGCTATCAGTGGGATGTCATGAGTGGTTTGTGGTCCCTGATGAAAGAAGCCTCTGTCATTTGCTCCCACAGATGATTCATTACCACTTCCTGGTTCTCGCAGTCGTTGGGCTGTAGCTGATTGCTGCCACACCGCTGGCATTCTGGGAATGTGAGGCCCAACAGCGGATATCGGATGTAACGTATTAAAGGTGCCACATGTTCAAACATCTATATATCACTGGCAAATTAGTTGATACTTTACTAGAAGTACCGTAAACAAACGAGACAGGCAGACCCTGTTTCACGCCGGTAGTATTGTTAGTGCTGGTGTTTCTCACTATTAAGACTACATTTCCCATGACCCCTGTTGCTGCTTTGGTCAAAGATTTTCTCTTTTGCTTTACTGAAGAGGACAAACAAGTTGGAAGTGATTTCTCCATCTTCCTTTCTCTCCTTCCTCCTTCTGCCGATTTCCCTCCAAATCGAATACAGAGTAGAGGCTGGTAGAGGCTGGTAGAGGCTGACAGGCTGGTAGAGGCTGGTAGAGGCTGGTAGAGGCTGGTAGAGGCTGACAGGCTGGTAGAGGCTGGTAGAGGCTGGTAGAGGCTGACAGGCTGGTAGAGGCTGACAGGCCGACAGGCTGGTAGAGGCTGGTAGAGGCTGGTAGAGGCTGACAGGCTGGTAGAGGCTGGTAGAGGCTGACAGGCTGGTAGAGGCTGGTAGAGGCTGGTAGGCTGGTAGAGGCTGGTAGAGGCTGACAGGCTGGTAGAGGCTGGTAGAGGCTGGTAGAGGCTGGTAGAGGCTGACAGGCTGGTAGAGGCTGGTAGAGGCTGGTAGAGGCTGACAGGCTGGTAGAGGCTGGTAGAGGCCGACAGGCTGGTAGAGGCTGACAGGCTGGTAGAGGCTGGCAGGCTGGTAGAGGCTGGCAGGCTGGTAGAGGCTGGTAGAGGCTGACAGGCTGGTAGAGGCTGGTAGAGGCCGACAGGCTGGTAGAGGCTGGTAGAGGCCGACAGGCTGGTAGAGGCTGGTAGAGGCTGGTAGAGGCCGACAGGCTGGTAGAGGCTGGTAGAGGCTGACAGGCTGGTAGAGGCTGGTAGAGGCCGACAGGCTGGTAGAGGCTGACAGGCTGGTAGAGGCTGGCAGGCTGGTAGAGGCTGGCAGGCTGGGAGAGGCTGGTAGAGGCTGACAGGCTGGGAGAGGCTGGTAGAGGCTGACAGGCTGCTAGTGGTGGTCTGGTTGGTTTACGGTAGTCATACAAAAGCCTCAAAATCAATCACACAGCACCTTTAACATCCTGGCTCCAACAAGGTGAACTATGGTCTCTTGCCTGGTTTTGAACCATCAGATTATTTCAGACAATGAAATGTAAACAAGATCAAATCTATATACTTTAGATACATTTTTCTATCTACTTTAGACACAAAATTGCAACTGAGGCGATAAAACCACCACTCCGTGCTTTGACGGGTTAGATTTGCATTATACTGCAACATTCCTCCGGTCTTTTGGCCTCAGAGACTCAACTCCTTCTTGAACCCCTGCTTGAGGTGAAACAGTGATGTGGTTCAGATGAATAACATGGACGACATTGTTCTGGTAGACCCCCCCCCCCATACCTCCATAACAGCACAACTCTCACCTCTATCCCCCACATGAGTTGTGATCTGGTTGGTCAGGACCACCTAGGAGAAGAAAACAGAGACAACCCCAGATTAGTCGGGCTTCTGAAGGCCTGGCTTGTTTTTGGTTTGCAAGTCATTGCTTTTGTTACTTAAAACAACTCACAATGACTGCAATACTAGATTAAGTTTAAATTACTAAATCACCAACAATACAAGCAGCCAATAGTAATGAAGGCGAGGGTCAGAGCCGATGTGCCCTGACAATATTCCTATAATCCTGGAATGACAGTGCAAGAGAGAAGCGCTAGCAGAAGATGTGAGGAATAAGGGTTATGGAGAGAAGCAGCTGTTTCAAGATCAGAGCATATTAGAGAGTAGAGGAAGAAGGGATGTGATTCAGAGTCGTGAGGTACTTCCTGAGTAAAACACTGACCAGAAATCAGTGGTTTTAAATGAGAGTGAGTCCAATCTGCGGTGTTGTGTTGCACACAATTAACCAACCGATGGACGCCTCCTTGCTTGACCAATGAAACGAGTTTGCTGACTTCTCTGACATGGAGGAGAAATTGATTCAATTTCCATTAAAAAACGACTGTGATATCTAAAGGGGATTCACTTTATTCATTACTTTACTAAACCAAGTGAACGTTGTTTATATTCAGACATTAGAAATGCATTGTTACATTTATTGAGCAATTTGAGATATGAGGCAGGAAAAGCACCAACTGGATGCTGCTGACACTAATAACATTATATACTATATGTCCTGTTTTAAAAGCAGACAGATGAAACCCTGTACGTCTTCTGGGCTTGTTTCCCGGCATGTGTTACAATAAAACCCCAATGATATGAAAACCTCCATACTGCCAGGCTTGTCTGGTGGTGTGTTTTTCCAAAACAGCCCTATCTTAGTACTGCTGTCATGCAAAAATGCAGCTAAAACGATGCCAACTCATAATTTTAGAAAGGAATCTCTAGGAGGAGACAGTTTGCGGTGCATCATACCGATGTATTGAACCAATTATACCTAGGCTCAGACCATGTGCCTCCATCTGAACCCATTCTTTGGTTTTCAGCTACTTATTCTGGACTTTCCCTACGCTGTACAGTAGCGGGCTTAAAATGAACAACTCAACACTGCTGGGAAGAGACATACAGGTTGGAGAAGCAGGCTGGTGAGCAGAAGGTCACCGGGTTGACTGGGAAAATCTGGCTCCCTTCCCACAACAACTACCAGCATGGCGCCCTTGGGCAAGGCACTTAAGGTGATGGTATACTTGTCCCTGAACACCGTTTTCAGTATACTCAATAAGAACTTTACTTCTTACTTCTAAACAATTTACTTCTCTATATCTCATTCCTCGCCACTAGGGGGAGCAGAGTGATTCAGTGGCTACTATTTCCAGAGCGAGTTGTCGGACACAGAAACAAAACAAAAGCAAAACAACAACGGCGGCGGTGAAAGACGCACAAATGCGACAGCGAGAGGAGTTGGCAGGGGGCTTTGGTGTATTTAAAAATGAGAAAGGGGAAAACAGAAAGAGAAGGAGACGGTATGTTCATCCTCTAACCGGAAAAGGAGGTTGAACTCCGCCCCCTGCTATGACGCAACGGCAGATGGACCAATCGCCAACAAGAGGAGCACTAGGCGCGAGAACAAGACAAAAGACGAAGTTCGCCGTGGGGACTTCCACCGAAAGAACCCATATCACCGTCCTCTTGTTCCTTCCTTGTCCTGAACACGTCTTCTCGGTCAAAACATTCTACTTCCTCTTTAACGCGCCTCAGCGGCCAGCAGAAGACCGGTGGTTGTACTGGGCAGCCCAGGTGTGAATGTGTGTCACTGGATGAATGCTCAGTCAGCAACCCCTTCCTTGGATAAATACAAGCCAATCTGCCAAAGTCACCAACAGTGTGATTATATACGGTATTAGCACTTCAAACAGCACCTTAACAACCGCTAATGAACTGAACAACCCTGCTGCTGTGGACCTGGGCGCTGGAGATAAAGCTCTATTTATTTAGCCAGTCTAAATAAAAGACAGCGAAGAGAGCCGTGGCGGTAAAACGTCCCTCCCCTCCCTGCTGCTGTTTCTTGTCGGGGCACATTTCAGCTGATACTGAAAAGGTAAAAAACGAAATAACACTCGGGCTGTTTGCTTTGTCAAGTTTCAACAGCGCTCAAGTTAACCGCAAACATCCATATGCCAAAACATGGGTGCAGACATGGCACATTTGGCCCGAGCACAATCGAAAACATGAAGCAGGTAGACAAAATAAAAAAAAATTAAATAAAAAAGACAGAGGATCGGCCTTGGTAATGACAGAGGGCTGAGAGAAGGAGCTTATTGGAACAAAAGTGGAGAGCATCGCAAGGATCTTGTTGCTATGTAACGTAAAGTAGGGCCTAGGTAACATGTGTACATAAAGCCGGAGCACAGGCTGCTCGTCTGTCGGGCTGAACCGCCGCAGGCTACGGTTCCTACGCCTCGGGGGCGGTCCTCGTCTCGATGGATGGAAATACAACCTTTCAAACCTTTATTTATCAAGGTGTGTTTGACAGAGTCTCTCTCAGCACCGTGTGTTGCCAAATCTGTGTCAATCTTTTTTGGCGTGCCCATTTTGACGGCCTCGTGTACTTCTACTTCAGTTAGTGATTTCCTTCACTTCCCAGAATGCCTTTCAACAGGAGGTCGGGGCGTGGGTTTGTTGCATTTAGCTGTGAGTTATACATGCAGGTGGAGAGAGAGCAGTAGCGATAGCGTTAGCACAGTCAGAGCAAGAGAGCGAGATATTTTCCCGGTGGAGAAAAAGTGAGTGCCGCGCCCCTTACTGGAAACATGTCTTGTAGCCGCATTGCATTCTGGTCTATCTCGGCTACTGCATTGCATTCTGGTCTATCTCCTACTGTCGGTGGAGAAATTGGTCTCTCTCCTCTTCTCCGATGGATTTCTCCTGTATGATTGTTGACCGTCTAGAAAGAAGCCCTTGGCCATGATGGCACAGTTATGGACTACAACTGTGGTGCTCAACCGTTTTGGCCCCTGACCCTGAATGATGAAGCAACTCCGACCCTTACACACATTGGTAAATTATTTTTATTTCCTCTTTTCAAGCCAATTCACTTGCCTCATTATTGGAAGAAGCCTTGAGGCAAACGACGAATGTATTATATGTTTCTTCTTCTGCTTCTGTACAAGTGGTGATTTACTCCACAGAGTCAGAAGACCTCAGAGAACCTGCAGACAGGAGCCTGAGTAGTTTCCTGTCTGGCAGTTTTGGCAGTTGTAGTAGTAGTAGTTATATTATTGCATTATTCGTAGTAGTGGTAGCAGTAGTCATAGTAGTAGTTGTAGTAGCCGCAGCAGAAGGCGTAGTAACTGTAGCATCGATGAAACCACCCGGGATCAAGCGGCCCTCTAGCGTGCCGCTTTATCATTTCCTGACAGCTTGAACCACATCTAGTGCAGATACATGGGCCAGCCAGGACCTGTTGCTTACAGCAGGAGGGTTCAAGGGAGGAGTCAGATGGGAGCGTTTTGTCTTTTTAACCCTTTTTAATCATCTAGACCAGGTCAAATCTGATTCAACTGCTTGATATTTTCAGTTTTTAGAACTTAAGAGATTCGGACACGAGTTCATTTCCAAAACACTTTACCAGAAGTTGATCAGTCTGTATCAAGGTAGAGGATCCAGTCTGTAAAAGTGATCCGTATGTTAACCGAGAGCTTAACACCCAATCTGAGCCAGTGTTGTGCCATGAATCATTGTGTCAGAGCAGGTGTCACAGTTTTCAGATGGTTGCTGTCTCCTTCAGGAACAAAACTCTTTATTTTAACAACACTGACATCTAGTGGTGGAAAACAACATCACCATTTACTACAGTAGAGATTCATGTACCTGAACCGCATCCGACATCCGAACCAGGGCTGCACACTACCGTATTCATCCACTGAGACTACCTTGGCTGGTGTACTCCAAAATTCAACGGCCACATTACAGCCTGAACGTCTCATAAGAGTCTGACTTTCTCTGTAAAAGATTTCAGCTCCAAAAAATGTCTCAAAAAGTTGTTGGACAACTTCTGCAACAAGCCCATGTCAACGTATTGTATTAAAATGTTCCAGTGATGTCTTATAAAAGGTCTTGTTGTAATTGCTGTAATGTTTAAATTGGTCAATGGGTGAATGTAGAGTCAGTATTAAAAACTCTTTTATGAACAGATTGATGCTTCGGTATTTCACTGGTGCAGCATGAAAAAGGGTGAGTGTATGAGATTGTGCGGCGGTAAGTGGCTGATCCAAAACGTGCACAAACACCAGATGACTAGTCTTTCAATCGGTCGAAGTAGTTTAAAGTTTGGGTTTGCTTACGGGGATGCGAAACTCGTGAGCCAGGTATTTGAGGGTGGCGGCCTCCTGGCCCAGCAGGCTGCTGCGGTGCATCAGGTTCCCGGGAAGCGTCGTGTCGAACTCCTTCCGCACCACCGAGGCCACCGAGTCCAGGATGACTAGACCCGCTTCCGCTGAGATGATGTCCTCCTCCAGTTTCTCCACTCTGGACACAAGACACAGCAGGAGGTCATGCACAGAGATGGCTGGGGAAAACATCCCATAGTAAGAGGCTGATGTAACCCATAGTAGTCAGGACACCGTGGCTCTGACTCTTCCACGCCTTATCGGTCTACCAATTTAGGTTCTGGATACGAGTGTCAGACTGTAAATGAAACCCCACTGGGATGATTCTTTCAAACTTTCTGTACGTGATGCCTTCAGGGACAATATACTGTGTGGGAATAGGAACTTTTTTTTAATGCTCTCTTTTCTGCTGCTCTTTTAATTCAATTCTTCATTTATTGTTGTTGTTTTTTTCTTAATGTTTTCATGTCCTATTGTTTAATCCTGTCTGTATTATTTTATTTTTATTGTTGTGAAGCATTTTGTGAACTTTGTGTCTGAAAAGCGCCACACAATAAAGTTATTAGTATTAAAGTTATTAATACTGTGTAGAAAGGCAAAGAGCAGTAACTGATTGTGTATTTTAATGGTTAAAGGTGATTACTAAGATTTAGATTTCATATCAGGATAAATGCTATCAAATGATATACAGTACACACGTATACAAGTCACTACTCACACAGTGACTGCTCAGAATAAATAACCATCTGATGGTTTAATAACTTGTATCGGCCAAAGCAACAACAAAGACGGGATGGAAACAAGTCGAGGACTTTTTCCTGGCTATCCATGGCTTCACTACCATACATGATAAAGAAGAGATGAAAAGAAAGAAAGAAAGAAAGAAAGAAAGAGACTGACAGCCCTGGTAGTACTTCTTCTGATAGCCTAAAAGCCTCAACATAGAAGAGAAAACCAAACCCAGTGTCGAGTCGTCCTACGTCCACGGTACCTGTTCAGGACATCCTGACAGGTGAGCTCCCTGAAGAGGTGGACCCGCCCGGCCATCTGCAGAACCTTCTCCCTGGAGCAGAAGTAGTCTGGGAACCTGCTCTGGGCGATCTCCACCAACCTGAGACGAGAAGCAGGAAAGCCTGTCTGGATCAACCGAGTCTCATCACCTTGTACAGCGTGACTTTAGTTTCACTTTTCTGTGTCTGGAAAACACAATTTTACTTTCCCACAATGCTTTTCAGGTGCTCTTATGAGCCCTTAGTAACTTGTTTCTCTTCCTACTGTGTATTTTATCACTTTACTTCTATGTTTTCTGTGAAAATAACCAGTAAATAAAGCGGTAGGACCCCTATCTGCCGTTACCTCGCCGCTGAAAAAGCCGATTCTGTGTCTATGTAGATCACCCTGCTGTCCAGGCCGCCCATGCTCTTGGGCAGAGTGGCCAGAACGCTGAGCATCAAACACATCTGGGTCTTCCCACATCCGGAGGGCCCCGCCACCTAACAGGAAGTCATTATTGTGGTTATTGTTGTTCAGTTCACACACTGAGGATGTGCTGTGTAGTTTGAGGTAACACACATTTGCTTACTATTCAACTACGGTTGGATCAATACATCGGGCTGATATTGGGTATTTATGAAATATTGGGTATCGGCTAATCAGCATCCTCCACCTCCAACCAAAACATGTTATAATAAAAAAACACGTGTTGACTCAACATGTTGTGGTACATATGCTGAGTTGAGTGTACCTCTGTGATGGTCCCGCAGGGCAGCCCTCCCCGGAGGAGTTTATCGAGTGCAGGCAACGACGTAGCAAAATACGATTCTGAGTTCTGCTTCCACAAGTCCAAGGCCTGAGACGAAAACAAAGACCGCAATGATTTAGAATAGAAGTTCAATAGAAATCATGGTGCATTGCATTTGGACCAGGGTGGGAAATCACCACCAGCTACCAGCCAAATACTCTAGTACTAATACTCTTGTACTCTAGCAAGTTAGTCTACTCTTTGGCAGGTCACCAACTAACGGGTCCTGTTGGCTGTTAAAACTGGGAAAGTGGCTTGTGGATTTTGAGATGTAATCATAACAGTGGCCAAATCTGGACACCGACACTCTTTGATATGAAATTTCAAATTCAGTTTCTCAAAAATGTGTGATTCCATGTCACTTTTGGCAGGTCAGGCTTCAAAACGAGTTGCAATAAAAGACTGGAAACCGGATCTGTTAACCAGTCACTGTGGCTGGTGGAGGAAGGAGCTGGTTTCCTGCCCTGGTCTGGACGAACCGTGGTCACTGAAGGTGCGACGTGTTTGCTGACTGACTGCAGCAACATTAAGGCCTTTTGGTAGCTCAGCCCCGCGGTCCGCATCACTTCCAGTGGGGTGAGAGACAGCAGATCCTGGCAGGACAACAGTCAGACTATTAGAAACTATTTTCCATTTAATACAGTGATGTAGTGGTGAATGAAAAGCTGGACAAACTATAACCTCCAGTTAATAATCATAAGGAAAACAATCACCAATACAAACAGACTCAGGTGTGGTTTCAGAAAAGCATTCATGTGTGTTATTGAGACTATCTACATGACGTACATCCGGTGGGCACTACGTAGAATGTGCACTATGAATTGACATCAGTAAGGTTTAAGTCAGGCTGAAAACGTGAGTAAACGTAAATAAAAACGTGTCTAAACTGATGTTAGGTGGGTTTTACCCTGTGTTTAATCAAACCTGGACCTGGTTTTAGTGAGAAACTGACGTTAATCAGCTGGCTCAGTTTGGCACAAGTTACCTTACAACTTTCTATCTGTTGTCGTTTGAGTCGTTCACATACTTCCGGTGAAACGCCAGCTCTGATAAGTTTTTTCGTCGCCATGTCTGGTTCGCTACATCGTCGTTGTCGACGGGAAATAACGTTAAATAAACAACAAAACAAGCAACCATCCTTCGTTCGCTTCCTTTAGCAGTAAGCCAGACATCAACACACCCGGCGGTACACAGTGTTTCCGCGTTGCATTGTGGGCAACGTAGTTTTCGTAGATAATGCTGCTTTCAGCGCTCCTGGGAAACTCCATCATTACAAGGTCGGAAGTAGTAATACGACTTGTCTGCATTCAAGAGTTTTTAGTCGGAAATATTAACAAATTGGACCCGTAACCAAGTTGTTTTTTGGTGGCTGTAGTTTTACTTTAGGGATCAAGCGGCTCAGAGATGTTTTTTTGTTGCAGTAGCAGAATGAAGAGGAGGAAATGCATATCAAGCATGCAATCGATGTTTTAAATAATTCATTAAAAACATAAAGAGTGAAAATAGAAACATGTAATAATGCGTATTAGTCACATGGAATGCCAAACACTGAGTTAAAAAAAACGATAGGTAAAGATTTGCGTGGGAGACAGGAGGACATGTCCCCTTCAGTATTAGGAGGTGATTCATTGATTTTACTGGTCATGCAACAACAAAATAAGTGACAAATTACAGAAGACTAAGTCATATTTACTGCCAGAATACAGATAGAGCTGTCCTAGCTTTAGTAGGAAGAGACAGAAAAAGTGGATTTTAACGTTTACATTAATGTGGAATATCTTTATATATTCTTTTACAGTCTGTCTCTGTCTTCCCTTTTTTCCAGTCGTGTCCATTTGTATCTATAATGTGTCCTCGCCTAAGACATGGTCATTTACAGTATACTTTAAAAACCATTACATACTGTATACTAAGAGCCATTTCCCGCTAATTCTACATATGCTACCACCGAGGACGTTCTTTGTTGTGATTAATGGTACTTTGGTGATGTTGATGGTATTCATGTATCACTGTGTAATCTCAATAAAGATTCACTCTTGAGTATTATTGTTATATTATACAGCGATGACAGTTAGAGCCTTGTTGAAATCCATAACAATCACTTTCAACAGGCATTTGTCTCATGGTGTGTGTGTGTGTGTGTGTGTGTATGTGTGTGTGTGTGTGTGTGTGTGTGCGCTGGTGGATGTGAATGCAGAGGCCCATATAAGGATGAGATGGGTTCTCCCCCTCTATCAGAGTGGCTGGAAGATAAGCACACTCTAAAATCTAGGGGTTCATTTTTGGTTCTTCTAAGATCGAAAGGGAACCAATAAGCACCTTAGGGTTCCTCACAAGAACAACTATATGAACCCTCACTGACATACCCTCATATCGCCGTTGTCGTGGAAACACGTTTTCATTTCTAGTATTACATGGTTATATCTGAAGGTTGAGACATTTCTCTGACTTCTTGGGCTTATGAAACCCTTTTCTCAAAATTGCACGGTAATCAAGCTGTTTTTCTTAGTTCTTGAAAAGTTGACATTTTCACCCGACAGTGATGATATGTTGGAGGTACCGCCAGGGTTCATTCATTAAGAAAGGTGTTCTTCAAGGAACCTTCAGGGGACCCCCTATGGTTGTAATCTGAAGAACTCCTAAAGGTTCCTCAAAGCCCTTTTACCTTTCAGAGGGCGTTAATCTGCTCTGGGGTTGGCCTGTCCACAGCTGCTAATGTGGACCCATTAAAATAGGAATGACGACAAGCTGATAAGCCAGTGGTCAGCGCTACTGTGATCTACCAAACTGAAAGACAGGAGCATGCTGGGAATTTAAAACACACAGACCCACATGTCAGAAGTGGTGTCACACACTCAGATTAAAAAAAAACTTTATTGGCAATTTCATTGAATGGGGCAGAAATTGTCTTGGTTCTGCAGTGAAAGCTTAAAATTAAAAACACATTTACACATAAAAAAATAAAACTGTCTAAATGAAAATGTTGTGTAGCATCGGTAAAGGAGAAATCCACCCTGAAACAAACTATTAAGCCATTAATGATGCACCTACTTATTGTTTGGTGGTCTATTTTTCTTATTTCCACAGATAACCAGCTAAACGTCACGTCAAGATATTTCCATTGCGGCTCCAATGAAGTCTGATATCAGAAAATGTCTCATGGATCTAAACCATCAACGGTAACCGTTGGTAACCGTCAGGTTTTGGTGTCAGCCAATCAGAATCAAAGAGCAAGGGCTTCTTTCTAGACCGACGATCAACAATCATACAGGAGAAATCCATCAGAGGAGAGAGAGAGACCAGTTTCTCCACCGACAGGAGATAGACCAGAATGCAATGCAGTAGCCAGGATAGACCAGAATGCAATGCAGTAGACGAGATAGACCAGAAAGCAATGCAGTAGTCAAGATAGACCAGAATGCAATGCAGTAGCCAAGATAGACCAGAATGCAATGCAGTAGCCTTTCAAGTCAAGTCAAGTCAAATTTTATTGTCCCGCCAGGGGAAATTTGGTTGCAGCCAGGTATTAAAAACACTTTCAATCATCATAAAGTAGAACAAGACAACATACCAGACAGAACACAGAGACCACAATACAATACAGTACAGTGCAAGATCACTTCATGTGAAGACAAAAGACGATTAAATGCAGAAAGTGATTAGTGCAATCGAGATAGACCAGATAGACCAGAATAGGCCTGGATAGACCAGAATGCAATGCAGCTGTAAGACATGTTGGGTTTTGAGTTAGCCTTTTAGAAACCAGAACAGTAGGAAATACAAATGACAGGGTAAGCAGATAGGAGAAACCTTTTAAGAAGATAGGAGAAAGCAGCCCCCCCCCCCCCCCCCAGCTCCTTGTGGGTGTCTGAGCCAGAACTACAGACAGACCCAGTCTGGAGGTGTTTATTTTAAGATTAGCGGGTTCCCAGGCCCTGCAGACCTCCGGAGCAGGAGCACTACTGTGGAAAAAAATCACCACTGTTTCCATCTTTGCTGAATCTGTTTATATGTGTTTATCTTATTAAAAAATAGAACATGCACTTGCATGCCTGAGAGATAATAGAAACTATTTGTCTTGGAGGGAATTCAAAATTCAAAAGTAGTCTAAATTATACGAGCTTCTCTGCCACAAGGTTTTTCCTTCAACGGCTCAGTCTTTCCTTCTTCCTGCTTTTCATCGACCATTTTCAATGTTGAGATATTATAGTTAATGTACAATTAATTGCTTGTAATTACCTGTTCTATAGAGACTGGTAGCACGGTGAACCTTTGTATATATGTGAACATGCCATCCATCCACTGTACATCCTGGTTCTATGTCACCTAGTACCGTAGCTTTTTAGTATTTAGTTTTTAGGTCATAGTATTTAGTACATTCTTGTGATACTGTTATGCTGCTGCAACCCCAGAATTTCTCCCCAGGCTTTTTCAGCCAATCAACAGTGCCTAGTCAGATGGGACGGAAATCAAACCTGAGACCTTCTTGCTGCGAGGTGACAGTGCTAACCAGTTAGCCACCTTGCCGCCTGCCTTTTCAGCTCAGGACCACCAGAAATGAAGCGCTGCCTGCTCACAATCCTGTCGCAGGGACGAACATGTATGGTGACCTTTGACACCAAGTGATGATCTTTATTTTCCCTCTTTCCTGGCCTGGGGAGAAAGATTTTAATGTTCACACATCTTGTTTAGGCAAAATATTCAAAGCTTGGGAGATGATTGGTGGGATCTGAAAAGAGAGTATCATCCTGTTTTTGTGATAAATGCCCTTTTTTCTTGTGAACTTGTCATGTAAAATATAGATAAAAAGGACAATAAAAATTAATTGCTGTCACCATTCTGCACATTTAACCCTTCAACTGGGGGTGGCAGGTAGACATTGCTTCATTTTTGGGGGTCAAAAGCTGAAAAAAGTCGATAACCACTACGAAAAGCAAAAAAAGATTAAGATGATTTTTTTAATGGATTACCCTTTCAGGAGATTGTTTATTAAGTCCAGATAAAAGGGACATCCAATGAAGGCCCTGATAGTATCTCAATGCGGAGAATGTACAGTGCAGCAATATTCTTGGGGGCTGCAGAGCATCACTTAACATTCCCCATGAAGAGCTGTGTTGTCAGGCAGCGTAGCCTAACAACCAGCCGAGGACACAAACAGAGACGCTCAAAGCTGAAGGGTGACGTTGATGAATGCAGGGGAGGCGGCATCGCTAGGATTCAGGACTGATCACGCTTCCAAAATAGAGACAAATGTAACAAATGAGACAAACATCTGTAGAGGGAATTAAACTCTGTTAAGTCTGCAGAAATGTAAACATGCAAAAGACGGCTTCATGTGTATCCAGTATGAGTCTATGTGATGACCAATGGTATTAGTGTTTTGTGTATATACAATTATTTCACAATACAATAGCTTTGGGATTGAATGTGCATATATTGGTGAATATGGAATTTCAAGTTTAAAAAATGAACATTTAGTTGTTTTATTATTATTACAGACTATTTTCTCAATCAGTCCAAAGAAAAAGTTTTGGAAAAAGTTGACAACCTCACTATTGTGAAAAAGAACTCCAGTTATCCAATAATACATTTTAGAAGGATACGATACCAACCTGCAGACAAGTTAGCAGAACATTTAGTGTCTGCCTGGCTTGGGGATAATTAGGGATCATTTTAGATTCTCAGTTGAATTTTAGTTTTAGTTGAATTTGAAAAGCCATGCTAACAGTGAAGGCTAACCTTAGCTTTTTTTTAAATGATGCGACATTGTCTGAACTTTGATTGTGCCTTGCTGTTTTTAACTTCTATGGTGTTCTGGCTGTCTGGCTGTCTTATACCCCTTGGTCCCAGGTGAACCAGCAAACAAATCTAAAAGCAAATAAAGTATCATCACTGCCACATTTCAACTAAGTATAACATATTAAGCTTTGCCAGTTTCATTTCCATTATGGAAAGAGATTGCAAAATGATACATCGGATAAACGTTCTCAATGTTTCTCAATGTATTTTGTGTCTGTCCATATCAAATATACCATAAATAATAAATAAATACCACACCAAAACTATAAGCCCCTATAGTAATACTATAGGAATGTGATTTTTCGTCAGGGCCATCCAGACAGTCTCAGTACATCTGTAGGGATGAGGCAGTCTAGCTGGCATTACGTCACCGTGGGGGCGGGGTTATGTTGATTAGCCAGAATAACCAGGGAGGATGGAGCTTCACTGTGCACCACCCAAGGTGTGTCTCTGCTGCTGATACTGTGGACTGGCAGGAAAGCGCCTCTTCTCTCAGCGTCGGTCCAGAATACATGGAACATGGCATCAAAATGTCCTAAATGCGACAAAACTGTCTATTTCGGTGAGTGCATCTTTTCTTTCTGACCGCCGCAGCAGGAAGAGGCCGTCCCTCCATGTGATCGCTGGGCTGCTTTATGTGGTTTAAAGCCTGTTTTTTTTTTTATCTTGTCGTTGTGCCTGTGTATAAAAATATAACCCACCATAATTCACTTCCTAATCTGTTTCATACCTCACATCTTTTCTGTAAGGGCTTTTTGTGTAGAACAGGTTTGACTGGCGATGCAATTAAACCCGAGAGTCGACATGATTTATTATAGACCAGTTGCTTAGTTTATAGTGGATCTGAGATGAAATGAAAAGAACTACAGTAATCCTATCATAAATATTAGAAGAACACTCTACAAATATCACACCAAAACTATTTGGAATAGCCTATAGGAATATTATGGGAATATTATAGTAATATCATGAGGTAAATACAAGTAAAGATAACGCACCGTAATTCACTTCATAGTCTTTTTCACACATGACATCTTTACTGTAAGGGTGTTTTGTGTAGGCCAGGTTAAGCCTCGATCTGATTTATTACAGACCAGTTGTTTATGGTGGATCTGAGATGACGTATCACCCCGTATGAAAAAGAACTACAGTAATCCTATAATATATTTTGGAGGGAAACTATACAAATATCACAGCAAAACTATATGTAATATCTTATAGGAATATTATAGTGTTAGCATATGAGAACAAACATGTAAGAATTAAAATTAAAGTCTATAGGAATATTATAGGAATGTTTTAGGAATATTATAGGAATGTTATAGGAATATTATAGGAATGTTATAGGAATATTATAGGAATATTATAGGAATGTTTTAGGAATGTTTTAGGAATATTATAGGAATGTTATAGGAATATTATAGGAATGTTATAGGAATGTTATAGGAATATTATAGGAATGTTATAGGAATGTTATAGTGATTTTCCGTTATGGATGAAACACCAAATACCCTAATCTAATAACTTACCTGTTTATCTTAACTAGTCTGCAGCGACTTCCATTTAACGCTCCCAGTTTGGCAGCAGAGGCAGTGATCTCACTCCCAAATCTCCCATAATGCCTCAGTTTATGATTGTGGGATTCAAACCAGCAACCGGTTGGTAATCCCAGCTCAGGCAGGTGCAGCCCAGGCCAGACTATCGTGGGTTTACTATCTCTGGATAAGAGTGGGGTGAGCTATGAGACTCCAGTGTGTGATCGTCATATGGCAACTCACCACTAGGAACAAAAATCTAAGATGCTTCCTTAAATGACCCTGTCCTTGTTAAGATGTCAGCCTGATCATATTAGTGTTGCTGAACAGTCCTTTTCATTTCAGAGGAGATCAGAAGGTTACATCTCAGCGAGGAGTGAGTTTAGCGGTCGTCTATCAGGTTCTATTCATTTTGACACGCGCCACATGGAGTGGTAAATAATTGATTGACTGCACATGCACTGGATCAGCTTCCCTCCTTCTTCCCCCTTCATTTCTCTCCAGAACAATAGGGCCACCGTTTCAGCACTAACTGGCAGGGACAGCGCCCAAAGACAAACCCCACCCTGTGGATCAGGGATGGGCACGGCCAAACGACCAAACGCTACAGCAGCAGATAGTTATTCTCTCCTAAATCAGCTGCTGTAGCGTTTGGTTGGGATGAAACCCTGCAGACTCTCGGCCCTCCGTGGCTCACAATTTCGGATCATGACGAGAATAGGCTTGCAGTAGACGAAGCTTCACAGGAGGTTAAAAGCTTTTCCTGTGTGCATATATGAGGGATTTCACCCCGAAATGCGACATCCATTGATGTGGCGTGATCAAAAATGTATCACCTGAAATTCATCTGTTAAAGCTGCACTAGGCAAGATTTTTATATGGAAATACACCTGTCTTATGAGCCTAAATCAGCGTGGGTGCAAGAGAGAAGAGCATCCTTTCCCCTCTAATTGAAATGCCGTAGGTTTGCTCTAGTCGCCCAAATTAAATTCTGATGTCGGGTATGGACGCTTCTCCACATACAGGAAATCCAAGCTGTCTCCGTCCGTCCAGAGAAAGCTGGACTCACCATCATGAGATCTTTTTCCTCTCTCATCCCTTTGCTATAAAACATCACAGACCAGCCATTGGGCGAAGCTGCCTAGTATATCTTTAATATTTCAACAGGCACAAATCATTTTACCCTCAAAAACACAAATAAGTTCTTGAGATGACTTATAACTTCAATATTAACCCGTCAAGTGCTTTAATTTCACGCCAGCAGTCATTTTGTCAGAGCAGGTGTCACTTTAGTCATCTCATGCTCAATGCTCCTCTTTCCTCTGTGAGTCTAGTAACACACATGTGTGTTACCTTTCTGTACAACAGTTAACAGCAACACAAAATGACATACATCTTTAACATGTTCTATGTGTCCAACTGTAACAAACGTGTTGTTAGTGTTCCTAGGTTTCAGCACCAGCCAGCCAGAAGGTATTCTAGTCTACAGGTAACCAGCCATCATTCAGAGGTTCATGTCTATTCTAAAAATCTAGTAAAATAGTAGAAGTGGCAGATGATGTTTTGGACTCCATCTGCAGTCTGTGTTCCCTACACGTTGATGTTGTTATTAGGGCTGATGTTGACTTTCTACCAGCTCCGTCGGTGACGGGTGCTTGAACCTGTTTGACGTGTATGTAACCAGGGCAGGGGA
Organism: Hoplostethus atlanticus; assembly: GCA_034670405.1. NCBI lineage: Eukaryota > Metazoa > Chordata > Actinopteri > Trachichthyiformes > Trachichthyidae > Hoplostethus > Hoplostethus atlanticus. The sequence continues at coordinate 349,233 of JAXDDX010000218.1, forward strand.
GTGTTGTTTTTTATCTGCAAGCAACAGTGACTGGCAAATGCCCAAATTGTGGCCAGAGAACATTCAAATACTAGCTCTGAGACTAAAGCACCTAAAGTAGTAGTACGAGTTCATGCACCATTTATATGAATTTCTGTATTCATAACTCAACTATCAATACAAATACATAACAGACATTTGGCAACAGTAAGGCAGGAACTAATGTTTTGCCCGCAGGCCAAAGTGGCTGATAAACCTCAACAACATATTCATGCTGCGTTCCAGAGATGTCGGAAAGTTGGACATTTTGGCGTCCTGTTAGGACAAGTTCAATGTGGCTTTCTCTTCGGAAGTCGTAATTCCAAATATGAAACTCGGGTCTGAGTTTTCTGAGATACATTTATTTGATGTTGAGTGAACATGGCGGCAGACAGTAAACTCTACACAGCATTACTTCTAACATGTTTATAATAATAAAATACCCTTAAGTTTGATTTTCAGCATTGCATGACCTCAAATCCATCAAGTCGCCTATGTGGTAAATGGTTAAACATAAATTTGAAAAGTTACGTTCTATGCTAACCAGCTAGCTCACTTGCCAAATATCATTGAAATCACACTAACTGTTATTTGACAACGGGCGAAGAAAATCTCATAAATAAAATCTGTTTGGTTTTTCTAAGCTGAACCACTGGAACGCATGGAAGTTGTAGTCACGACCTCCCGGCTGGGAATTTCTGACTTCCGACTTTGAACGCAGCAACAGAATAGAATAGGACTTCCAAATGATGGCTTGGTTACCTGCCAAAGTGGCTGGTAGTAGAGTAGACTAACATCCTACTAACATCAAGAGATTTACCAGCATTTGTGTGGTGTCTGGTGGTAACTTCCCACCCTGGCTGTAATCCTTCCTCTCAGTGTAATGGGGTCATTGTATAATCGCTCATAATCTCTGAAACTGTCATAGCTGTCTGTCTTTAAAGTTATAATGCTCTATAATGCTCACTCTTCTGTTTTGCTGGGTGGATCTTATAATAGACGTTCAAGAAGAGACACCAGTTTTAAGAGTCCCCACAGAGCAACCCTGCTGTCTAATTACCCTTAATCAACCACTTAAGAACACGTCCTCTCTCTCTGTGTGTGTGTGTGTGTGTGTGTGTGTGTGTGTGTGTGTGTAGATTCTCCTCTCTTACCTTTGTTTCATTGAAGTACACACACACACACACACACACACACACACACACACACACAGGGCTCGTGACTCAGTAAACTGTCTTGTCTTTAGCCCTAGTCTCTACTCCAAAACACTCTGACTTGGAGCTGGAGAAGAGTCAGCTAGTTAACCTGAACTAACTGGTAGCTAGCTAACTAGCCAGCAGGCTAGTTTAGTTACTGTTAACATGGGACTACTAGCCACTGCTAACGCTAGCTTCTACTAGATACGTTAGCTAGTGTGCTAACCAGATGTGTTAACAACAAGACAGTGATGGTTAGCTGACCAGATGCTATGGTTAGCTAGCTAACAAGCTACATGATCTAAACACTAAATCAATCAGATGTATCAGTGATGAAATGATCAGTTCAGTCAGAAACAGACAGATATTAACCACGTCTATTCAGTGCTGTTGAGATGTTTGGGAATGCAATCAGCTGTTGACAGCCGCTGTTGTCCAAGAGCTACAGACCTCCAATATGGCCGCCAGAGTGTGTGTTACACCACCTGAAAGCCTTCCATAGGCCATGTTGTAGAGGAAGACTATGTTAATGTCTGCAAAAGACAAAGTTTTCTATTAAATCTAGCATGTGTAGCATAATCACACACACACACACACACATACACACACACACACACACACACACACACACACACCTTCCACCCTCAAGGCAAAGAGCTCCCTGTCTGCCAAGGTGTCACACATCACGGTGACAGGCTGGCCAGTCTAAAGAGGATGTGGTATCAGGGTGTACCAGCGCTGTGTATCTGCAGGGGTATTCTGGGAACAGACAAAGAGAGGTGACAGATAAATGGCTGAGAGTGAACCTCTCTCCGTCCACCATGATGGTTTCAGTGACAAACTCTCGAATAGCTTGAATGGAGGCCAATTCTTTACCTGCCTACATTTCTGTGGAAAGTCCCTGAATCGGTGGGCCTCCTATATAAAAGCCTCTTGTTGCGATTGAATCTGAGCCAAAGTTATGAGTTATGAACGATTGATCCTCAAGTCTTAATGGTGTTGCAATTCCTACTGGTCACTGCCAGAGGTCGATAAAGGTCATAGTTTACTTAATGCGCTTGCTGCCAAAATCAGTAGGCTGCAATGATTTCATTCAGCTTTCTGTATTGTAGGAAATGCCATTAATATGTTATTAATTTGTTATTACACTAATCCTTGAAATGTCGACTCAAAGATAAGTCACATTTTTATATATACGAAAATGTGTGTGTGTGTGTTGACACAAGGGTTTGATTGACAGGCAGAACAGACAGAAGTGGGGCAGTGGTATCGGGGGTTGAGGTACGAAACACTCAGAGTTCAACAGTGAAATACCGTAGGTCCAGTTCAGCAGGGATCGAAGAAATACGCCTCAAAAACAAAAACAATCAGAGATGGAGGGATGGATGGGGGAATTAACAGCATAAACGGGTGAATCAATATAATTCAGACATTAACAGAGGATCTCTTCCCGTCACCACGCTGCCCTTCAGGACGCAGTGGAAAGAATGCGCTTGATATGAAATCACGAGTGGTTTCTATCACCGAAGCTGAAACGCTCTTCCTAACTCCGCCACGCTCCTATATAAGTTACCACTGTACATCTGACATCAACATTGTGTGTACTGTAGATATGATTTAACTGGTTTAAATAGCCGCTATGTGTGGCTATGTTGTTACTGAGGCTGCAGCTGGTTTGGATCTCCAGTGCATCTTGGTACATTAATACCTGGATTTCATGAGTTTCACTCCATCCAAACACAATCCCATCACCCGGGACTTGTCAGTGCCAGGTGTAAAGGGGGTCGCTGTGCCATAAACACCATAAACGCAGGTGTATAACCAATACATCAATACATGGTTGGTAAATCCCTGGTTTCTGTCTCTTCCCCAGCGGAGAAGGTTTCCTCTTTGGGGAAAGACTGGCACAAGTTCTGTCTGAAATGCGAGCGCTGCAACAAGACTCTGAATCCAGGAGGCCACGCTGAGGTAAGTTCAACTGGAGACAGGGTCGCACAGAGCTAGAGGGCCTTTACATTCACATGATGATCCAGAGCGATTTACCGTTAGAGGTTGCTGTTCAATAACTGGCCTGTGGATAAAAAAGTTAGTTCCCCGCCTTGGTTTTAGGGCGCGTTCACAACAAGCATGTTTGGCAACGTTTATTCAAACTCCGGAGCATTTACTCTTTTAGTTCAGTTTTGAACGCCATTCGAACTCGGGCAGGCGCCTGTCTCAGTCCTCTTCCAAGTGAACTGCGTTGTGGTTTGTTAGGAGTGAGAATGTAGTCCGAATCAACTACACAAAACGACCCCAAAACACAAGGGATTATGGGTACAAGGAGACGGATGTTGACATCTGATAGCAGCAAGCCCTCATGCTTGGAAAGCCTAGCCTCACTAAATGAAGCGAGGGCAAAGCTCAGTCTGGACTGATGCTCATGTTCAGATGTTTCTTCATGTGTTCTTAACTGGTATGAACACCAGAGAAGAGCAGACAAGTCCATCATGGTAGATCAAGTTACAGACTGGAACCAGGTTGGTCTGGACTCTCTAGATTAGATTAGATTAGATTAGATGGCTCTTTATTGTCCCCGAGGGGAAATATTATGCAGCAGTACAAAGCAAGAGAGAGGCACACATCACTATACAATGAACAAGGTTGTATAAAAAAAATCCAAAACATCCAAGAAATATACAAAAAATATACAAGAAATATACAAAAAATAGTGAGTGTAGCCAATAGTGCCTTTGCTAAAAGATATAAGGGGTTGGGGGTCAAGAAGAAAGCAGCAGACTCAGGGGTTGACATTAGCGGTAGCGTACAACGCCATTGGTTGGATGACAGGTTACCAAAACTCTGACCAATCAACCAGCTGCTGGGGAGTCCATGTGACTTCTGTTTACAAGCCCTGGTTCAGTTATAATTTGGCCTGTGAACCTAAACGAACCAAATACAAAGCAAAGTAAACTTTTCCACTCTGGTTCGGACCAAAGAAAACAAACTAGGTGGGATCATGTTCCACCCAGATAGACTTTTGGTGAAAGCTGGCCTTACAATGGATGCTTCATCTTGTCCATCCCCTCTGTCTTCTGCAGCATGATGGGAAGCCGTACTGCCACAAGCCCTGCTACGCCGCCTGCTTCGGACCAAAAGGTGCAGTTTCCTTTAGCTGACTGTCAAAAAGTACACTCTCTGTCTCATAACAGCCTTCTGTGGTGCCCTGTGCTGTGTGCGGTGACTGCCTGTGTGTTTTAGGTGTGAATATCGGCGGAGCTGGCAGCTACATCTACGACACTCCCGTTAACGAAGCCCCTGCCACCGTTTCCATGGAAACAGAAGCCAAACCGGTGGAGAAGAAAGCTCCCGCCCGGGGACCGGTGAAGGGTAAGAAACATGAGGAGCAAAAATAGAAAAACTGTAGAAACTTAGGGAACAGAAACAAGTATTATCCTCTTTGGAAGGACCAGGAGGTTGGATTCTTATGTTTGGTTTATTCGCACAAATGATTAAATAAAAATTGTGCAGGGGGAGACAAAAAACACCAAGGGCCTTATTAAAAACATCATGATGACAAACAATGACAACAAAAGTGATCAAGGAAGAGGATGGCGCAAAAACAACCAATGCATCAATAAGAAGAAATGGAAATCAAATCAAATATCCCAGATGCAGATAATGATGTAAGGAAAGTAAGAGTAGGTGATGAGTGGAAGGGTGTAGGAAAAATTGGGGCGGTAAGATTAGGGAGAAGGATGACGAAAAGAAAACACTTTTATTCATCCAACAGTTTCTAAGTCTGAACTGAAAACTGAGTCTGTTGCTTCTTCTCTAGCTGCTAGCTTCACGTCTTTCTCTGGAGGACCCACCGTCTGCCCCAGATGCAACAAGACCGTCTATTTTGGTGAGCATCGTAGTATTTTACCTCTCTGAAGGCGCCTGTGTGCAAGTGCATGCGAATGTATATAAGTGAATCCGGCGACTGGTTACCTGGATGACGGAATATTGTCTCCATGGTGATGTGTGTGTGTGTGTGTGTGTGTGTGTGTGTGTCTGCACAGCGGAGAAGGTGTCATCCCTTGGAAAGGACTGGCATCGGCCCTGTCTGCGTTGTGAGAGATGCAGTAAGACTCTGGCGCCAGGCAGCCACGCAGAGGTGAGAGACAGGGGGCGCTATACGCCGCCATGCAGGTACACTCTTACGCAGCTATACTCACAACAAAGGTTCTATATAGTCACAATGGTTCTTCAGGCTTGGGCCATAGCAGAACCCTTTTTGGTGCCATTCACATTTGAAGAAAGAAGAAAAAACTTCTATAGACCCTAAACTTGATAATCCATCCTTGATTTGGTTTTGTCAGTTTCTTAGAATTGTACAGTTCTTTCTTCATTTGTTTCAATGTTTCAGTCTGTTTCATGGTAAGACAAGTCATAAGTGCATATTGGTGATGGAATGTAAAAGGAATTATTCTGGTTTTGTTTCAGCATGACGGACTGCCGTACTGCCACAAGCCCTGCTACGCTGTGCTGTTTGGACCCAAAGGTACGAAATCAGAAACACCTTCAAGGTTAACTTTAAAGTCAACACAGATAAATCAGGCCACTGTTGACCTTTTATTAAATATCACATGTTGGACAGTGAGTGTTGATATGATGGAGGTTCCTCCCTGACCGCAGCTACATGAAAACAGTCTGGCACATGTTCAGTAATGTTTTTTGTAAATCTATTTTCCTTCCATTAAAGGCCTAATGTATCCCAGAGGGTCATTCTGCCTTAAATAGCTGCTAACCACAAAAGTCTGGTTTCAGTGGAGAGTTTTAGTGTCCTATTATGGTCTAAATATGCTTCAGTGGCTTTTTCACCCTGACAAGAATAAGATTCTAGGGGAAACACTGCATATTTTTATTTTTTTGGGCATGAAAATAGTCAATCTGAAAGATGCTGACTATCGAAGCCTAGATTTGAAGGCTGTCTCTATCACTTCCAGGCGTAAACACTGGAGGTGTAGGCAGCTACATCTACGACGAGCCCGGCACCGAAACACAGCACTGAGCGCCAACACCCAGAAAAACCTCCAGGACCTTAACTGGCTCCCCCTGTCTTGTCTCTGGTTCCCTCGGGCTCTCCTTCACCTCTATGATCTATGCTTCTATTTAATGTCAGTATTTCTTAACCAAGTTCATTGTGGGTTTACAGAAGGATGTAGACATAGCCAAGATATGCATAGAGATGTGCATTACCATCATTTATGTTTAGTGAATGTTATGTAGCCTCATATAGGTTTACTCACCCAGGGTCGCTTAAGAAAAAGTGGTCAACTGGTCATCAGATTTTCTATAATAAAACTGTGTGATACCAAAATTGTTGTTCAGTATCAGTTCAATCATATTTGTACAGTAGAGCGATAACAATAACCATAAGAAATAAGATATCTAATAAACATGTTGGATTATAGTCATAATGCACAATAGGGTGTTCTTTAAGATAAGTTACGGTAAGATTCATTATTATTATTATTAATGGTGGTGATTAATTTAACTATACGGAGCTGGGAATCTGCATCTTGATAATCTTTTTTTTTTTTCAATATTTCTGTCTCAATTGGAGTTAGAGTAGGTCTCTGATTGTCAGTTGTTCCTGCTGGTTAAGATCTCACTCAATAAAAAGTCTTTTACAAAACATGTACATAATCAACCGGCATACAACCTAATAAAAAACACAATCAAAACAGACAACGCGCACACATAAACAGGATGTGCTGCATCAAGCATCATTTTATTGGTGTACTTTTTACGTCTGTCATCGCTGAGCTCCGCCTTCAACTATCGCCGGCAAATGAAAAAGAGGAACGTCATTGGTGGGCTGAGTCGGCAACGCCCCTTAATGGAAACAGGGGCTGGGCAAGTGCTGCGTCAAGCCAACCAGAATACGACCAGACGTTTGGCGATTTTACCTTCAAAATAAAAACGTAATAGTGGACCTTTTTTTTTTTTAACAAAAAACAAGTATTGGGGTTAACAGAACCACAAAATCGTATCTGGAACCATTAGATGAATTATGGAGTGGAACTATAGTGGTAGAATAGGCACTGAAAGGATCATTCTATTATGGTGCATGGTATTTCCTGATAACGAACAGGTAGAGTTGCAACCGGTTACAATGCGTTTGTTACTGAATTTTATTTTGAAAATCATCACCGGAAGTTATATATTTGATTCTAGCTAGCTTGATGTTACTGCTGTTGTTCTCTCAGCAAGCTAGCTACGGTACGCCATCTCGGGTTTAGACAGTTGATGCTGTCTCGAAGAATTTATCCAAACCCGGCAAATCTGAACACGGGGCTTATTTAATTGAAAACCACTACAACCAATAACTAATTTTATCTACGAGAGGATAACTTGGACAAAAAATTGCGTTGTCTACTAGCAAAGAAACGTAGCGATTTATCATTAACGTCGACGTCGTTAGCAAGCTGGCTAACGAGTAGATAACTTAACCGCCGTGAATTGTTTTTCTTTTTATGTATTCACCGATTAAAAGCCATGCTGGACGAATCTCTGGGCCATAGCGACGAACCAAATATCGGCAACGTCGAAAACAACAAGCCAACAATATCGTTGACTTCGAACAAGGATGGGGTGAACCTTAATAAAACCAGGCAAGCGTTAGCGAAGAAAGGTGGGAAAAAACTTCGCCCGTCAGCGTCGTGTCCTCAACGCCCACCGCATCACGGCCACCAGAAACCTCAGAGAAATACTCCCATCCGCCTGTCGGATCACAACAACAACAACAACCGTCTCAGCCTCATCCAGTACCAAACCCACTGTGCAGCCCAACACCGAGCTCCCCACCGGCACACAGACTGTAGTGACTCTACACCACCTCAAGCTGGGAACCAAGAAGGAGGTAAATTAATGGCGTAGTCGTGGCGACCAGTAAAGTGTTGTTTGGCAAGCAGTGTCTGTTGTATCCGGTTGTGTAGCCGTAAAGAATGGGGTGGGTAAACTGACCCGCAGACGGGGATTAATATTAGGCAACCAACCAACAATGTAAACAAATGGATTACTTGCAGAAAAGCATTAATTATCGCTTTCCTCTCCTCACTATCTTCATGCAACGTACATCATTTTGATTCTACTTAGTATGATATCTATTATGAATTCACCTAGAGATTTATGACAGCGCTCAAAAGGAAGATAAACTCTATAATGCACATTCAAAAAGTTGGGTTAAAGTGAGGTTAGGTGGGTTTAATCTCCACTAAATCCCTGATTGTGCCTGAGGCAGTCTGGAGTGGCGCAGTTACCTAATCCCTGTGTGGTGAATCGAAACTAGACTGATAAACAAGCCTGACTTCCTCCTTCAGCTGGCAGCTTCAAGTAGACAAAAATCCCCCAGGTTGTTGACGTGTTTGGTCTGTAAGGTAGCAGCTTCACACAGAGGAAGTCAGTAACAGGATGTAAAACTGGGGTAGTTACAAAACGTAACTGGTTGTTCATTCCACCAAGGCAGATTCTTCCCAATCTGACCAAACAGCTCTACTATCCACCAAATAGAATAGAATAGAGTAGGACTTCTAAATGATGGTCGGTTGCCTGTCAAAGCAGCTGGAATGGTAGAGAAACTTACCATCCTCCTGCAAATTCATCATCGTTTGTTTTATGGCTGATATTAAAGGAAAAATCCACCCTAAAACACGTAAACACTGTTAAAAAAACAGGTATTTCCAGCAGTTATAATGGATTTTGATATCAGAAAATGTCTCATTGACATAAAACATCAACGGTGTCAGCCCCTCAGTTAACACAAGCCGCTCTTCAAAGATGGACTCCAGAGAGCCAAGAGGGTAAATAATGTCATCAGGCCACTCCCTGGAGCTGCTCCATTGACAATATTTGAGAGGCAAATTTTCCAAATTCATTAAATGTTGACACCCAAATGAGCCTTTATTTGTTCTCATGTTGGTACTAGCATCAGCTACAGTAACATTGAAACGACAGCTTGAACAAGTCTATGATGTCCCACTTGATTCTGCTGAAAGTAACCTTGACTCATCAGAAAAATTGGATCTTCAGTTATTCAGGAAAGTGTTGGAGGAGCTAAAAGAGAAATTCAACGGTCAGAATCCTACCTACCAAGAGCGTGTGCAAATATTGACTTTGTCACCCTTTACCATTGAAAGGACTATGAATGAATTTGAAACGACCAAATACCAATTACCAGTTATTGCTGCTAAATAAAGAATATTACACCTCTGAAACTTTTATATGTTTTAGTTAACATGTGGGAGATTGAATTTCAGGAAAGGTCATCTCAAGGTCTCGTGATCCACAAGGTCAATTTCAAGGTCATAGCAAAGGTCAAGAGGTCAACGTACCCCAGTATACCTGAATCTGAAAAATAATGACAGATTTTGAATCTGTCAAATTTGGTTTCTTTTTTATTTTTTTATTATTAATCTTTTATTTATACTGAAAGGATACAATAGGCAATATTTTACCTGTTTTCATTGTCCTTCAGTAGCTTGAAATAGTTCATATTACACTTAACATCGTTAGTATGTAACAGCGAACATAATGTACAATACAAATGCAAAATTAATATACAGAATATACAAAGATATATGGTTGGACTAAATTCACAATTTCCCAGGTAAACTTTTCATATCCTTCAAGCATTCCTTGTCATGTCAGGTGGATTTTGACTCCCAAGATGGGTTTTGGTCATGAGAGGAATCTATGCATGTAGAAAATATACATTATAGTGCATTTTATCAATCATCTCTGTGGGTATGCATTTTTTGAATCTGTATTGCTGCTAAACAAAAAATATTACACCTCTGAAACTTCTGTATATTTTAGTTAACATGTGGGTGATTAAATTCCAGGAAAGGTAATCTCAAGGTCATGTGATCCACAAGGTCAATTTTAAGGTCATAGCAAAGGTCAAGAGGTCAACGTACCCCAATATACTCGAATCTGAAAAATAATGACAGATTTTGAATTTTGAATCTCTTCCCTTTCCAACGCTACCAATTTTTTGAAGATTGGCCCAGTAGTTCCTGAGATATGAGGGTTCAAAGGTTGCCCCTTTTTGCACAAAATCTCAAACTTTGGGGGTCCGTATCTCCCAAATCACTGGTCGGATTGGCCTACAATTTGAGATTTGGTGTTGTGGGATCCAAATCAACAAGAATACCAAATGTCATCAAAATCTGAGGTGGTCGGGTTTAACTCTTTGGGTGATTTGACCCGGAATAACCCAGTTATGAACGAGAAAACGGTAGAAGATGTTTGGGTTTGGCCACTGGGTCAGCAAAGTCGGCTTCCTACTGATTGGCAATGGCATGGCTCCAGACAGTATAGCCTGATGACATTACATGGTAGTTGTAGCCCTTGTTTTTTTTGCTTATAGAGACTTATTTGTGTACACACTTCAGACTACTACACTGTTCAAGATCACAGGAATAACCACTGAAATTAACTTTATGGCTCACCTGTCAAGGGCTGATACTGAAAACCCATTTAAGTGTAATGTCTTGCATAGAACCAGGTACTATGTGTTAATTTAAAACTTGCTCACCTATATAATAGATCAAGTTTGTAATTCATCAAATGCGACAGAAGCATTACCATGTTGTTGTCTGCAGTCAGTGATTTATCAACCAAGGACAAATGTTGCCAGCTAGCAGTCAGCCAATATATGTCTATGTTCTGTCAGGACATAGACAATGTTGGTACATGATTGGCTGCTGATGCGTGATGTAACCCAAAAGGTTAGCTACAGGAAACATCACAGCAACAAATACAACGCCTGTCGTTTCTGTGGTCGTAGAGAAGAATGGACTTTCAGCAACTGGTGTCTCGAGTTTCTTAGACGACATTACAGTAACTAAATGAAAACAAGCACATGAGGCTAAAATGCTGCACAGTTAATTGTGTGTAATCATATTTTCCACAATAAATGTGGAGTATTGGCGTATGGAAACATTTCATTTTGATTGTCCACTTTAGTTGAATATTGTCAAGATGTTGATACAAGATGACAAAAGTCTAATAAAATGATTTTGCTTCTCAAATCAAGACTAATAATTTGATTTCTGTTTCCTAGCTGCTGAAATCAAAAAGCGTGAGACTGGAGCGAGGGGCAGCGCAGCAAGGGGGCCAGCCTGTCCGCAACCTGGGCAGACATGATCAAATAGCCCAAAGTCTGAATGCCCGGAGCCACAGGGGCAAGCAGAGCCAAGCGCCCGGGGTTTCTCAGTTCACGAGGAAGAAGGACAACAGCAGCCAGCATAAGCCCTCCGCTCTCCACCAGTCTCAACACCGAGAGCAAAAAAAACCCCTCCATTCGTCCGACAACGTCAAGGTAGTGACGGTATCCCCTGCTGAAGTCGTGCCTGAAGACTTCAAAGATGGCGAGAAGGTCTATGCTGGAGCTAAATTCAGCGAACCACCCTCCCCGAGTGTCTTACCTAAACCGCCCAGTCACTGGGTCGGTGAAAATGGCCCCCAACATGGCAACCACAGCCGAGAGCAAATGACTGTTCATTTAAAGTCACTGCTAAAGGTCCAGGGTAAATCATGACCACAGCCTGGAATTTCAAAGTGGAGCTGACTGACTGATATCTGATGAGTGTCAAATGTCAACAGTTAGAAATTGGAATTGAAGCAAACTGGGTTTGGCCTCGCTGCAATAGAATGTAAGAGTAATGAGTTTTTAAGAAGTGTAGTACAATTTCCCACACGAAAGTCAACACATTTTGGGAACGCTGTGTCGTTCCTGGAGATATGGCTGCCGTGCAATTAAGTTTCCCCTCTCTCCTTGTTCATGAAAGGCAGAGATAATGGGGACAATAATTTGTTGTGATTGCATTGGAGAGCAAACTAACCTGTTGTTTTGCAACAAGTTGATGGTACAAAGTGGCCAGGGCAAGGTTGAGGACGTCTCCGGCAGTGACGAGTGTTTCCGACTCATGTTTACATTTTGCAAAGTGATAAAATGCACTTTCATCGTGAACAGTTGTGAGAAGGCGGCCTTGTGTTAACCGAGTTTTTAATGAGCTTGTGTAAATGTACATAATATATTGTAGACATATATGTGTATATTTTCCATGTTATTTTAACTGAGATTCTAGTTTTGTTACTGAGGCTTATCAAAATGTCCCCTGTGAACTGAGGCACTTTCTTCCAGTTCCATCTATGGGTTGCAGCACCCACACGGGACACATCAGGCGTAAGAAAGATTTTTCTTACAGATTTGCACTGAAAACAACACAGGAATGGCAGGAAACGTAACATTTTTGTCCACCAGTCACAGTAGCTGGTTAATCCCAAAGTTTGACCAGCCACTTTCAATAATTCACCAGCCAGCTCGACTTGGAGAATAGAAAAGGATTTCCAAATATTGACTGGTTACCTGCCAAAATGGCTGGGATAATGGACAAACTTACCATAGAGTAGACAAACCTATCAGTCACCGCCTGAATTTACCAGCAATTGGCTGGTGGCTGATGTTATTTCCTCCCTCTGTACACGGGTCCTGCAAGTAGCAAGCCTACAGTTGTATTAGAGACTGGGGTTCTATGAACCTGAAGTGGCTGTCACTTAACGTACCACAGAAAAGACCTAGAACCTTCTGGGGACTCTGGGAAGCACCAGAAGACAATGTGAAAAGTCTCAAAACCAAGGAGTCTTTAGCAGGAGGACTACTGCTGCAGGAAGCCAGTATCCAGCAATCGAGAATGAGTGCTTTTTTTCTTAACATAGTGGCACTGACGTGACTTCTGTCTGTATGTTATGTTCTTCATGGGGACTACATTTCACACAGGACTTTCACATACCTCTTGTTTACCTTTTTTTTCTCATTGTTTAATCTAAAGCACTTAAATGTTTACCAACAGTATGTGGGCGATCTTGTCATTATGTACCACTTCTTTTATTATGATTACTATGGATGCAGGCAGCTGCTCGTTCTTGTTTCTTGACCTCTGTGATGTCACACAAATGGAAAATTGTATTACTGTAGCAAAAAAAAATTACCCATTTTATTGCAGTGTTTAAAAATTCTTTCACTCCAATTATGAAAATATGCTTAATACACTCCCACAACCACAATTTGGAAAAAACATTTATTTTATGAAGCATTTCATATCTAAATTGAATATTAAAATATTGGTTTGCCCCTGTTATGTTGCCTCTGATTATTACAAGCCAAAATAAGTTGAGTGTGTGCGTGTCTACAGATACTGTGATTGATTGTGCTACTCTGCTCTTTCATTGTCACAACTCCTTAAATGGATTGGTGAATCACGCCCCCTACCGACAAGACATGGCCATACAACCTGTTTACGCAAGAGTTCAGTTAAAACAACTATTTCGAGGAGACAGATATGTACCGCATAAACATACGTTTTCAGACAGTTGTCCTTCCAAGTTGTCTTGTATTTTGTATGTATTATTTTGACTCATTTGTATTCCCTGTTTGTATGGGAAAACATGGTTTTAAATGAAATAAGCTCTGAAAATATATATTTTTTTAGGTTTTTGAAAACGCGGGATTTTCATATACTAATCTAGCCCTCTTAAATATATTCCTCATATTGAATGAATAATAGCAATATTACTTTATATTATTAACTAATACTTAATACCTGGACCTTGCAACGTTGTTTGCTATGAGGACTTTTATTTCGAAAAGTAGAGCTTTTCGAACCGGAAGTACATATGACGGTGACCCAGATTCTATTTCCGTTGGTGTGATGTTGGAAGAATTATAATTTGGTGCTGAATTCTACATAGCCGCGAATCAGGGTTGTATCTGTGAGGTTATTTTTGGTTAAATATATGGACTGAAGGAGAGCTGTTCGGTAAGGCGTGTAAGAGGAACGGAGGAACGGCAACGTTAGCGTTCAGTTAGTGCCCGGTGTCAGTTGGCCATCACCGATCAGTGGCTGTAAACAAGACAAAGTAACCTAGGTTAGTTAACGTCAGTGCATTTTCCTCGTAGACTAACGTACATTTTAATTTTGTGACTGACTTAAGTGTGAACATTTACACAGACAAGACTCGCGTTTGAAACTTAATATTAGCCCCCTGAATTAGCTTATACTAGCATGCTAGCTACATAGCTTAGATTTCATGATACTCTAGCTAACGCTAAGTTTTTGTTTTAGTAGTACCTTTTTAGAGTACTATGCAACGTTAGCCAGTCCGATGCATTTTCCTTCACTTATTTCTGATGTACAAACGAGCCTAAACGTTAGGCATTGAACTGTTTTCTCCCGTGTCAGATGTGACTCTGACAGCCGTCGACCATGAGTAACAGCCACCCTTTACGTCCACTGGCCTCCGTGTCGGAGATCGACCACATCCACCTGCTGTCGGAGCAGCTGGGAGCGCTGGTCCCGGGTGAGGAATACAGCGATGTCACCTTCATCGTGGAGGAAAAGCGTTTCCCGGCGCATCGGGTGATCTTGGCAGCTCGGTGTCATTACTTCAGGTAACATCATTTGGCTGAACGCATAGTATTTCCCGCTTGACCTAAATGCACATCGTCCCTCAGCCCCGACACCTCCTGTTATCTCCAGTATGGGCAGAACGACACGGCAAACTCCATTCAGAAATCTGACAGTTTAATGTAGCTCTCTTCTATCCGCTAACATATACACTCTGTAGTACTTCACTTAAAGCCTTTTACTGATCGATATGGTCTTCTGGTAAATTCGGCATACAAGTGATCCACCAAGTCGCACTTTTATTTCAATAAAACTTCACAAAAACTTCACACTAGCTACCGAACTCCACGGTGTATTCTGGTGGGAGAATATTGGCAATAACAAGCAAACCACTTCTAAAAGTTGTGATTTAATTGAAACAAGAGCTGCTTGTTTATTATTATTATTATTATTATTATTAGATATGTATGCCGAATTAAAAAGTGGATCTGTCTGGTGTGCTGCTATCTCCACACAGGAGATAAGATAATGTATGTGGGCTGATCTGCACATGCCCTAGGACGATCTGACAACAAGGGCATATAAATAACAACAAAAATACACTGTAGTTATATGACTTGATGAGATGAGTATGACAAACATTTATAAGAAACAAAATGAGTTTTTGGAGAGAAATAATGTCTAAATGTAATGCAGTTTGTGCAATCAAATGAAAACCAAAAACAAATGCATCATGAAGTCTGTGAAGTGTCAAAGCTGGCTCGTCTGAGAAGCCGTTTGGGTGTTGTACAGGCAGTGGAGGGTGGGAGGCAGCAGGGCGTATCTGGGTCACCATGTAAGTTTCACACATCTCTTCTTCTCGACACACTTACTTGCTATATTCCCCTTTTTGGCTCCTCCAGGGCCCTGCTGTATGGAGGGATGAAGGAGTCCCAGCCTCAGGCGGAGGTGTGCCTGGAGGAGACGCGGGCCGAGGCCTTCTCCATGCTGCTCCACTACCTGTACACGGGCCGGGCCAGCCTCAGCTCCGCCCGGGAGGAGGTGGTCCTGGACTTCCTGGGTCTGGCTCACCGCTACGGCCTGCAGCCGCTGGAGGACTCCACCTCTGAGTTCCTCCGCACCATTCTGCACACTAACAATGTCTGCCTGGTCTTTGACGTAGCCAGCCTCTACTCTCTGAGCACGCTCAGTGCAGCTTGCTGCGCCTACATGGACAGACACGGCCCTGAAGTGCTGAGCTCTGACGGCTTCCTGACGCTCTCCAAGGTAAGCTGTGAGCAGCAGAGCAAGGCAGGATGACTGAAAGGGGAGTGTTTATCATACTCTGTCCAGTGGAGTAGTGGTAGATGTGGAGGTGGGTATACTGTGACTGAAAGCATAACTCTACCTGGAACCTTTTTCCCATCTTTTCCCATCATACCGATCGATTCTCAGTCAGTTGCTTCACTACAAAGCTCCTTACCTTCTGCTGTACTTTATTTTGTTGTGTTTCACATCACAACAGTTAAAATTACATTAATAAAACAAACCCTAGTTTACATACATCCTTACATCTATCAATCAACAGCAATTAGTGCCAGCTCAATGCTTAAGCTGTACTTGAACATCACATCAGTAGTATTTGGGCTGTTGGGTACACAGTGTTGATGCTCTCCTCAACCACACACCTCAGTCTTCTTCCTCTTCCTGTGTGTAGGCTGCTCTGCTGACCATGGTGAGGAGGGACTCGTTCGCTGCCAGTGAGAAGGAGATCTTCCAGGCCTTGTGCCGCTGGTGCCGACAGCGCACGGAGAGCGGCAACACCCAGGAAGTGATGTCGGCCGTGCGGCTGCCGCTCATGAGCCTGACGGAGATGCTGAACGTGGTGCGGCCGTCCGGGCTGCTGAGCCCCGATGACCTGCTGGACGCCATCAAGACCCGCTCGGAGAGCCGCGACATGGACCTGAACTACCGCGGCATGCTCAGTCAGTCCTTAAGCTCCTCCGTCTGTCTGTCTGTCTGTCTGTCTTCTGTCTGTCTGTCTGTCTGTCTGTCTGTCTGTCTGACTATCTGCCTATCTGCCTGTCTGTCTGTTTATTATTTTATATTGGCATCATTATCAGGCCCACTCAGAAAGAGTGAGACACTTCACTCCTGTTTACATGGGCGGTATGAAACTCAATCATAAAAATGTTGTTCTTTATCGAGCAGTATCTTATTAATAGGAAAGGAAGTGCAAGTTTTATTATTGTGACATTTTTACTTTGATATATCACTTTCAAATGAACAGATAATTAGGCCTGTATGTCTTGGTGTCATCGTGTATTCTTGGGTTTCAGTCCCGGAGGAGAACATCGCCACCATGAAGTATGGAGCCCAGGTGGTGAAGGGGGAGCTGAAGTCGGCGCTGCTGGACGGAGACACCCAGAACTACGACCTGGACCACGGCTTCTCCAGACACCCCATCGAGGAGGACGGCCGGGCTGGGATCCAGGTCAAACTGGGCCAGGCCTCCATCATCAACCACAGCCGCCTCCTGCTGTGGGACAGAGACAGCCGGTGAGACATATTGAGCATTTTAATAGATGTAAGAACATAATAGACTTGTATTTATTGTCAGTGCGGTAAGATCAAATGAATTAAAGTACAACTTCTTCAACTGTAACATTGCTCTCAACAACTTATCTGATTTTCCCTCTTAAATATTTTGTGGATCCAAATTAAAATCAGTTAATTTTAGACTCTTACAAAAGGACGGCTGCCATGAAACTAAAACTCATTTTGATGTCAGATATTTGCTACTTTAAACATTTCTATATTTTCAAACTATTGAGTGATGAATTTCCAGCAACATCGTTTGTGGTTCCTGGTTAATTCCAGGTCCTACTCCTACTACATCGAGGTGTCCATGGACGAGCTCGACTGGGTGCGTGTTGTGGACCATTCCAAGCACCTCTGTCGCTCCTGGCAGAATCTGTACTTCACACCACGGGTCTGCAGGTACACCACAGCTGAACCTTTTCTCTCTGGTTGCGATGACACCCACGGTTAGCTTTCTTAGCACAGCAAGAAGGTCCTGGGTTCGATTCCCGCCTATTGACTCTGGGGAGCCCAGGTGGGTTATCTCCCGAGCCTTTCTGTGTGGACCACCTGTCGTCTCAAGGTTACAGGTTAACTCTAGCTGTGATGGACCTGTCTGCACTCTGAGCCTGGTGTTTATACCATCTAGTTCAGATTCCGTTCTCACTCTTAGCGAACCACTCCACAGTTTGCTTGCAAGAGGACCGAGACACGCATTTCCAGGCGTCTCGCCGTGGTGATTTGTTGCCACCCGAGCTTGAATGCCCTTTTTCTCACCTGGGCGGTGCACCCAGTAAAGTGCACCGCCCAGTGTAAAGTGCACATGCCTGGTGTGAACGGGCCCTCAGATTACAGCGTATACGTGCATACAAGCCTCCAGTAACGTGACTAACGTTGCTGAAGTCTTTAAAGGTCGTTGTTCTCTAAAAGTAGACATGAAGCTGCATGTTGTTTACATGGTGTTTACATGTTGTTTACATGGTGTTTACATGGTGTTTACATGTTGTTTACATGGTGTGTTCTCTGAGGTTGGACTCTGGCTCTGATGTTCGGTTCCTCTTGTGTCCCAGGTACGTCCGCATCGTGGGAACACACAACACAGTCAACAAGGTCTTTCACCTCGTTGCTTTTGAATGCATGTTCACCAGCCGCTCCTTCACTCTGGAGAACGGACTTGTGGGTAAGTTGTAGACTCAGGCAGTCATCACGCTGTCTGTAGCCTTAATTGTCTTCAGTGCTGTACGTTGTTTTCACACTTTGCCTGTTGGAAAGTTGCAAACGTGAAGATGCCTTACATGCACATCGCTGCTGACCGTAGCGAAACCTCCCTTCCCCTGATGTGTGCAGTGCCCGGTGAGAACGTGGCGACCATCTCGGCATGCTCCAGTGTCATTGAAGGTGTGAGCCGTAGCAGAAATGCCTTGCTCAACGGCGACACGCGCAACTACGACTGGGACTCGGGCTACACCTGCCACCAGCTGGGCTCCGGGGCCATCGTCATCCAGCTGGCTCAGCCCTACACCATCGGCTCCTTGAGGTACAGCTGGCTAGCTCGCGGGGGAAATGTCAAGTATATTTGAGTGGTTTCATAGTTCCAGGTACGACTGAGAACTGTTCTCAGTGGTTTCATACCGTTCCCCCTGCAGGCTGCTCCTGTGGGACTGTGACGAGCGCTCCTACAGTTACTACATCGAAGTTTCCACCAACCAGCAGCAGTGGACGAAGGTGTTGGACCGCACCAAGGTGGCATGTCGGTGAGACTCCCACCCACAGCGCTCTAGAGTAGGGGTGTAGGGGTCAGGGGTCGCCCTAGATATTGTATTTTACATTTCGTTTTATGCACATGAGCAAAACTAGAATCAAAATCACATGAAGGATAATTGTGTTCTTGTATTGATTGAATTGATTGATTGTTTTTACCGTCCTCCCTTGCAGGTCATGGCAGACCCTCAAGTTTGATAAGCAGCCAGCCTCCTTCATCCGCATAGTGGGGACGCACAACACTGCTAATGAGGTTAGACCGTCCTGTGTTCTGTTTCCTCCCTGAGTGTCAGTACTGAGAAAGTTGAGAAACAACTGTTTACCTTGCCCAGGTTGCACAGAGGTCACACTTAACCATGTAAATCCTTGTTTTACACACAGATTAGCGTTGTCTTACATTGTACCAGAAAATCATGCTCCAGATGACTTGAGGTAACCATGTGCCGTGTTTTACCGCTGTGCTGTTTCGCTGCAAGCATGCGAGAGCTGCAGGAAACACTGTTTTTTGGCCGTTTGATGGAGAAACTGTAAAACAAAGTTTACTTGTGTAATTATTGTAAGTAGGTCAGCAGTAGGTCAGTAAGCAGCCAGAAGGTGAGTAGCTACTGAGTATACCAAAGTACTACTACTACTACTACTACTACTACTACTACTACAACAGAACCATAATGGAAATCAGAAATGTGGACGCCTTAGATAAAGTAGATTGATGACAGGGAGAACGGTAAAACTGTTGAAGTTAAATCAATCTGTGGTCGCCTGAACTTACAATCTGAATCCTCCCGACCAAGCGGTGACCAGGGGCGTGTAGGATGCCCTTCTGTAGAGACCAGTGAGGTCGGTATGCTGAGCACCAGTAATCTGGGTTTCCACTCTGACTCTCTGACGTTGTGTTTTAAATGGTAACTGGCTGCATTTATATATTGCTTTTATCCAAAGTACTTTACAGTATATGCCTCTCATTCACACTCACACACACACACTGATGGCAGCGAGCTACCATGCAAGGTGCTGGCCTGACCATCGGTTCAGTGTCTTGCCCAAGGACACTTCGACATGCGGACAGGAGGAGCTGGGGATCGAACCGCCAACCTTGTGATCGGTGGACAACCTGCTCTACCACTGAGCCACAGCTGCGTTGTAGAGGAGTGAGATATGAGACAACGCAAACTCAGACTTTCATTTGTCTTTTGGCAGTTTGTCAAAACCACATGGCGCTCTAGCTAAACAATGAAACAACATTCTACCATGCCTGCTGAAAAGCTTCACTGGGTCCGAGAGCTGAGACGTGGGTAGCTGATCTCTTTCACACCAGGCTAAATACACGGGACGATGGTCAGCGTGGACGTTTGGCACAATAAATACGAGATCATATATTCGATTTCTATTTCTTAATTGTGATAGATTCACCCACAAGTTAAAATAGTGTATTTTCATGCTTCACAGATGCAGGCGGGTCTGGAAAGAATAGACTAGAAGCGGTAAAAGGCCGGTCCACGTGGCTCCTGTCTAACTACACTGAATAAAATGGTCCCGTCGACTCCGACACGCTCAGAAACACGTCCGGTGGACTTTAGCCTTAACCTAACGTTGGGCTCGTGGTGATGTCCCACCCTGGTGTTTGGTTTGAAGTCGGGTGTCACTTCTGTGTTGCAGGTGTTCCACTGCGTCCACTTCGAGTGTCCGGCCCAGCTGGACACGGAGGTCAATGAAGGTAGTCCAGGGCAGGAGTCCCCCGAGGCCGGCTCCGCCTCCCAGCAGCCGCGACCCCCGCGACCTTCACGCACACACAGCCTGCTGCCCTCCCAGCCCTCCCAGCCCTCCCAGCCCTCTTCCTTCCCCTCATCCCCCTCACAACCCCATGATTAAGAACCCCCCCCCCCCCGTTGAAGCTGGTTAGAGGAAAGGAAACCTCAGAACGCCGTTTTGCACAGCCTTCGTCATCCAGACTGCACTGCTACGACGCTGCTAAGGCAATTGTTTCATTGTAATAACCCATGGTCCTTGTTTGCAGTCATAAACATAACAGTAGAGAATTGTACATCCATAGCAGCAGCGTTTAGGGCTCCAGTCTTCCCAGAATTGAAGCAAGGAATGAAGGAAAAAAGGTGTTACTTGGTCAATTAGCCCATACATGTTTTGGTCATGATACTATTCAGCTGCCAGTGCAATAACACTGAAGTTTTTACTCTTCGAAACCTACGTGGACAAGGCTTGATTTGGAGGGCTTGTCCAGAGATGAGGCACACACTGAAATATGGTCACACCACCAAAGAGCAGGAAAAAACGAAGGGTTTCACTCCAGAATGCTGTATATATTTTGGGAATAAGAAAATGCCACCTGAAGTTCATCAGCCAATATTTCAAAGAGATGGATTCTATCTTCAAACACACAACTATTTTTTTAAACAAAGGTCCTAAAAATGACTCCTGACTTTAATAGTAACCAATAATGTGCTTTACGTTAATACCAGCAATCTATCAGAGTAGGGGTCAGTATTTTTCAAGCAGTCGATATCTCATCTTGGAATGAAACCCTTCAGATGTTTGCCAAAGCTGATTGGCCGATGCATCCCATGACATTTGTGTGCAAATAACACTTCATTTTGATTATGTATTTGCAGATTGAGTAGTATTGATCAAGTATTTGTCCAGTCTTTCACAACCAAAAACTAAACCCGTGGTCCTCATCTGGTGTGACTGTTTGATACCTTTTAATTTATGCCTCAAGCAAAACCTCACAAAAAATTAAATTAGACTCAATTAGTGTCATAATTTAGTATTATTACGCACTTGAATAGATTAGCACAAACTATTTGGGAAATTCATTAGCTCTTATGTGTGAGCTGGGGTTGAGGAGCATGGACCAAATGATTTATGCACTGGGGCTTTGAGGAAAAACAAAGTTTCTTTAGATGGTTGAGCAGCTGCTATTGGCACTTTATTTTACACCAGTATACTGAAAAAAAAGGTTGCAGCTTAGGTCTTCTGACATAGAAGTACAATACTGGAGTGCTGGATGTGGTAAACCTCTCTTTTTGTATGTTACAAAACTAATTTAAAGACTTCCGTGCTCTTTGATCTGTCAAGTCTAAATTGTCCATTGCATTGTGTGTTTTGGGAGTTTTGTTTGTTTTTAAACTGTTAAGCTATCAGTGCTGTGGTTTTCATATTTCCTATTCTTTCCTTTTGCATTTTCTTTGCTCTGAAGTTGCACTTTGTGTTATTTGTCTTTGAAAACTTTTTTTTTCTTTATCTTATGATGGAATTACCTGAAACACCCAATGACCCTAGGTTATATCACTGATGTTTCTGTGAAGCTTTCTTTATTCCCATCGACATTTTAGAAGATTGCCCATTAGTTTGAGAATGTCTTCCTTAGTAGTTAACTAGAGAACTGAGTTAGGGCTGTGATCAGGTTAGTGCTGTAGAGAACATTTCCCATCTCTTATCTGACTTCATGTGTATTTGAATAGTTTTACTTAATATATTTAGTTTTGACCATTGATTGCATTTCACTGCCTCTTGTTCAATACATAGCCTATCAACAATGTGATACAGAAACGGTTGACCCTGGTTATTGAAGCTCATCATTGGGTGGTGACACCCGTCTGCCTGCCTGAATCACTACTGTTAAAGCAGTGGCGGTCTCGTTGATGCAAGCAATACAGTGATCTCTATCTTCTGTTAAAGCCCAACAATGGTGATTGATCAGTGACCCTGCATTCATCATGCTCAAGGTAGCGGTGGGCCGGGCAACTTGTTGGGCAATGCTGATGGGCAACGCTGGTCAAGGAGTTGCCTCAGCATTATTCCAGTGATTCCATAGAAACTACTTGCTGCCAGGAAACACTTACATAGACTTTTGGCCCTAAGTCTCAACTAGTATCTTGCAGGGGATATTCCCCATCTGCAAATAATCGCCTTGTTTATCCAACAACAACATGGGGGTTTCAAGCAGGATGGTGGAGTGGAGATGGTGGGATATAATAGGGGCTAAACCCACTTACACTCAGTCTACCCATCTTTTTATTTGAGAAACAGTTGAGTTTACATACCTTTTTAGGCTGATCTTAATCAGTTAAATTCATACTACGTGATTTTCTATTTACATTGGTGGTGTTTGCCTTGTAATGATCACTGACCTGCTTATTGGCCACTACATCACTGATTAGCAGATGTTTTTTTCTATATCTCTGGAAAGTCAGACAAAGGGGCTTGAAGATCACCAAAGTTTAATTTCATCCTGTAACTGAGAGGTTACCAAAACTTTTCATATCAAGGACCACCACAAAGATTTACATTAGCCCAAGATTTTGTCCCTTGGAATCCCGTTTTAGCTGTTAGATATGACTTAAATCTTAAATTAAATGACTATACTACAGCTGGGCAGGTAGGAGTGAGCACAGTGAAACCTATGATCGAAGCAGCCGTCCCTATACATTCTCTCGTGCTTACTTCAAGTCAATTCAGTAACAGTGAAGTTTAAATATTCCTCACTTTTGCCGAGGATTAGAAATAGTTCGTTTTACTGTCAATGAAATTGCATTGAACTCTCTTACTTGCGGCTTTATTTGCATTCATTTTGCTGACCAATATTGACACTATGGTTTGATGGACGCGTTTCCGGCCCCGCATGCTTCGTACCAGCGACGTGTGAATGGGGGTGGTCCGGAACACTTTGAGGGGAAGGCCTCGCACAATCTATTTATTTTTCTTCAAATAAACGTCCCACCTATTTTAACGTCGCCATATTTTTACTTTCCGCCGTGGCGTTGGTCAACCGGCGGTTTCTTTTATGTGTTTTCTTTCGCGTGAAACACTCGGGCCCCCCTCTCTTTTGTTTGTGGGTCGTAGCGTCCGACGGTCCAGCTGATTGCATTGAGTGCCGTTCAATTATTCCAAAACTGAGCCGTTACAACGGACTTCGCGACGGGTTTTGTTCGTCGAAACCGTTCAACTTCCTTACTTCCCCCCCCCCCCAACTTGTGGACTTTAAACGAAGAGGACATATATTTTTGTTAAACTTGATTTTTTTTGTTTCATTGAGCGACCAGGCCCCGGACTCATCCCCAGCCTCGCGTTTCCATATCGGTTTTTGTTGGAAGTCATGGGAGATACTAGTGAACGAAGCAAGCCTCCTAGTCTACCACCCCGGTGTCCCTGCGGATTTTGGGGGTAAGAGTGAAATTTGATTAAATTAAGTACTTAGATTGAGTCGAGAGGTAAAACTGGATGAAATGTGCCCAACGGGTTTAGCTAGTCCAAACCCATTGTTGTTGTTCTGTTGTGCAGGCCGAGGGTGGGGGGTTGGGAAGTTAATAAATACCCCTCTAGCTTGAAAACTGACGGATTTAGCACCGTTTTCTCCGTTTTAAAGCACAATACCGTCGTAGCAAACGGCAGTTATCGTTTTGTAGCCTTGCGATATCGTGTTTTAACGCAATTTGGTAATTCAGGAGATGACGTATCCGAGACAGAGAATGATTTATCACCAGCAGGTTCCTTTTAAACCTGCCCTGTTTTGTCAGTTCCTCGGAAAGAACTAAGTTACCAGGACGGCTAACACGCTGCTTCAGGCTACATCCTTAAACTGAGCTGATCTGAGATCGGCTTTATTTTGCATCCGTTTACATACTCTCTTGTCAAGTGGTGGATGTGTTTCGCATACCGGATGTGATGCAGTTATGTCTCCTATGTAGCCTCATAAGAAAATTATCTTTAATAACCCTATGATACATTTCTAGAAGGATACTATACAAATGCCACAGCAAAACTATAAGTAAGTACAGGAATATTAAAGATACAAACACCACAAGGGGCAATAAGATCACTATAAACTATAAATGAGTATCACACACTATAAGTTCCTATGGAAATATAACAGGAATAGTAGTGATTTTTGTGTGTGTGTGTGTGTGTGTGTGTGTGTGTGTGTTAGGGCGATGACAGCCAACACAGCCTACTGCTCTTGCAAAATACAGTCAAGGAGATAATGAATCTTCCTATTGTGAGGTATTATCAAAGCAGAGCATTATCATATGACATGGCATTTGATTACCCCCCCACCCTTCATTATTTTGTGGTGTCCAATAAGCAAACTGGAAGCGGTATCCCACCTGTCAGCGTCAGGTGACACAAATGGCAGCATTATGCTTACGGCCCTGCCTCAGAAGAACACCTGGCCCCAGGCTTCTGGCTGCCCGACACAGGGTCTTAAATCATGTTATTGAAACTCCAGGCCTTTTAAAAGGTCTCGGTCAAACACAGTGTTAAGTGTGAAATTCAGTTTTAGAGATGTAGAGACTTATGTTTCCTATGTGGTGAATGCAACCCCTGTCTCTAACCCCCCGGCTGTCCGCCATATTCTCCCCTCGCACCGAATACAGATATTTCTTGGTGATTTTAGCGATATTGTGGTAGAGAGTGTAAGGGCTATGGTTTGCTTTCTGTTCTCTCTTCATTTGTCATCTCTTACCTCCATTTGTTTGTGTCTTTTTTTTACCACTCTGATGTTTTTTTGACAGTTGACTTTGCTGAGCCCCCCTCTTTTAGTCGGCTTACTTGAGTACTCTCATTACAGTATCACCTGTATTGGTGGGTGGGGTCACAGTACCCCTCCACTACCCCATAACTACGTGACTCATGGTTGTGGTTACCTCATCGTATTAGCTGATCATCTGACTTCATTGAAATGCATCTTTGTGTCACTGATTCCAGGAAAGGGGATTTTCGGGGGGAGCTTTTGTCGGGCCCTGTTTCAAGTCACCATATCTGGATAAATTCAAGCTATCATTTTGGCGTAGCATTGTTTTATAAGAGTACATTTTGGTGCTGATACAAAACAATTAATATATTACTTAAGGCTTATATTTGGATGTTGAGTAGTGCAGCAGAATCTCATCAAAGCTAGCTGCCTTTGGTGAATAGTGTTGTCACGCCTCCAGGGGGCGTATAGGTGCAGCTGTCATGTAGATTGGAATAGTTTTAAAGAAGGGGGGTTTGAATAGACAGAGCTGCTGTCTGGCTCTTGACGGAGGACTGCAGCAGTCAGGGCAATACTCAACCAGGCCAAACAGCTGAAAACATTCAACCACGTCAAACAGTCCTCCACGTCTTGAAGTGTCAAGTCAAGTTTATTTATATAGCCCTTAATCACAAACCAGCCTAATTAGGACAAGCTCACAGACAATCAGATTTATGACAATCAGTTATCAATTCTAAATCAAATATGACAATTGTGGTGTCTACAGAATATGATCAGTACAAAAGCACATAAAGACAGTAACAGGATTATGGATTGAAAGGATTTAATAGAGAGGACATAGCAAGCCTAACTAATCTGCCTACGGTAGCCTTACCTAGCCGCCACCATCAGCCTCTATGAAGACAACGAAAAACTCCCCTAAACACCTTGGGCGGGGCAATTCAAAGAGGCTCCTCCCACCAGGACGGCTGGGCGTGCATTAGATGACAAGACAAATGTAGTACGGCCATATAGTTCTGTTGATCAAGTTCAATAGAATGGGTCAGTGCCCATGGTCAGCCTGTATGTAATGCAGACCATGTGGGTCAGTGTCCTCAGGGGGCTGAATAGATTGAGATAGATCTGGTGATGAAATCCTGCCTCTCATGACAGGCAAGTCTGGGACCACAAACCACTTTGGCGTGGCCAATATTAGCACTCTATATCCACTAGGGGCCAGCACCCATGTTGTAGATCAGCCAGGGTCTAGCACCCATGTTGTAGATCGGCCAGGGTCTAGCACCCATGTCCTAGATCGGCCAGGGTCTAGCACCCACGTCCCAGATCGGCCAGGGTCTAGTACCCACGTCCCAGATCGGCCAGGGTCTAGCACCCACGTCCCAGATCGGCCAGGGTCTAGTACCCACGTCCCAGATCGGCCAGGGTCTAGCACCCACGTCCCAGATCGGCCAGGGTCTGGCACCCACGTCCCAGATCGGCCAGGGTCTGGCACCCACGTCCCAGGTCGGCCAGGGTCTAGCATCCAGATCCCAGATCGGCCAGAGTCTAGCATCCAGATCCACCTCCAGGGAGAGTCACTGTTGATGGCAGGATGGAGGAGGGAAGACCCACATACAGCCACACTGAACACTGACCACACACCAGCAGACACACTGAGCCATTTACGTTCACTCAGACTAACAGGGAGCGAGTGGGTTGCAGTGATGTGGTTGGGTCAAGAGCCCCAGGCTGGTATCCATCGGTCAATATCTACACTGAGTCCAAGCTAATGTAACGAGATTGTGTCTATCCAGACGAAATCAAAGTATACAATAAAGTAAGTATACAATCTAAAATTTGGTTGCCAAATATGATTTTGAAGTGACATATTACAAGATCAGTATTGGAGTCTCCAGTCTTGAAACCGTGATAACACTACGGGATAATCTGACCAGGCGTCAGGCCAGACCCCCCTCATCCCAGGATGGTCCAGTCAGGCTTAGAATCAGAGTTAAAATGGTCTAGTGTGACCTAGCCTTTAGCCTTGTAGATAGGCCTAGAACACTTCCAAGTCCTTTACCATGTTAAAACACTGTATGCTTTGGTCACATAGCTCCTGTAGGCACAATGATCTGAATGGCCCACGGAGTGCTAGGCTCTGTGCTATTGACAGGGCTCACAGCGAACAGAGATGGTCCAGCCTAATGCATTGTTTTGCTATTAAAGTGAATGTGGAAGAGAGGTCCAGAAGGTGAGGGACAGACATACTACCTACCTCTGGGACCGGTGAAATAAATCACTGAGGAAACCAGGAATATATGAAGAGTCCATTTCTAAGAACGCTGTCTGTCCAGTTTGGAAAAGACGATCTTGACCTAGCCTGTAAAAGTCTGATCATTTTGTCAACCACACACTTAAATTAGCCACTGTGGCTGGACAGACAAAGAAAAGAGCGCCACCTACAGGAACTCAAACTCCATCAACAGAAGATCCAAGGAGACGTCAGTGTTTGACAGATGTCCTCTGGGAATTGCAGTACAAAAAACAAAAATAGAGGAACTTTCAGTCATTTTGTAAGAATAGGAGTTACCTTTTTCAGATGGTGGATGTTTCGAGCAGAAGTTGCACAGAGCGGTGAGCTTGGTTGAAATTGTTTGGTAATGTAGGCTGTATTGACATTAGTGCAGAGACAACAACACACATTGACACGCAAGGACACTGGAACCTCACATACTGCACAAAGAGTGGTGCAGGACATACGATGGATAGACTAGAGCTGCACAAATCATGAAAAAATAACGACTGCTGCAGTTTCAAAATCACAAGAGGCTGCAATATAGTAGAGGATACAGTATGTATCACTCTACAGTATATCACTCCACAAATACATAATCAACATTTCAGGCACCCTCACATACAGTGTGGTTTTGGTTCTAAGATCGAGGCTCTGATGGGTTGAAACAGGCAGCATTAGTTAGGTGAAAGTTGATTTGCACATCTGTAATCATTAGTCATGTAGTTGGCAGTTGCAGCCGTGACTGTTTCTTGACGAATTGTCACGAGCACCCACTCCATTAACCGGCTGTTCGCTTGTTGGGGTTTTAGGGGGGTTTGTTTTTTTAGTTTATCAGTTGGTTTTAAAGGTTATCTACAACATTTCAAGAGTTATTTAGTTGACCTCTGGCATCAGAACAGAACAGTTTATTCTACTACATTACAGGTTAATTGATATAAGGAAACTACTAACTGTATGGTTCTGAAATATGTCCAAAAACGTTCAACAAAAATTACAGAAATGTGTATATCTTATTGCTTATACAACAGAGTGCTGCCAGGTGATTTCAACAAAATCTATTGCTTTGTTTGATATAAGATGGCTCGTGTTTATGGTTTTATTATGAGGATTATTATGAAATCACCTAGCTGCTAGTAAACCAGTGGCGGTCTTGTTTAACTACCACCGGCTCACTATAGGATTTGTCTGTTGTTGATGACAGCCTTATGCTGCATTCCAGAGATGGAGATGAGAAATGCAGTCAAACGACACTTCAAGTTGGACTTCCAAGTAGGAAACTCAGGCATGATTTCTCAACCCTGAGGTTCCCAGGTTACCTGATGTCACGTCAACATGTAATACCATCTTTAGAATCTTCAGAATACACTTAAGTTTGATTTTCAGCATCACATGGCCTTAAAGCTATCACAGCACCAGTGGTAAATGGTAAACGCATGAATAAATATGAAATGTATTACGCTAACTGGCCAGTCAACGTTGTCAAATACCATTGACATAACATCAGCAGTTGCATGGGGAATATTATTTTACATTGTGTAAAGGAAATCTCGCGGGTGTCCATGTTTCTCCCCTGGTTTTCCCAAGCTGGACCACTGGAACGCACAGAGGTTGCAATTATGAACTGTAAGATGGGAATTTCCGACTCCCGTCTTGGAATGAAACGCAGCATTACTTTTTGTTCATCCCCAACCCACAAATGGACCACACTCCCTTGGCAGTCAGAGAAGAGATCAGAAGGCAGCAGCAGTTGGCCTGTTGCTCGTTCCCTGCAGTAAAATAATCAACTTTATTACAACCGTATGCGCCGTCTTTCAAGTAATTTCTCTCTCCATTCAGGGGGAGGCTGTGAGTCAGCAAAATAAATCCAACCAAAATATTGACTGTAAAATATTTTCAGCCAAGATTACATAGATAATTGTTGTATTCTCCTCCATCATATTGATTTCGCTTTTTTTCTTCCATGGTGTCATCTTAGAGTCAAAGCCAGCATACCTGGGCTGATATCGGTGTCAAAGGCAACAGTTTGGTTTTGTGACAACACTCGGACTAAGTAGGTTGGGTGTTAGGAGAAGGGGTGTTCAAGACATTTGGGGCAGGCTAGCTTATCCTAAGTGTTCCTTCCTCCATCCAGTCACTTGAGTTTTGACTCTCTTTCCTGTCTCCTCAGGTCCAGTAAAACCATGAACCTCTGCTCCAAATGTTTTGCTGGTAAGTGGCCAACACGTATTTCTTAAAGGAAAAATCCACCCTAAAACACTGTTAAAAAGCAGCTATTTGCAATGTACCACCAACTGGCTAAAGTAGTAGAGATATTTCCAGCTGCTACAACGGAGTTTGAGATCAGAAAATGTTTCATGGATCTAAACCATCAACGGTAACCGTCAGGTTTTGGTGTCAGCCAATCAGAATCAAAGAGCAAGGGCTTCTTTCTAGACTGACGATCAACAATCATACAGGAGAAATCCATCAGAGGAGAGAGAGACCAATTTCTCCACCAGGAGTACCAACAGAACCCCCTTCTCTGGGGATTAATGAACGGAATTCTGGGAAATGTAGGAAATCACTAACTCAAGTAGAAGTAGATGAGGCAGGTTGAAGGAAAGTGGATACACCAAAAACTTCATCACAAAATAACTCCTGGAATCCATTGAACATGTGATGATATTTAACAGTGTGAGGATCTGAGGTTGGATTTTTCCTTTAATGATGAGATGAAGATCTACTTTATTTATCTGAGGGAAACCCGCGTCATGCTGGAGCAGAGAATTTAGAGAAACATACACCAGAATGGCAGTACACTCAACAGACAGCAGCAATATCAAGGATCATAGAAGCTCGTAGCTATCATTGTTCACTAGGCACTTGTCACTTATCATCGGGGGAAAAGATTTCTACATTTGTCTTTTCTCTAAAGTTGCTTCTTGGCATTCCCTTTTGAAAGCCATTTTAGGGAAAGAAGGACAATTAAATGGTTTCTCTCCAAAATGAGATATCCACCATTTGGTAAAAATATATTCCTACACTTGATTAATGATTATTGGCATGAAGGAAAAGCACATTTTGTGTTACCATTAAAGTTATCAATGACCTTAAGAGCTTTGCTTCCACAGTAGTCGTGTTTTTGAGGCTTGAGGTATCTGTGCGTTTCAAATACAGACTAATGAATTCTAGGTTCCAACATCTTTCCAAAATGGATGTATAACCTTTTGGTATGAAGCCCCTTGAATGTAGAACCTTTTTTGCCTTCTCAATATGACAAGTGTCTTGCAAAGAAGAATGACCAATTAAAAATTTAAAATGTCAAGTTATGCCTGTAACATTTCTCATTGACTTCTGTAGTCTGTTTTTGAAGGATGGGTTGAGGGTGTGCTGGAGCCCTGGCGGTGGCCATGGCAACCAGCGAACATGGCAGACAGTGAGGACCTAAAGGCCCCGATCAGAGTCTAGCATCACAGACAGCAGCAGCGCTCAGAATAGATTCAATACACATGAGTATGAGCAGAAATGGGTTAGCCCACGTGTGGATGGGAAGCTGAAAACTGGGCTGACTGCTGTCCGGTCCCATCAGGACGTCAAGCTGTGGGAGAGCAGCAGGGCGGAGGACGGAGTAGCGAGACGGTCCTCTAACTGGAGGAGTCTGGTTCAAGCCTCCGTGTTGGAAAGCATCCTCGAGCAAGACACTAAATTCCTCTGATTCCTGTTCTGTAGCTGACTCTGACCTGTTCTCTGACATTATTATTATTGTCTTCATATTAAAGGACCACACAGACTTTTTGGGAAATTGGCTCGTTGGTCAACTTAACCGTTACTCTTGTGTCTGTGGTCGATATCTCTGTACTCTGCACATGCTAACCCGTTAGCATACAGTATGTTAAGTGACCATAAGCAACTAGCGTTATCTAAAGTAAGAAGGTAGACTGGTGGAGAAGTGTACGTACCCAACACCAGAATTTAATTTGGGCAAAAGGGGGGGAAAAGTAGACATGATGGGAGTCTTGTCTCTATTGCAGCCCCACTTTGTGATGTAGCCTGGTGAGACGGGTGTGTCTTGCCTAGTGCAGTATGTTAAAAATCAATGTATGTTGACCTGCCTGTCCTGCTGCGTTGGTCATACAGCTTCTGTAGCTGTAGTTACAGTGGTATGAATACCCTATCTTTTTCCCCACACTTGGAATTGCTACAGAACAAAACTTTATTATTGCCGATGTTTTGACCAGCAGGCTGCGTTCATCAGGGTGTCCCATTTCAACAGGCCCGCCCATCGAGATATCAGTAATAAGAAAAGCTTTTTCTGTATCGGAGTTTGAGGTGTGCAGCTGTACTGTAAAGATGTCTGTACTGCAAACCGTAAACGGGCATCTTAGATTGAGTGGTGCGATTCTCCCTTCTCAAATAGTGTCCTCAGTCTCTTTCTGTGTCGTCTCTCGCTTCCTCTCCTCCTCCCTCTCTCTCTATCTATATCTGTCCTATTTCTATATTTCTGTCTCGGCTCGCTTACTTGCTGTCCTCGGCCACAGATATCCAGAAGGAACAACCAGGGGACGACTGCACCTCCAAGCCTATCCAAAGCACTGGGAGTAGCCAATCGCCCGTCTTCAGTAGCGAGACAAGCAGTAGCAGTAGCCAATCCCTATCGTCGTCGCCGCCGCCCACTAGCTCTGAGCAGCCGTCAGCCGAAGAGCCCTCGCCCACATTTCCCAGCATGAGGGAAGGTAAGACATGACGGCCTACGCTTTCCATTTAGGAAGTTTTCTTTACTGATATCGACACTGAAAAAACTCATCACACCATAACATGACATTTAATGCTGTGTTCCATCTTGAAATCTTCTTAAAATAAGTGGGTAAAAATAATAATTGGGTTAAAAAACGAAGGTGTTGTTGAGAACCACTGCTCTACCTCAGCTGTGTTAGCTCCTGGGTTAAATCACATAATTCTCATTTTTCTTTTCACCTCCTTGGTACCAGATGTAGAGAATGTTCTGCCCAAGTATAGAGGAGGGGAAATGCAGGAAAGAAAGCTCTGGGGTGATTCAGTCCAACGGCCATCCCTGGGTACTTAGGAACCGTCATCTTCAGCATGGTGTAGCAGAATCACTCTAATTGGCAATTACAATGAAAATACAGGAATTTGTGATCTCGGTGCAGAGACATTGTAGGCCATTGTGGTCAGGCCAGGGCTGCTGATGGTCTGGTTGGTGCATAGATACACATGGACGACCCAAGGCACTTACAGGGTGCAGCTAATTGGCAAGCGAAGCTACCAGTTAGGATTACATGGTTCTCACTGCCGTTGACAGTGGGGACTGATAGATATGTAAAAGTTGCCATGGCCAGCAAAAATTTAGATTTGGTTCACTAACGAGCTACAAGGAGGATGGATACCTCGTTTTATCATTTTCTCCTTTTGTCCATCTGTCTCTTTGTCTCTTTGGGCACCATGTTGCTTTCACCTGTCTAGAACTAAAAAAGGGCTTCAAACATGACAATATTCCCAATAACATCAACATTTGTTTTCAGTACGAGTTGACATGGAATTGAAATGACTTGGTTATGGTTGATTACTTGATCAATAGACGTCACTTCTATTCTATGTGATGCAGAATTAAATTATGTTGACACGATTTATGTCATGTAAATGACGGGTTACTTTCCAAACGCCACGTATCCATTTTGACGAAAAACATGTCACTCGTGATTCAGGGCTGCAAAATTACAGCATTCACAAAAAATGTTTAATGTTTTAGCTGTAAAGGTGTTACACGGACTCATGACCTCAATAATATCCCACCATGGTGTTCACGGCAATGCAATCATTTTGGACAAGCATGCAAATATGTCTTCATTTTCCATCTGCAGGTGTATCATGCACAGAAACAGCCCAAGGCACACTCTGCACGCCCACAAAACGTCCTCGTGAATCAGGTACAGTCGGCTTCTCCTTCCTCCGAGTCGCTCTGCGTGATTTGTCCCACTTTGAGTCCTAACTCTCATCCCCGGTTTCTCCTCAGCCTCGGGGCTGGAGAGCGAGGCGACGCCGGAGAAACGACCAAGGACGGAAGAGAAGGAGGCGGGCGGCGAGGAGGCCCGCGGGGGACCCAAGCAGAAAAACCGCCGGCGTTGCTACCGATGCCAAACTAAACTAGAGCTGGTACAGCAGGAACTGGGCTCCTGTCGCTGTGGTCAGTACAGATCAGCGCTATACTCTAAACAGGTTTGCAGCAGCTCATTTCACTGACTAGTTCCTCCTCTGTGGTTGAAGATGTGCTAATCGGTGAAATCGGCTGCTGTAGTGTTTGGTTGGGATGAAACCCTGCAGCCTCTTGGTGGAGAACCACTGCTGCATGTAACTCGTAGTGTTTTTGTTTTGTTCATCGACCTTTTTCTGTTTGCCGATAAGCAAAGCGGCAGTAACCCACCAGAATCTGCAGTGCAGTCTGGCGTGATGTTTTCTCCCTTCCAAATAGAGAAAGGAAGAACTGCCCTACCTCCCTAACCTCTCCCCTTTCCTCTCCCAGGCTACGTCTTCTGCATGCTTCACCGTCTACCCGAGCAGCACGACTGTCTGTTTGACCATCTGGGCCGTGGCCGCGAGGAAGCCGTCCTCAAGATGGTGAAGCTGGACCGCAAGGTGGGCCGCTCGTGCCAACGCATCGGGGAGGAGTGCTCCTGATTGGCCACGCTGTGCCCGGCCGTCCAATCAGAGATGAGGCGCTTAAAAGGAGGAGGTGGAGGGGAGCAAGGAGAGACGAAAGATGGGGTGATGGGTGGGCGGGAGGGAGGGAGTGGGGGGGGGGGGGGGGTGGGAGGGAGGGAGGGAGGGGAGAAGGTGGAGGGAAGGAGTATGATTGCAACAGCCTGCATTTGACCCTACAATTCTGGATCTGAGCTTGACACAGCCCTGTTGACGTCTGTTTGGACTCTACTTGGACGAAGCTGCTCGGGGCCGTCGGACCCGCGGAGCCACATTCAGTATCGCATGTTCTCGCACACAGCCTTAACTCCCACAGTCTTCAGAGAGGACGCCGTCGAGAAGGGATCCAGTCAAGCCGTACATCCTGCCACGGTTTCCTCCTCTTCGCCGGCGCTCCTCGGTTCCTGACAGGAAGTTCTGAAAGATGAACTGTTGTAACGTTCATCTGACGACCTGTTTCTCTCAGCTGGATTCTCAGTTGACAGCAGCTGTTTTGGGTTTGTTTTTTGTTTGTTTTCATTTTGCGGTCGCGGGCGAGGGGATCCAGCTCTATCCCATGACCACTCCTCAGGTTGTCATCAAGGGGTTGGAGTATCAAACCTGTAACCCCCCCCACCCCCCACCCCCCACCCTCTCCTCTACGTCACCCACCGTTATGGTTCGTGCACGGTATCGCTAATGGTGTTTTGCTCGTTCACGATACCAGTAACGGTGCGTTTGTGCAGGTATGAGCGTGCCATCTTGGAACGTGAGGTGGTGGAAGGATGCTGTCGTCTGGTTTGGTTTTCGCGCGGCCATCATGGTGATTAGCTCCGTTTCTACGGCTCAGCCACGGACAATACAGCCAAGCCCTGCCTCTGCTCACATGGACCAGAGACAACTAAGAACTAATAGACCAGAGTCCCTCAGATAAACCTCTGTGTAGCAGATCCTCTTCTCCCTCTTCCCCTCCTTTTCTCCATTTACTGAGTGGTACTGTTGTGTTGAAACATGAAGGGGAGTTCTGCTCCAAGATGCCCGATATCCATTTATTGACCTGAAGTTCATCAGTCAGTATCTCTCTAACGTAGAGGATCATTAAGTTACCTACTACCTTTGAAGTAGGACCGTAGCTTCACAGGCAGGAGGCAAATGGTGGATATCTCATTTTGGAACACGACTCTTCAAATGCTTTTCTTCTTTGACAAAAATTCACTGCTGCCTCGGACAATGTTGTTTATACTGGTGAACATTCGCTACTGTCTCCAATAGCCAAAGACAGAGAGAAGAGTTTGCCCCGCCCACTAATCTGTGATGTCACCAGCCTAACGTTGGTCCATTTGGTGACTTTAACGACACCTTAAGTACCACCGAGGTTTGGAGTTGACGCCAGCCACCGGCCAAATGCTGGTGAATCTTGGCTGTGGCTGGTAGGTCGACTCTACCACTTTGGCAAGTGACAACTATCATTTAGAGGTTTGGCTGGTAAAATGGTGACAGTAGCTGGTGGATCTTGGGATGTATGAGCCGTTGTGGCCAGTGGATGAGAAAGCCATCCTGTCGATATCTGGAGAAGATGGAACGGTTGACTGTTAGTTGATCTATTGTAAAGGAAGGTTAGTAATACTAAACCTCATTTATTGGGCTCCCATCCCAGTCCTCCATTTATTGATATCCTGATGACATCACAGATTGATCACAGTGGCTCCCCGGTGTCTAATGATGACTCAACTGTTCTTGGCTGCAGCAATAACAGGAATTCTTAAACTGAGTGGTTCCCCCCCCCCCTCCCCCTTATCAGCCTACACAGTGTGACTGCTTGGACTTTGTGCTGTGCATACTGTGCATACTGTTTGGTTCCACGTCTCTCTTCCTTCTACTCTTAAAGGGGTATTTTGCTGAAATTAACTTTCCCGTTGTCATTCTGCAAAAGTTGACATTTTCCTGCGAATTTTTCCATTTTTTTTTTGCTGTAGACATATTAAACATTTAAAATGACGAAAATAAGTTGTATTTGTTTCATGTAGGTACGGTGACACCATTTATTTTATTCAGATTTAGAACTCTTAAAACAGCAGGTTTATTTTTTTAAATTGTAGTAAAATAAGTCTACTTTTGCAAAATAACCACCTAAAAGTTGTTTTGTGTGGAGAGCCCCTATAATCAATGATACCACTTAACTATGCTAATCCTCACCCCCCCCCCCCCCCTCCCTCCTCCACCCCCACCCCACCCCTCCTCACCCCCACACCACCACCACCCTTCTTCTCCAGTGAGAACACAGCAAAGGATAAAGGGAGTATTGTTTAGAGTTTGGAGAAAAATCGTGGCTGGTTCTTATTTTGAAATTTTGAAAAACCTGTTCCTTTTTTTTTTTTTTTTTTTTTTTTTGAGTGCTAATGAGAAATGGAAGAAATGGAATAACTTTCTGTACCTTTTAAAGAAAAAAATTATTTAACCATATATCAGTTTGAGTTACTTACATCCTAGTATAGAGTGACATATTTAGTTAAATGTATAAAAAAGAACATAATTCTGTCCTATTTTCTCCTTTAATTTTATCGTGTTCCATTTTCTGCTGAGGAAAAATAAACTGGATTAGAGGATGTGGAGTGTGTGTGACTGTGTGTTTATTTGTTTGCTGTTCCAGGCTAATATTTAGTTACATTTGTCTCTTAGGAAATCGACCATGAACAGAATTCCTGCATTGGATTTGGTTTGAGGACTTAAGATGTAAAGGTTTGGGATTTCATTTTGTCAGCTACTTGGGGAAATAACCAATCACCACTTGGTAGTCCAGTTCTAAAACTCTTTTCTTGTACAAGCTTGCAAATGTTGACGCCAGATTTTCAGCCATTTCTGCTTTGTTAGATATTCTGCAGTCCAGAGAAAGCGAGGGCAGACACACCGGTCCAATTTGGACCAAACCTAAAGGGATGATGCATTTTGGCACTGTGTTCTGAAGGAGATCAAACGTATTGGCCTGACGGGGACGCCTGTAATGAATGAATAATGTGCCACAAGGACGATACGCAGGAAAGGAAAGAGATGCATGAACTAAACCGAGAGGGCAGGCTGCTTCCCAACCGCAGGAGGAAACCAGCTGAACACGGAGGCCGGCGATGATAAACACAAGTACACAAATACAAAGCAACATGTCACTCAGCCTGCTGCCTGACAGTAGAGGCTGTCAGGAGATGAGGACCATGTTGATCTAACAGCAGGCGCCCTGTAACTGGAAGGTCACAGGTTTGATCCCTGCAATAGCCATGCATTGTGCTGAAGTGTCTTTGAGCAAGGCACTGAAGCTGCTGGTTTGTTGTAAGTTGTAATGCATCATAACCCAGTTGATGGTCTGGTTACCTCTATCAGCAGACCAGATCTGAGCAGCATCCAAGTAGGCATTGCAAATATTCCAAATGTATTTATCTGTTAATCTGTTCCCTCCCCACAGCTGCTTTCATTGGTAGATGAAGCAAGGCAGCAGAGATGTTGATTGGCTGTTGATTTTGTAGGCGGGGCTTACAGCTTCAGTATACATATAAATATTCCATTGAGTTTCGTAAGAAGTTCACATTCATTAAGAATGGAAGGTGGATTGTTATAGTCAGATGGGATTGAAATGAAGTAAAACGATCACTGACCTCATGACGTATTGATGTCAGATTAAGTTTTTTATTGGTATACTTTTGAAAAGACCAACAAATCAATGGGTAAGTAACATTTCTATAACTTCATGAGGAACAAAGTCCTAATCTGAAATAGAAAGACACACTTGTTAAATTGTTGAAAGAAGAATTTTGCCAAACTACACTTGTTGGTGAGTAAGTTTTATTCAATCTGTAAACCTGGATAATATTTCTATTGAACAATGTGGATGGGAGTCATAACGTTTTGATCCCACAGGATTTATCAACCTCTTGAAAAGAAAACAACTAACACAAACACTCGCAAACTAACTGATAGCACAACATTATAACAACGTATGACACGTTGAAGGATAGCCGGTTTTTAGATAATTGATGAACTTCATTTGTTTTTCTTTCCTTTATACCAAAGAGTCGATATTCAGCGTGAACTCAGTGAACTCTTCCTGTAGACGGTAAAGGAACTTCCTGGAGTGTGAGGAGGTTGCCATGCCATGCGTGAAGCATTTTAACAAAGAGTATCACAGGATACACAGTTAAGAACAAGAGAGAACAAACGCATCGTGTGTGTGTGTGTGTGTGTGTGTGTGTGTGTGTGTGTGTGTGTGTGTGTGTGTGTGTGTGTGTGTGAGATATGAATGAAAATGTCTTGGAAAATCTTGGAAGTCACGCTACATCGGTTTTGAGCATTTGCTTCCTAGAAGACAGTAAAATGTTAGTGTTAGTTTTCATTTTAAGCCAATGAGGAGAATAGGAATGCTTCCACTGGCTTTACACTTGGGTTGCGTCTCACCTGGGTCATGAGGTTACGACCCAACATGTTGGACAACAATATCCCCTTACTTAAGTTGCTTCTTCTTCGTAACCCTACAAACCGGCTGAGGAACGCTGCTCTAGAGAACCAGCTGACTTATCAGTAGAAACAGACGTCTGGACTCGGTCGGATAAAGACTCCCCCCTTAAGGAACCTCCCTTCTTTCTCTTGTTTAGTGAAGGGTTTTCCTCATCTCACCCACACAGTTCTCTCAGTTCACTAGTTTTTGTCAGATGAATGTGCAACCAAACTAACCCTAGACCTGAAACCTTGAGGACTCACTCTCAAAGCTGATCTGAATTTATTCAATTTAATTTACAAACTCAACATGTCATTTCAGTATGGCGCCCCCTGTTGAAACACTGCTACCCCACCACTGGCTTTGTTTACATAGGGATTTACTGGATTGAAATTTACTGTCTGAGCTTTTGGAACAAGAGCTGGCTGTCTGTGGCGGATGAAAATGAATGTGTTCTGAAGCTGTCAAATTTAAACAGACCTTTATTTTGAGTTCTAAAACAAACCTTACACTGGATCCTTTTAATTCCCTTGCCTTATTAAACCATATTTTCTTTTCCAGAGCAGATTTATGGCATTTTGGCATTAAACTCTCCTTTTCCAAATGGTGCTATGGAGGAGAAGAGAGTCAAGAGGAGTAGATGAAAATTCAACTTCATCAGAAGTGCTCTGCTAGTGGCAGATGAAGGACTGAAAAGAAAGCATTTATCATGTTAAGTCTCAACATGTTTTTTTCATTCCTCAGATAATGTGGATGTGGCCGGGCAATGTGCCCAAACGATCTTCACAGGGTTGAAGGATGGGATTGAAGCCATCAACTGCATCACTGTCACCATCTTGAACAGAGACTCTGCAAAGCATGACTTCCACAAGAAAATCCAAGCTGATGTGGAGAAGGCAAAGACGTTCTTCGAGGAGTCGGACGAAGCGGCGAACCAACTGCTAGAAATGGTAGATGAACTCTACGAGGGCCTCGTCAGCGACACCCAAACCTTTAAAGAGGAGGCAAAACACAACGAGGCAGCTCTGAGTCAACTGAGAGAGGAGAAGGAGACAAACAAACACTTGTTACGGAGGAATAGGGAAGCTTTGGAAAGTTATCAAGAACAGTGGGAGTCCAAGGCAAGGGAAGAGAAGCAAAATAATTTAGAAGATGAGATTGTTGCTGAAGAAACTCGGAACGTGATTCCCATGATTGGTGCATTAGTAGGATGGATCCCAGGTACGTGACAAGATGTTGAGATGTTCACTTACTCCTGGTTGCAAAAATGTATGGCCTGCTGAAATACCCAACGTGAAGCCCTTGATGCAGAGCCACATTGGGCAGGGCATGACCTTCTGGCTTGGGCTAGACTGGTCAAGCCCCGCCCATGACGCGTTTTCATTGGTCTAGCAAGGCCATGCCCAACGTCAAAGCTACCAGGCTTAACGGGAAGGAGT
This sequence comes from Hoplostethus atlanticus, assembly GCA_034670405.1. Classification (NCBI taxonomy): domain Eukaryota; kingdom Metazoa; phylum Chordata; class Actinopteri; order Trachichthyiformes; family Trachichthyidae; genus Hoplostethus; species Hoplostethus atlanticus. Next base: position 389,556 of record JAXDDX010000218.1, read on the forward strand.
TAATCAGTTTATGACTGATTGGAAAATATCTGGCAGCATGAAACACCTAGGTTACACAATTATGTGTAATGTGCAACAAATGAAAGAGTTTCCATGAAAGAATCAAAGCCTTGCTCAAGGGCTCAAGGGAACCTCAATGGTAGTTGCTGAGGGAGGGTAGAGCATTCCTCATTGTCTTTCCCTTCACAGACTGTGTACGTTTACATGAACACTAATAATTTGATCTCAACCCGATCAAGACAATACTCAATACTATTGAAATTGTCATGTAAGCGCCTTTATCTGATTCTCCTGATCGGAGTAAGCATGACCCGGTTAACACCCCTCGAGTTCTGCTCAATCTTTCCATTTATTAGGTGATGTAAACGTTGCAGTTCTGGTCTCATTTTGTTGATTGGTGGTGTATTAATATACCTGTGGACAACTGGTCAAATGTAAACAACATGACGTCACGCTGAGATATTTCTAGCAGCTCCAACCGAGTTTGATATCAGAAAATGTCTCATGGATCTAAACCATCAACGGTAACCGTCAGGTTTTGGTGTCAGCCAATCAGAATCAAAGAGCAAGGGCTTCTTTCTAGACCGACGATCAACAATCATACAGGAGAAATCCATCAGAGGAGAGAGAGACCAATTTCTACACCGACAGTAGATAGACCAGAATGCAATGCAGTAGCCAGGATAGACCAGAATGCAATGCAGTAGCCAAGATAGACCAAAAGCAGAAGTAAACAAAGCAGGTTGAGGGAAAGTGGATACACCCAAACAGTAAATTACAACACTTAATATCTAACAGTTTAGTATCCGAGGGGGGATTTTTCCTTTAACCGAAAATGTTTGTTTGTCGCAGGATTGTTAGGCTGGGCCGCGGCGGGCATGGTGGCCTCCATGACCTTATCTAGAGAAGGCATGGTGGCCTCCAGGACCTTATCTAGAGAAGCCTCCAAGACCGCCGCACAAATTGCCAAATGCGAGCAGAAGATGGGCAAGTACAAGAGGAAGATCTCCGAAAACAAGAAAGACATCAAAGAGAACAGAAAGTCTATCACTGACATCAAAGAAAGTTTGGAGGACATCCAGGAGCAAATCAGGTATCTCCGTAAGCAGCGCAACACCATAGCCGAGTTCCAGCGCATGCTGAGGGAGGCGGTGAACCTGCTGGACCGCATCGCCGGCAGGCTCACGGTCATGGAGTTTCACACCAGGCGGTCGGCCAAGATGGAAGCTGTGGTCAAACTCCTGGGGAGTGTGATAACGCTGATCGAGGAGATCCCGGGGGTCGAGGCCCTTCACGATAAAGGAATGAGAAGGTTGATTCAAAGACTGAGGAGGAATTACACCAAGATCGAAGTCGCAGAACTCTAGGCGCCGTAAGAGTCACTCGGCCATGACACATCCTTTATCAATACAACACGCAACACGAAGGAGATTTAGATCTGAGATGATTGTTTCCAGATACGCCATAGATGATAAAGAAGACAGAAAGAAGAAAGACAAACTATGTGGTTGAAACAAGGAAACGGATCAGAACTCAAGTCAGAGGATGATAGTACCAAAACAACAATACATGAATGTCATGTAAGGGAAATAAAATAGTGATCAGGGAAGTGACGTCGCACAACCAAACACTAGATGGCGCAATAAAACAAGACATGGTTTCTCTTCATCTTCTCTCTCTCAGGATTATATAGGGGTGTTTTTCATGTTCCATGTGATAATAAAAGCAGTAGTAGATGTTGGTGTGTATATTGTGTGTATGGTGTGTATTGATCCTCGAGGGCTCACTGGCTCTTTTCTGTTCTGTTCATTTCTCTTCTCTTCAGTATTGATGGTCAAAGGTCTTCGTTCAACCGTCTCCATACATTACTTAGTGAATCAAATGGCACAAACTCTCTATTCTGTTGTCTTCTATTCTATTAATACTTCTATTTTATTCTCATGTGATCTCTTCTCTGCTATTCTCCGCTATTCTATTCTATTCTATTCTATTCTATTCTGATAGAGTATAGTACTAATAGTTGGTCTGGGGGTGTCGGCAGGTGGAGCTCCATCCATTCCCATAGAAACCGACAGGAAGGTCCTGGACTCCCCAACAAAACAGTGGTGTAGATCCTGACTGGGTTCACACGCACGCGGGCACACACGCACACACACACACACACACACACACAGAGAGAGAGAGAGAGAGAGAGAGAAAGCTGTCAGCCGTGTCAGAGAGAAACGGGAGCTTCTGTGAGTTGAGCGCTGAGAGAAAGAGAGAGAGAGAGAGAGAGGGGGGGGAGAGAGGGAGAGAGAGACAGAGCTCTGTAGTCTGTTTGTACCGTCAACCGGACCGGACCGACTTTTTTTTTTCCTCTATAAAATGGGATATTAACGGTAGGGGGCTATGCGCCGCCGGCTCCTCCTGGCCGGAAAATGAAGCGTCTCTCTCGGAAGCTGGCGGTGGCCGTGGCGGTGCTGGTGTGGCTGGGAGCGCTGGTTTATCTGCTGGTGCTGAGCCGGAGGAAACTACCGGAGCTCGGTACCGGAGGAGCAGGAGGAGCAGGAGAGGCACCATACAACCAGGTAAAGTGTGTGTGAGAGGGAGAGGGAGTGTGTGTGCCCGAACAAAAAAAATCACTGTAATGTTCCTGGAATACTCTCATAGTATTCCTATAGGGAGTTATACTGTGTCTGTGGTACTCAATAGTGAGTTTGTAGTGACCTTAATGTACTTTATCATATGGTATAGGGGCTTTTTGTGTGCCTGTGATATTAAATAGTGAGTTTTTATCTCCTATAATATTTCTATAGGGACTTAAATGTGTTGGTGGTGCTAAATAGTGAGTTTATAGTGACCTTATCCTACTTTATGATATGTTTTTCTCCTTTAGTATCACTATAATTATATTATAGCGACTTAGTACTACTGTGGCTAAAATCCTCCCTGGCTTTGCTAACAGATATCCTACAGCCGACACTGACAGAAGTTGCGTTGAAAATTGCTTATATGTCCTTACAAAAAAAAATGATATCCCTATAATACATTTTAGAAGATCATAACAAAACTATAGGCCTCTATAGGAATATTATAGGAATATTATAGGGATACCATAGGAGATGTAAACTCACTATTTAGTACCACAGACACATTCTACTGCCTATAGGAAGTTACAGGGATCATACAGTAGATGGTATATTGTCAGTAGGTAGATAAGGGCGAGGCAGGGACCACAGTGAAAGTGAAGTATTCATGCAGGTTGCCAGTATTTTACTGACTCTTAGCTGACTGACTAAACTTGAAGTTAAACCAGGATTGCTTGAGTCTGATATCAGAAAATGTCTCATGGATCTAAACCATCAACGGTAACCGTCAGGTTTTGGTGTCAGCCAATCAGAATCAAAGAGCAAGGGCTTCTTTCTAGACCGACGACCAACAATCATACAGGAGAAATCCATCAGAGGAGAGGAGAGAGACCAATTTCTCCACCGACAGTAGATAGACCAGAATGCAATGCAGTGGCCAAGATAGACCAGAATGCATTGCAGCCACAAGACATGCTGGGTTTTGAGTGAGGGGAACAACTCCCTCTCTCCAGCTCCACATAAAACCCACAGCTGCATGCAACAAGTTCACGCCCTTACCTGGGGGGGTTGTCAAAAGGCATTCTGGGAAATGTAGCAAATCACTAACTGAAGTAGACGAGGCAGGTTGAGGGAAAGTGAATACACCCAAAAAAGTAAATTATCCCCAAAATAACTCCTGGTATGCCTTGAATATCACAGGTTGATGAAATCCCACTATCCTTTCAAAAGAAACCTCCATGCTCTCCATCATTTTGTAAGAGTGAGTGTTATTCTCCTCAAATGGTGGTTAATTCAGGAGCTGGAGCTTATTTTACTGTTGCACTCATTGTAAGTCACTCTGGATAAGAGAATCAGCTAAATTGTTAAATGTAATTAAACAGCTTCAGTGAGAGGTAGAAACGGTTGCAGCCGCTAAGCCGATCAGGAGGAAACTCTCTCGTCTTGTGTGGACTTGCTCTGCGACGAGAGAAACGCAGTAGAGCTTCAGCTGCTTCGCTCAGCGGTCGCTTCTGAGTGTGTGTGTGTGTGTGTGTGTGTGTGTGTGTGTGTGTGTGTGTGTGTGTTTTTCAAGTCAGGGCACACACGCCGTAACACACCTAGACTAATACCTATACCAGCTACAGACTTGCCAACTTAATGTTACGGTGTTTCAACCTCTGTGCGTCAGCGGGCGTGGACCGCCTCGTGTCATGGTTACCACGCTCTCTGGGCTGTGAATTGCTCCTGTGGTAAAAACAGAAATGTCCTCTGGTGGTTTTAGCTGGAGAGAATACAACATTAGTCCAAACTGACACATTCAGGGTGTGATACAGAGTCTCAATTAGAGAAAGTTGAACCAAAACCAAAAGTTTCCCCGCAACATAATGCCAGGCTAACACAGAGCCAAAGCATTTACTGAAAAAACATGGAAGCCTCTGAGTAATATCTCTTATTTTATTGTCACTAAAAGGTGAATACTTTAAAGGAATATCCTCATGTGATATTTGACTCTTGACCCAGCTCCCCCCCCCCCCCCCCCACACACCACCACCAGAATTTGCTGTTTCTACAACAAGTGAAAACTAACTTAACCGCTACTACTAAAACTACTCTCCAGTTGTGAGTGTCTTGGCAAATGAAAATGTAACAATGAAAAATAAAACCACCAATAATAGCTCCCTACTACAGTTTAACAGATACATTTACTGCTAACATACCTTTAGTGAGGCTAACGTTACTGTGCAAACTCATGGGTTTTAAAAGGCAGAAATCTGGATAGTGGCCTAATGTATACAACACATGTCACATGCTGCATCACATCACCTTCAGCATCTGCTCTGAACTTGGTTTCACATTTGGAGTGTCACCAGAGGACCAAAATGTTTTTTTTTCTTGAGGCTTCTGGAACTGCAGTGGCCATTGATCCATTTTGAGGCAAATGGAAACAATCCATATTTTCAACCGGGGTAGTCTTTGTCGTGAAGCAGGTCACAGGAAGTAAAGACCTGGGTTAGGAAAAGCTCATTCATGAAATTGTAAAAACTCCATGTATGACCTCCATGTGTGACCACTCCCTGGCTGGTCTACTAGCTGGTCTCCAAATATAAGGATCCTGTAGATCAGGACATGGAACCGGTGGTGGTAGAAATCTGCAGTGTCAGATTAGGACCATCAAATGTGTGTTCGGATCTTATTAAAGGGGCAATAAGTCAGGTCTTTACTGCCCCATAGCACAAAATGACCATAACATACAGTACTGGTCAAGAGGCCCCCTCGTTTTTTTAAATCTAAATTTGATCTTAGATGTCTCAGTGTGTCAAAAGAGCAAATCTGAGATTTCCAAACATTCATTTTCCAAAACAATTTAATGTTACTGGTATTTGTGGTATTTTACCTCTTCACTAGACGCATGGTGGTATTTTACCTCTTCACTAGACGCATGGTGATATTTTACCTCTTCATTAGACGCATGGTGATATTTTACCTCTTCACTAGACGCATGGTGATATTTTACCTCTTCATTAGACGCATGATGATATTTTACCTCTTCACTAGACGCATGGTGATATTTTACCTCTTCATTAGACGCATGGTGATATTTTACCTCTTCACTAGACGCCTGGTGATATTTGACCTCTTCATTAGACGCATGGTGGTATTTTACCTCTTCATTAGACGCATGGTGATATTTTACCTCTTCACTAGACGCATGGTGATATTTTACCTCTTCATTAGACGCATGGTGATATTTTACATCTTCACTAGACGCATGGTGATATTTTACCTCTTCATTAGACGCATGGTGATATTTTACCTCTTCACTAGACGCATGGTGATATTTTACCTCTTCATTAGACGCATGATGATATTTTACCTCTTCACTAGACGCATGGTGATATTTTACCTCTTCATTAGACGCATGGTGATATTTTACCTCTTCACTAGACGCATGGTGATATTTTACCTCTTCACTAGACGCATGGTGATATTTTACCTCTTCATGAGACGCATGGTGATATTTTACCGCTTCATTAGACGCATGGTGATATTTTACCTCTTCATTAGACGCATGGTGATATTTTACCTCTTCACTAGACGCATGGTGATATTTTACCTCTTCATTAGACGCATGATGATATTTTACCTCTTCACTAGACGCATGGTGATATTTTACCTCTTCATTAGACGCATGGTGATATTTTACCTCTTCACTAGACGCATGGTGATATTTTACCGCTTCACTAGACGCATGGTGATATTTTACCTCTTCATTAGACGCATGGTGATATTTTACCGCTTCACTAGACGCATGGTGATATTTTACCTCTTCAGTAGACGCATGGTGATATTTTACCGCTTCACTAGGCGCATGGTGATATTTTACCTCTTCACTAGACGCATGGTGATATTTTACCTCTTCACTAGACGCATGGTGATATTTTACCTCTTCATGAGACGCATGGTGATATTTTACCGCTTCATTAGACGCATGGTGATATTTTACCTCTTCATTAGACGCATGGTGATATTTTACCTCTTCACTAGACGCATGGTGATATTTTACCGCTTCACTAGACGCATGGTGATATTTTACCTCTTCATTAGATGCATGGTGATATTTTACCGCTTCACTAGACGCATGGTGATATTTTACTTCTTCAGTAGACGCATGGTGATATTTTACCGCTTCACTAGGCGCATGGTGATATTTTACCTCTTCACTAGATGTTGCTGTTGGCTCTCTGCTCTAATTAGCTAGGTTACTCTTCTATTGTGAAAATGAGACTCATAGATGACTGAATGGCCCTTTAAGGCACTGTGGCTAAATATCTCCATCAAATAGGGCAGGTAGAAAAAAAGCCCAGAGGCTAGAAAAGAGGTCTTGAGGCTGAAAGGTCGCCGGTTCGATTCCTGGACCGGCTACAGAAACCTTGGAGGAGGGAAGTGAATGAGGTGCTCTTGAGCAAGGCACTCAACCCCCACCAGTACTGGGCAGCTCCCAGTGTGAAATCCCCTGGATGAATAAAGTTGTAGCTATTGTTTCTCTGCTGCTGAAGTGTCTAACTATATGCATGTTTCAAGTGACTACTATAAAAAGAGTCTTCTTGTCTAAAGCATTGTTCCTCTTCAGCGGTGTGTGTGTGTGTGTGTGTGTGTGTGTGTGTGTGCGGTGTAGTTGGGTGTACAGCAGGACGGAGGATGTGTGTTAGTTTTGTCAGCAGAACTCGTGGCACCGTGCGCTATTCAAATGCTAATGCGGTATTCCCATTCCACACAGGATTAGCCTGCACTCCTGTTTACCTAGCACTACTACTTCCTGTACAAGGAACAACACCCCTGCACGCACACGCACACGCACACACACACACACACACACACACACACACACGCGTATGCAAGATCACACCCTCATCTGCAGGCGCACACAAGGAACATACAAAAATGGTATCTCTCTCACTCTCACACACACACACACACACACACACACACACACACACACACACACACACAGCCTTTGAAGCGTCGTGTTGGGAGCGTGCTAGTGTCCTCAGGCTGCTTTCCGGGGGGTCTTTATGGTGCTTCTGGCTTCTGGCTTCAGAAGTCCAAACATGAGAGGAAACAATCTGTTGGTTTGCTGAATGCTGACAGCCTGAAGGACACGCTGTCTGTCTGTCTGTCTGCATGTCTCTCTCTCTCTCTCTCTCTCTCTCTCTCTCTCACTCGCTCTCTCCATCTGAAGGGTGAATGTCAGCCGTCCCAGGGCAAGTGTTGGATCAAGCCACGGCGATACCCTACTCCAGTGGACAGACTGCTAAAAGAGCTTTTGGGGGATTGGCTGGTTGGTCGACTTCCCTGTTGTGATGTGAACGCAGACACCAACATCACCCATGGGTCCCCGTTGGCTCTGCTGCTCCATGCTAACGCTTTAGCAGACACTATGGTGGCTTATTTTTGGACCTATTTCATGTGAGCAACCACGTATTCATCCGCTGTGCAGTGATTTGTGTCTGTACACAGTCTCCCATCACCCACCACCTTCACTTCCTGTACTGCAACATTAGCAGGAACAGAGACCTTTTGACAGGGAAAGGTCAAACCACAACATTATATTGGTATCATATCACGCAACGTTACTAACCATCTAGCTTTAGTGCTGCTACAAGTTCTCATTTTCTCACTTTTGAGATGCTACTCTCTTACTATCACTCAACATAGTGTATGCTAAAGTGTTAGCATGGAGCACCGGACCAAATGATGTACCGGGGACACGTGGATGAGATTTTGGTGTCCATGTTCTCATCACCTAATGAGTAAGTGAACCAACCAGCCAATCTCCCAAAAACTTCTTAGTGTTGGTGGGCGGAGGTTTTAAAATCTTTAACCCTCACACAAGATTATCTGCACACCCGTCACAACGCTCCACTGGCCAGATTGTGCCTATAATCAGCCTAAGGGAGGTGCAGCGGGTCCCCATGCTGCCTTCGTCTCCTAAAAACACTCAAGGAGCCGGTGTAAAACTTTCTGTCTCATTAAAGTAAAGTCTTTAGTCTGTCGAGCCTGGCAGAGACTGGCGCTTAATTGCCAACCCTGCCAGTTTTTCCCAGGAGGCTCCTGATCTTTCCTCTGCCGGTGTTTCTCCCGCGCTGTCATTTCTCCCTATTTCTGATCAAAAATATGCAATGCGCCAGCAAGTTTCCAACGTCGTGGAAGGATAACGTTTTACAGGGAATTAAAAGATTGCAGATGCAGCTTTTATACTGTATTTCCGTCGTTGTTCTAGACATGAAAACTCACCAGGATGCAGGAAATAAGATCTCTGGTTCTTGACATTTCCTCCCCCAGACTTCCTGCTTTGGTTCTGATCTCTGTAAATCTCCTTATTCAAGTATGGATCAGAGGATTGACAGGAAGGTGGAAATGAGATCTGCCTCTGTCTCTCTTTCTCTTTCAGACCCTACATAAGATGGAGTTTGTAGAGGTATAATAAACCCTATTCTATTCTATTCTATTCTGTTCTATTCTATTCTATTCTATTCTATTCTGTTCTGTTCTGTTCTGTTCTATTCTATTCTATTCTATTCTATTCTATTCTATTCTATTCTATTCTGTTCTGTTCTGTTCTGTTCTGTTCTGTTCTATTCTATTCTATTCTATTCTATTCTATTCTATTCTATTCTATTCTATTCTATTCTATTCTATTCTATTCTATTCTGTTCTGTTCTGTTCTGTTCTGTTCTGTTCTATTCTGTTCTGTTCTGTTCTGTTCTGTTCTATCTACCAGAGTTGTTCTCCATAACTTGCGTCTGTCTGCAATACAACTTTCTCTGCAATAGAATTTCTCTCTCTCCATCTCTCTCCTCTCGAGGAAAAAAGATCGATGCTCCAATCACTGTGCTCGCCTTGTGTATCACAACGCCCAATCGCTCCACAATGGCACAAGACTCGCGCGCACACACACACACACACACACACACACACGTGCACACACACACACACACACTGCTGGAATTATTCATTTCCCCGTCATATGAAAAGCAGTTATTGTTCCTTTCTCCTTCCCTCTCTCTATCAGGAGGTATTCACATGGACAAGGCGAGAGGGAAATGAGTTTTCAGAGCCGCTATAACCAGCTCCCAGGGAGGGAATAATAATAATAATGTTTTATACGAGGCTGTCTGTACAGCAGCGCCTACAGGTTGGCTAACTAGGCTGCCCTCTGGCACCGGGGCCTCATTTATTAAAAGGTCTTACAATGGCAGAAACCTGCCAGTTTCATCGTTTTAGCAGCCAGATAGGTTTTAGTTTTCTATCCTACGTGTATTTATGGAGAAATTCAAAAATTAACCAGCCACTTTTTACTATTTTAACATGTTTGTCTCTCAGCCTCACTGTGGTGTTCTTCACTGTGGTGTTCTTCACCGTGGTGTTCCTCACCGTGGTGTTCCTCACCGTGGTGTTCCTCACCGTGGTGTTCCTCACTGTGGTGTTCCTCACCGTGGTGTTCTTCACTGTGGTGTTCCTCACTGTGGTGTTCTTCACTGTGGTGTTCCTCACTGTGGTGTTCTTCACTGTGGTGTTCCTCACTGTGGTGTTCTTCACTGTGGTGTTCCTCACTGTGGTGTTCTTCACTGTGGTGTTCCTCACCGTGGTGTTCTTCACCGTGGTGTTCCTCACTGTGGTGTTCTTCACTGTGGTGTTCTTCACAGTGGTGTTCCTCACTGTGGTGTTCCTCACTGTGGTGTTCTTCACTGTGGTGTTCCTCACTGTGGTGTTCTTCACTGTGGTGTTCCTCACTGTGGTGTTCCTCACTGTGGTGTTCTTCACTGTGGTGTTCCTCACTGTGGTGTTCCTCACTGTGGTGTTCTTCACTGTGGTGTTCCTCACTGTGGTGTTCCTCTCTGCTCTTCCCAGAGATCACCTGTCAATCAAACAGTGTGTCCAGTACTGTGACGTCTTTCTCCTTGGGTTTTCTGTTGATGGAGTTTGAGTTTCTGTAGGTGGCGCTCTTTTCTTTGTCTGTTCAGCCACGGTGGCTATCGCTGCTCATGCTAACTACCCAGTTCTTCTTCTGTTGAAACGTAAAATGCATCATTTCCTGTCTCCAGAGGAAAGACCTACCTGAGACCGGGTGTTTAGAGCAGCAGATGGAAACGCTTCATGACCTGGTGGAGGTTGATCAACTGTTGAGGTTGATCAACTGTTGAGGTTGATCAACTGGTGATAGAGCAGCAAGACAGACATTTACAAGCAGACGTCACAAATTAATGAATGAATACTTGATGCAGCGAGTAGGATAAATGAGACTTCAGTCAACAGTACTGGTCAAAAGTCTCTGGCACCCTCGACCTTTTATATAAATTTGTTCTTAGATATTTATTTTTTGTTGTCTGCATTAGCGTGTCAGTAGAAAAGAACAAAGTTGAGATGACCAAACATTCATTTTCCCAGAAAATAAATTATTGTACAATATGTTTTCGTTGAGCTGATCTGGTTCTTCCTCAAACCTCTCTAGGGTCCATAAGAGAAGATTTTTACATTTTAGTCATTTATCTGATGCAGTAAAATAAGCTTAATTTACTAGATCACCAACATTACAAGCAACCACTAGTAAAGGTCAAAGGTCAGAGCAACAGTATTGAGTCTACCTGATAGAGAAGCGCCAGGTGAGAGGAGGTTTTCATACCATTTCTAGTTTTGTCGGTTTGTGGCTTTCAGCTAAATGTTGCTCAGATATTACACACAGACAGACAATTTGCAATCACCACGTCGTTACTGCATTAAAAAGAGCGTTTCTTACAAAAAGTACAAAAAAATGAGTTTCCATCCTTTCCAGCCTCGCCTCCTTTATAAATGATTCAGACGCATCGGAAAAAACAGCAAGAATCAGCAGGAACGGGATTTTTTTTTTAAGGAGAGGATGCGGCATAATCAAGCATCTTTGACTGCGAAATTATCCAAGTATACTCTCTATATATCTCACACACACACACACACACACACACACACACACACGTAGTAAGACTGAAGGCAGGTGATAATTCTACCCTGAGGGATGACATCGTCTAGACTTATTAGAACTGGATCAATAAACCATAATGAGGTGTCTGTGTGTGTGTGAAGTACATTCAGATATATTTGATACACACACTCACACACACACACACACACACGCACGCGCACACACACTGTGGTGAAAGGCGTGTGTTGTGTAGCGTGACAGAGCGGCGTGGGTCTTGTCACTGACAGTCCATTTACAATAAATGCTTGTCATTTACACACAGTCTAGACACAGTGTGTGTGTGTGTGTGTGTGTGTGTGTGTGTGTGTGTGCAAACGTGCACGTGTACATACCGGTGCAACGTGTTATTAGTGCACCTGAGTGTATTTTTTACCTACACACACACTGACACACTCCGATGCACACACTCACCGACACACACACACACACACTGACACATACTGACAGACTGACACAGACACACATTGACACACACACACACACACACACACACACATCTTACTTACTCATTAGAACAGAGATTAAATCATAATGGTGTGTGTGTGTGTGTGTGTGTGTGTGTGTGTGTGTGTGTGTGTGTAAATTTGAATTCTCACCTTGATGCATGTAGGATTGAGCCATCAATCTAGTTTAGTCTAGGGGGGGTGAAATGAGGATAAAGAGAGAGAGAGAGAGAGAGAGAGAGAGATACAACGGAAAATAAGAGACAGAAGGAGAGAAAGATAAGGAAAGAAAGAGAGAGAGAACCAAAGGGGAGAGAAAAGGGAGAGGAAGAACAGACAAAGAGAGAGACGGAGAGAATATGAAAGGAGAGAAAGAGAGATAACAGAAGAGAGGAAGAGAAAACACCAACGAAAAAGAATAAGAACAGAAAAGGAGAGAGAGATTCAACAGGAGAGAGAGAGTGAGAGTGAGAGAGAGAGAGAGAGAGAGAGAGAGAATGGGTGAGGAAGCACAAAACAGGAAAAAAGAGAATAATAGAGAAAGAGAGGAAGGGGGAGGAGTGATGCAAGACTAAGAGGCAGTATAGATAGATGCAAGAGACAGAGGGAGGGAGGGGGAGGAAGGGGGAGAGAGGGAGGGGTCGGAGAGAAAAAAGAAAGACAAGAAAGAAAGAGTGCAGGAGAAAGAGGGACGACAGGCAGCAAATGAAGTGGTTTAGAGCAGACAGAGTACACGCTGTCTCCCTGTCGCCGCGTGTCATTCCTCCACGCAGCCACTCACTTCCTGTCAGAGCCTCCGCCGCCTGCTGCAGCGTGTATGGACGACCACTCCTTAGTGTTCAAATCTGACTGGTGGAAACCCGCGGAATGGTTCCGACCAATCAGAAGCGGGAAGAGTGTAAGCAAAACCAACTGGAAACTTAGTGAAGGCGTTTCCGAGTCGCTATTTGACTCGGAGCGTAAACAGTGGATCGGTTAAAAAAAATAAAAGTTAAAAAACAGAAAAAAGTAGAATGATTTAATAGTAAATGAGTGTAATGGAACCAGTGGAGCCAGTGGAGGAATGTTACCCCCTTCTACGCTTAGCAGCTGTAGAAGAAGAGTCCTCAGAATGTTACTCCCATAGACATATATACATAGACGCCGCATTGGCCTGTGGATCGTACGTAAACGTCGCCGCCATATTGGTCCGGGCAAGACTGGCCTGTAAACAAATACAAGTAAACGGGGAGCTGCGATTTTTCTGGATGAAAAGCACTATAACGTTTACATTTCTCAACCGATTTCAATGAGTCCTTTTTATATTCAAGGGTTTATGATCTATGTGGAGTAGAAATTTTTTTTTTTGTCTCCAGTTACTTAGAATCTCGATAGTTAGGCTATAATCGCTGTGTATCAACTCTTTCTCTTTGGGAAACCTTCAAAATGTGAGAAAGGTTAGCTAGCCAGCTAACTACAGTCAGATTCATAATATGCCGCTTAGCCGAAACGAGTAGCTTGTCATAAAAATCGGTTTGGAGAAATAGATGAAAATCTCGATTATAGGCCATTTGAATTTTCCCTCTTTATTTGCCCTCTGGGGATCAATAAAGGCGTATCTTATCTTATAATTGTCTTTGTCTGTAATTGTGTGTCTTGGAGTATATCTGTATCCTTTCACTGCTATACAAATATAGAAAGCAGACTGACTGCCAGTGTCTCACTATTTTAACTTGTATTTGCCGATTTTGTTCCATTTTTCTCAATGATGGTCAATTATTAGTACTTAAAAATGCACTATTTAGATTTCCCCCCCCCCAGTATTTCAAAGTGAATGAGCTGTGTTCTGACCTGGAGCACAAGAAAAGCTAAAATGATGGGGACATGGACAGAAAAAGAACTTTCTGCACATTTCATGTACATTAAATTATATTATATATGGACGTCTCCACAAGGAAAATAAGCCAAATCCTGCTTGACAAACCTGAGTTTTTACAATGCCTTATGACAATGAATTATTTTCCACCACGTAAGTAATTCAGTTCATGTGAGCCTAACGTTGACACTGCTCTCTTGAGCGTCTAGCAGCGATTATAGCCTAACTAAGTAACTGGAGACAAAACCTTTTTTTCTACTCCACGTAGATCATAAACCCTTGAATATAAAAAGGACTCATTGAAATCGGTTGAGAAATGTAGAAGAAGAGTCCTCGGAATGTTACTACCTTCTACGTTTAGCAGCAGTAGAAGAAGAGTCCTCAGAATGTTACCCCCTTCTACGTTTAGCAGCAGTAGAAGAAGAGTCATCGGAATGTTACTACCTTCTACGTTTAGCAGCAGTAGAAGAAGAGTCCTCGGAATGTTACTACCTCCTACGTTTAGCAGCAGTAGAAGAAGAGTCCTCAGAATGTTACTACCTTCTACGTTTAGCAGCAGTAGAAGAAGAGTCCTCAGAATGTTACTACCTTCTACGTTTAGCAGCAGTAGAAGAAGAGTCCTCTGAATGTTACTACCTTCTACGTTTAGCAGCAGTAGAAGAAGAGTCCTCGGAATGTTCGTCAGTTGGTCAGTTAGTCCGTTTGAATCTCAGCTTCTACAATCTTCCATCTCCTTGTTTTCTTCACCCCTTGGTCGTCGTCTTCAGTGAGTGACATTTAGTTCATAGCTATATTGAAGTTTATATCGACTACAACATTACGTCACTTGTACTGAAAGATGTGGGTTAGTTTATTGTTATTGGTATTGTTTGTTATTGTTGCTAGCTAGTTAGCTAACAGTTAGCAGTTACAATCAAAAGTTACTGTTGAAGAGAGAAGAGACATTACTTACCTGATCATAAATGTAATCTATAAATTATATGTTCTTTACATCTTATAAAGATACTTACCTTGTTTAACTACATGAATTCTTTCCTACCGTTAGCGTAGCCTACATTCCTGGTTGTATACTCAATACTAAACTGCTGTACGTTGTGTGTTCTCCTATTCCTATTTCATTAAACCTGCCAAAATACACACCTGACTGTTCCCTGAAGTTTAGCTGGCTGTTGAACTCAATACAGACTCAGTGGGAGGACACAGTACAGAGATGGTAATCGATATGATCGTGTTGAGCCATTCTGTTGTTTTTGTCACATTGTCATGGATGCTATCTGAATCTGGTATCTGTTGTTTTTGTCACATTGTCATGGATGCTATCTGAATCTGGTATCTGTTGTTTTTGTACTTTTGCATTTCATGCCAACAAGAAACCTTTGAAATGAATTGAATTACTGAGAGTATTGGGGTGATATTGTTTGGTGAATATGTGACAGTTTTATGTTACGATTGTACGATCAACTGTCTGAAATTATTGCTAGTTTTTTATTGTTTTTCTTCCCTGCTATATCATATATATACTTACTGCTGCAACAACCCAATTTCCCCACAGGGATCAATAGTTTCATCTTATGGTATGATGGTGATTCTGACACTGTGGAGGTAATAATGGATGGTGAGGTGTCTGACACTACTCTTGCACTGCAGCCGTGATGTAGATAGACATTTTATCAGGTTTGCTGAAGATTTTGTTTTTTGATTTTCTAAGTGTTAGAGAAGGAAAATGGACACGTGTCATGGTGCGATGGATTCTTCCTCAACTTGAATGTTGAAAACCGACATTAACAAACAGCAAGGAAATTGAACTGATGGACAAATGGAAATATCTGGTTGTTGATGGCAAAGTTGATTTGCAGATCAGCAGTATTTATTACTGCAGAAAATGAATTATTTTGATGTCGGGTGAAATGATTCTATCCCTGTTCTATTAAATGTTTTTGAATCTGCATTGTTGTGGTAATAATATGACACATCTGTGATATTATTGTAGTCATATTCTATGGTGAGGTGTGTGATGATTTCCAATCCTAATAGACGTCAGAAGTAGATCATCAGTTGTATGAAGCAGCAGGTGGGAGGAAAGTTGCTGGACTTCATTCATTTGATTTTCTGGGAGTTACTTCACTTTATTAAAGTTGTTTGCTGCAACTATTTAAAAACCGAGAGTCCATTGCCGCAACACAACGCCTCAAATGTTTAATGATAATTTATCCAGGGAAGACGGACTGAGCACCTTGTTGTTTTCCAGCATCACCCTGCCTCACGGTTACACACTGGGAGCTGCCCAGTAAAACCAGTCTTCTACTGTCGGCCACGGAGCAGCTCTACTGGGGCTGTTGGGGGTTAAATGCCTTGCTCAAGGGCAGCTCAGTGGTAGTTGCTGAGAGAGAGAAAAAGGGTTTCTCGTTCACTCCCCCCACCCCCGGTGTGGATGGCCATCAGGCGGAGTGTGTTTTTCTGTGTGGTTTTGGACTCTGAAGACGTTGCAAAATTTGAAAAGATAACAGGTACTACAAAATGACGGGTTGTGAAAAATCTAAACAAATTATGGTACTTATGGAAAGGAAACTTGTTGAAACCCTTGTTTGACAAAATGTTTTCCTTTAGATTTGATGCAGGAAATGTTTCCCCCCCTAAATGGATGTATATCACTTTGCAAACAAGCTCTTCATTTTTATGGTCATGAGGTCCAGATTCACTAAGATTGCGCAATCTGCATTTTGTTTTGCACCTCATTTGCTTAAACTAAGAGCGCAGTTTTCATCTTATTCACTAAGAAATCAAGTTGTGGAGCAAACCTGCTCTCTGAAAGAGCACCAAGCAAATAGCCCCTACAAATTGCTTCAGCTTCAAGGCTAATCCACCAAGCCTGGCAACCTCCCGCCCCAAAGCGTCCTTTATAATTGCAGCGTCCTCTGATCTGATCTGAGGGACAGAAAACCCCCTCATTTTCTTGTCTGACTTGCTGGCCACAATTTCCATGTCGTGCAGCGATAGGGTTCGGGACAGCAGCCGTCCTGAATGGCCAAACTCTGGGCAAAGTCTTTATGTCTCCTTTCAAAGGATCTTGTCTGCGCTGCAATCATTTGGAGGCGTTGATGTGATGTGTTAGTGAATTGAATGCAATCTGGATTTGCCTCACCTACAAAGAACTGTGGGCAAAGTAATGATATACATATGATTAACATGGGCATGACCCTGACAGGCTTTTTTATTTTACCACTCAGTGTGTACGGTCAGTGAATAGTTTCTGATCTGGTCATTTTGGTGATACTCACTTTTCTCTGCACCTTTAGTGTTTGTGTTGTGTGCTTTTTCCATTTTTCATGTCAGGTCCCTTTTACTTGTACATGAACATGGAAATGCACAATAGCTAAATATTTTCCCCCGTGACTGATAATGATTATAGATAATCCCTGGTTATAATCCACTAATAGCTGCCGGCCAAAGGGACCAGATCGCGGCAGAACAACGTCTGATCACCCAAAGGCCACAGTCTATTCTCCTTAATCACACAGCGGCCACGTTCGACTGACTTCATGCTGGGGGTGGAAAACCTTACCTGGATGACAGGCAAAGACTCAACCGGTCTGGGAACAAAAAATGAAAATATACACCAAAGTTATCCTTGGATACGGTGGAGAGATGAGTAGCTAGATTATCTCCAAACCAACGAGGTGTAATTGTGAAAGCCGTTAGTGACAATGAGCTTTAACTACTAACTAGTTGGTAGCAGTTTGAAGTGCAACAATGTGATGGTCAACAACAACTCTAAGGACAAGAGATGTAATGGCAGCATATTACTAATACTGAAGATAAAGGCTGTTGGTGATGCTGAGTTCTAGTTTATTCTACTGTTGAATGTCGCTGTGAGTCCGTCTTCGCTGTATTGCTGTTGCTCTCCTTGTCATTATCTTTGCAGTTTTTGCTGTTGCTGTTGTTGTTGTTGTGCTAATAGCAGATACAGCCTCTCCATTAGCAGTTAATCTCCTTGCCAAGAGAGTGAAGAAAGCAATATTACCAGGAGGATTTAAACAAGCGCTCCTCTATCTTCCTCCTCATCCTCCTCCTCCTCCTCCTCCTGCTGCTTTACTCGCCTCTGAAAGCTCCAGTCTTTCCTTCTTCCATGGCGACATATCAAAACACACACACGTCAAAACACACACACACACACACACACACACACACACACACACACACACACAGTGTATTCCCCAGCTAGCCATACTCCAACCCAGGTTGGTTGGTGCCAATAAAGGAAGGGATTAGATTTAAAGCTCTAAACTCTACACACACCTCTAACACACTGAGCTGCTGCCAACACATTTAATATTGAATCTGAGTGTGAGTGTGTGTGACAGTGTGTGGGGGGGGTGTATGTGTGTGTGTGTGAGTGTGTGTGTGTGTGTGTGCCTTTGTATTTCTGGGTGTTTGTGTCCTTGAATCTAGTGTGTGTGTGTGTATGTGCGCACACTTGTTGCATGTGTGTGTCCATTGTGTGGAAATGCTCACCGCATTTGTATTTGTACTGTGTGTGTGCGTGTGTGTGTCCTCCTTCTGTCTGTCATTTGTGTGTGTGTGTGTGTTACTGTTTCAATAACGTATTTATTTAATTCCTGTAGTTACCTATGTTGAAATATAAGGGAAGCTGAAAGAGAGAGCAAGTGTGTGTGTGTGTGTGTGTGTGTGTGTGTGAGTGAGAGAGAGAGAGACAGAGACACAGAGAAATAGAGGAAGAGAGCAAACATATTTTGTATTTTGTCGCTTCTCTTAAGTTTGTTTTTATTCATGGCTTTTGCAGAGGGTGAATTATTGCTCTGCTTCCAGACTGCTTGCGCTGCAGTGTTTGCTAAGCCCCCCCCCACCCTAACATACACACACACACACACACACACACACACACACACACACACTAGGCATTTATATTCACCAATGAAGGTAGGTTTTGCGGAGGAAGGTGAGGCATTTTGAATAGTCGTGATTGGATAAACAGTTTCCCAGACTGCTGTCCACTGGGATATATGGCTCAGAGAGAGAGAGAGAGAGAGAGAGAGAGAGAGAGAGAGAGAGAGAGAGAGAGAGAGAGAGAGAGAGAGAGCAGTAATGTGTAAGGCCCCTGAGTTGTGGAGGAGCTGGTATACTGTAGAGGAGGAGGTGATATATTATTATAGAACTATTATTTTTTCTCCCTCTCTCCTCAGCTTTTATTTCTTTTCCCATGACTTCATGATCATTCTAGGATCACAGGAATATTGACCTTTGACCTTGCTTATCACTATTAGTGATAAGCTAGTGATCTTGGAAATAAAGCTTATTCCAAGCTTATTATATTGTTTATTGGAGCATTTCAGTAGCATGTATAAGAGCTTTTCAGTAGTGTTTATTAGAGCTTTTCAGTAGTGTTAATTAGAGCATTTCAGTAATGTTTATTACATCATGTCAGTAGTATTTATTAGAGCAGTTCAGTAGTGTTAATTACATCATGTCAGTAGTGTTTATTACATCATGTCAGTAGTATTTATTAGAGCAGTTCAGCAGCGTTTATTAGAGCATTTCAGTAGTATTAATTCGAGCTTTTCAGTAGTGTTTATTATATCATTTCAGTAGTGTTAATTACATCATGTCAGTAGTGTTAATTACATCATGTCAGTAGTGTTTATTATATCATGTCAGTAGTGTTAATTACATCATGTCAGTAGTGTTTATTATAGCATGTCAGTAGTGTTTATTATATCATTTCAGTAGTGTTAATTACATCATGTCAGTAGTGTTAATTACATCATGTCAGTAGTATTTATTATATCATTTCAGTAGTGTTAATTACATCATGTCAGTAGTGTTTATTACATCATGTCAGTAGTGTTTATTATATCATGTCAGTAGTGTTAATTACATCATGTCAGTAGTGTTAATTACATCATGTCAGTAGTGTTTATTACATCATGTCAGTAGTGTTTATTATATCATGTCAGTAGTGTTAATTACATCATGTCAGTAGTGTTTATTACATCATGTCAGTAGTGTTTATTATATCATTTCAGTAGTGTTAATTACATCATGTCAGTAGTGTTTATTACATCATGTCAGTAGTGTTTATTAGAGCATGTCAGTAGTGTTAATTACATCATGTCAGTAGTGTTAATTACATCATGTCAGTAGTGTTTATTATATCATGTCAGTAGTGTTAATTACATCATGTCAGTAGTGGTAATTACATCATGTCAGTAGTGTTTATTATATCATTTCAGTAGTGTTTATTACATCATGTCAGTAGTGTTAATTACATCATGTCAGTAGTGTTTATTATATCATGTCAGTAATGTTAATTACATCATGTCAGTAGTGTTAATTACATCATGTCAGTAGTGTTAATTACATCATGTCAGTAGTGTTTATTACATCATGTCAGTAGTGTTTATTATATCATTTCAGTAGTGTTAATTACATCATGTCAGTAGTGTTTATTATATCATGTCAGTAGTGTTAATTACATCATGTCAGTAGTGTTTATTACATCATGTCAGTAGTGTTAATTACATCATGTCAGTAGTGTTTATTATATCATTTCAGTAGTGTTAATTACATCATGTCAGTAGTGTTTATTATATCATGTCAGTAGTGTTAATTACATCATGTCAGTAGTGTTTATTAGAGCATGTCAGTAGTGTTTATTACATCATGTCAGTAGTGTTAATTACATCATGTCAGTAGTGTTTATTACATCATGTCAGTAGTGTTTATTATATCATGTCAGTAGTGTTAATTACATCATGTCAGTAGTGTTTATTATAGCATGTCAGTAGTGTTTATTATATCATTTCAGTAGTGTTAATTACATCATGTCAGTAGTGTTAATTACATCATGTCAGTAGTGTTTATTATATCATTTCAGTAGTGTTAATTACATCATGTCAGTAGTGTTTATTACATCATGTCAGTAGTGTTTATTATATCATGTCAGTAGTGTTAATTACATCATGTCAGTAGTGTTTATTATAGCATGTCAGTAGTGTTAATTACATCATGTCAGTAGTGTTAATTACATCATGTCAGTAGTGTTTATTACATCATGTCAGTAGTGTTTATTACATCATGTCAGTAGTGTTTATTAGAGCATGTCAGTAGTGTTAATTACATCATGTCAGTAGTGTTTATTATATCATGTCAGTAGTGTTAATTACATCATGTCAGTAGTGTTAATTACATCATGTCAGTAGTGTTTATTATATCATTTCAGTAGTGTTTATTACATCATGTCAGTAGTGTTTATTACATCATGTCAGTAGTGTTTATTATATCATGTCAGTAGTGTTTATTATATCATGTCAGTAGTGTTAATTACATCATGTCAGTAGTGTTTATTACATCATTTCAGTAGTGTTAATTACATCATGTCAGTAGTGTTAATTACATCATGTCAGTAGTGTTTATTATATCATTTCAGTAGTGTTTATTATATCATGTCAGTAGTGTTAATTACATCATGTCAGTAGTGTTTATTATATCATTTCAGTAGTGTTTATTATATCATGTCAGTAGTGTTAATTACATCATGTCAGTAGTGTTTATTATATCGTGTCAGTAGTGTTAATTACATCATGTCAGTAGTGTTTATTAGAGCATGTCAGTAGTGTTAATTACATCATGTCAGTAGTGTTAATTACATCATGTCAGTAGTGTTTATTACATCATGTCAGTAGTGTTTATTATATCATGTCAGTAGTGTTAATTACATCATGTCAGTAGTGTTTATTACATCATTTCAGTAGTGTTAATTACATCATGTCAGTAGTGTTAATTACATCATGTCAGTAGTGTTTATTAGAGCATGTCAGTAGTGTTTATTATATCATTTCAGTAGTGTTTATTACATCATGTCAGTAGTGTTTATTACATCATGTCAGTAGTGTTTATTACATCATGTCAGTAGTGTTTATTACATCATGTCAGTAGTGTTTATTATATCATTTCAGTAGTGTTTATTATATCATGTCAGTAGTGTTAATTACATCATGTCAGTAGTGTTTATTACATCATGTCAGTAGTGTTAATTACATCATGTCAGTAGTGTTTATTACATCATTTCAGTAGTGTTAATTACATCATGTCAGTAGTGTTAATTACATCATGTCAGTAGTGTTTATTAGAGCATGTCAGTAGTGTTTATTATATCATTTCAGTAGTGTTTATTACATCATGTCAGTAGTGTTTATTACATCATGTCAGTAGTGTTTATTACATCATGTCAGTAGTGTTTATTACATCATGTCAGTAGTGTTTATTATATCATTTCAGTAGTGTTTATTATATCATGTCAGTAGTGTTAATTACATCATGTCAGTAGTGTTTATTACATCATGTCAGTAGTGTTAATTACATCATGTCAGTAGTGTTTATTATATCATGTCAGTAGTGTTAATTACATCATGTCAGTAGTGTTTATTACATCATGTCAGTAGTGTTAATTACATCATGTCAGTAGTGTTTATTACATCATTTCAGTAGTGTTAATTACATCATGTCAGTAGTGTTAATTACATCATGTCAGTAGTGTTTATTAGAGCATGTCAGTAGTGTTTATTATATCATTTCAGTAGTGTTTATTACATCATGTCAGTAGTGTTTATTACATCATGTCAGTAGTGTTTATTACATCATGTCAGTAGTGTTTATTATATCATTTCAGTAGTGTTTATTATATCATGTCAGTAGTGTTAATTACATCATGTCAGTAGTGTTTATTACATCATGTCAGTAGTGTTAATTACATCATGTCAGTAGTGTTTATTACATCATGTCAGTAGTGTTCATGAGCGTGTAAGCATCTCATGTGTGGTTGTGAGAGGTAAAATGTCTGTTCAAGGTAAAGTTAGAATTACAGCCCATCTGGCACCTCATACATATGGATGCACATATACATGCACAGAGGCATGTACAAAAGCACACACACACACACACACACACACACACACACGCACACACACCGCATGCATGCACACACACACACACACACGCGCACATACACACGCACACACACGCACACACACACACACACTGGAGAATGGCCTTGGTTGTTTTTCTGAGCTCCACAAAGCCCAGGAGAACAGAAAAAGAGAATGCCTGGCAGAGCTGGGAAATAAAATACTTTAAATTCAAAGGGAATTTTAGATGAAAACACTGGCAAACATCTTTCCCTCTCTCTCTCTCTCTCTAGCTCTCCCTCTCTCTGTTCGCCCTTCTCTTTCTCTATCCAGCAGAAAGGCTTCTATCCCCGGTGCCTTACAGTACCATGAATATGTGGTGTGATCCTTTAGTGAAATTCACCTTTTCACTTTTTTACACAGAGAGGTCAGAGGTCAGGGTCAGCTACAGAGCAGCACCCCTGTAGCTGGTAGGGATTCAGTGTCTTTCTCAAGGGCACTGCGGCAGGGCGGATGCTTGATCCCAGGTTCTCCTGTTGAAGGGGGATAGACGTATTGTGTGTTTTTCGGACAAATTCAGCTATGAATGAGGATGGATGTGTGTGTGTGTGTGTGTGTGTGTGTGTGTGTGAGTGTGTGTGTGTATACATTGAGTGTTGAGTGTAAGAATTTTTCATTAATCATGGGTTTTGTTTGCCTCAATTTCTGATGAAAAACGATGGATTGTTTATATGTCTAAGTGTGTGTGTGTGCGTGTGTGTGTGTGTGAGTGCATGTGATCACGTGACCACCCATAATGTATGTCCTGTCCATATAGAAACCACTTCTGTGCTTTTAGAGGCGTCCTAGCGAGCTATTTCTGCTGCCAACAGAAAAACACTCGACCCCTTCCTACATTTACACAGAGATACAACATGTGGATAGCATTCACACACACACACACACACACACACCACATACCACCTAACAGCTGTCAGACCAATTCCACTCCTGTCCCTGTGCTCCCATGATTCATAGCACTGCTGGTTCCGCCTCAGTGGGGAAGTGTGTGTGTGTGTGTGTGTGTGTATCTCTATCTGTACTTTTAAGTGTGTGTGTCTGTGTGTACATGTCTGTGTTTATGTGTGTGTGTATGTGTGAGCATGTGTGTGTGTGTGTGTGTATAGATGTGTGTGTGCATGAGTCTGAGTGTATATATGTGTGTGTGTGTGTGTATATATGTCTGAGTGTGTGTGTGTGTGTGTGTTGGGGTCAGAGACAGAGATGTATGAGCTGGAACATAAAACAATGTAGAAACCAAACAAGCACCGCTGCTGCAGGGAGAGATCTATACACACCCTTAATTGATGACTGAGCTGTGTGTGTGTGTGTGTGTGTGTGTGTGTGTGCAGTCTAGTATTGACGTAGCAGTGCTCTCCAGACCCAGAGCTCAATAAGCCCTGACTTCAAACAAACAGCAAACACTTCACACAGGAGAGGAGGGAGGGAGGGAGGAAAAAAAGAGAGGAGAGTAGGTAGAGGGCAGAATAAAAGGAGAGGAGAAGAGAGAGGGGGAGAGGAGTGCAAAGAAAATGAGAGGAGAGGAAAGGATAGGAAATGAGAAGAGAAAATGAGGATAGAGAGGGGGGAGGATAGGAAAAGAGAAGAGGGGGAGGTGAAGAAATGAGAAAAGAAAGGAAATAGTGGAGAAGAAAGCAAAGGAGGAAAGGAAAGAAAAGGAGAGGAGAAAGGAAAGGTGAGGAGAGAAGGGGAAGGTATAGAAATGATAGGAGAGAAGGGAAAGGATAGGAAATGAGACAAGAGGAGAGGAGATGAGGCGAAGGGAGGAGGAGGAGAGGAAATGAGAAAAGAGAGGAAAGGAAAGGAGGAGCAGATTGTCCCATCATCTGTGTGTCATTCACACTTCATCTTACACTGTTGAGTGAAAAGTCAACATGAGACGATTACCTGGAGACGAAGCCTTTCTGTTCTCCAGATGAGGCAGGAAGTCGTCGTGACAACAGTCTGATGCCTCGTGATTACGCAATAATGACTTTATGATCTCGAGTTAACGGGATTAGGAGGAATATAACGAGGCCTCTCTCTCCCTCTCTCTCTCTCTCTCTCTCTCTCTCTCTCTCTCCCTCTCCCTCTCCCTCTCTCTCTCTCTCTCTCTCTGTCTCTCTCTCTCTCTCTCTCTCTCTCTCTCTCTCTCTCTCTCTCTCTCTCGCATTCATTTCTTGCAGTAAATAGTGACCTGGATGTGTTTGGCATCATGTGACCTGTCTGGGTCGGTCTGTATTACTCCTCCCCCTTCCGGCCCTTTTTATTATCTTTGTTCTCGTGTCTCTGTGTCTGGTTTTGTATTTTTGTGTATTTTGCTGTCATTCTATACTGCATATACCACATTTATATGTTTGGGTTATAGTGACAACCCCTTAAATAAGGAGATGGTACAGAATCCTTTATATGACCGTTGCTACCAAAATAGAGACGTTTACACTTGGGTTTTTTCCACCTTTACGTGACAACAACTCCCTGCTTCACATTCAGGTTCACACTGGGAGCAGCCCAGCACAACCACAGGCTTCAATTAGCAGCTCTACTGGGGGTTAAGTGCCTTGCTCAAGGGAGGGAGACTGGTTCTCATTCGTTTTCCCCTCAGGGATTTGAACCACCTTCCGGTCACAAACCTGCTCCTCTGACGTCGAAGCCCCTTTCAGAGAGGATTAGTTTTACGGTAATGAAATCACCACCGGAGCATGTCTGCAATTTTATTCCCGTCCAGATCTGTCATGTCAGTAGTTTTTACAGGCTGCGTCCTTGCCAGTAAAAATGTCCCGGCCTCTTTTACCGCCGGTGAAACGCCCGGGTGGCGGCTCAGTGGTTAGCGCTGTCGCTTCGCAGCAACAAGGTGTTAACAGGGTTCGATTCCCGGCCCGGTCCTTACTGGGAGGAGTTTCCATGTTCGTCTGGGTTTCCTCCTCCCGCGGTCCAAAGACACGCAGGTCAGGTAGAAATGTGAGAGTGTTTGTCTGTCTAACTATGTTCGCCCTGTGTTGCCAGTATTGCCTTCCAGGAAATACAAATAATTTCAGAAGAAAACAAAATAATGGAGATATCACACGTTTTGTTGCAGCTGTTAGCGAGGTGATACATCACAGCATAATAGGGGGTTGATGTGTGTGTTTACGTCTGTGTGTGTGTGTGTGTGTGTGTGTAAAAGAGAGAGAGTGAGGTTCATAGAGATGCACATGAACAGAGGATAATAAAGGACACACACACCATGTATGATTTATACCTAGGATGTAAGGGGTAATTCATCATTTGAGTGGGCCACATATTGAGGTTAATACCTC
Source organism: Hoplostethus atlanticus (assembly GCA_034670405.1). Classification (NCBI taxonomy): domain Eukaryota; kingdom Metazoa; phylum Chordata; class Actinopteri; order Trachichthyiformes; family Trachichthyidae; genus Hoplostethus; species Hoplostethus atlanticus. The sequence continues at coordinate 415,681 of JAXDDX010000218.1, forward strand.
TGCACTCCCTCACTATGAGACAGAGGGAGAGGGGGGGGGGGGGGGAGGGGGAGAGAGAGAGAGGGGGGGAGAGAGCTTGGTGAATGTAACTAGAAATAACAGTATCAGAAAATTGAAGACTTGATTTGTAATATCTGGTTTTCTGTTCTCTCATATCCTCTGTTTCCCTGCTCATGTCATGCTTGGTATGAGCATTACACACACACACACACATACACACACACACACACACACACACACACACACACACTGAAAACAAATCATTAATTTAGCCCTGTGTCCAAACAATAAAGATTTAGACAAATAATTGTTAAAGTTCAACCAGATCCCTGATGAAAAGCGCAAGTGTGCGATTTGCACACTTGTCAGCATGGACACACGCACACGCACACGCACACGCACACGCACACGCACACGCACACGCACACGCACACGCACACGCACACACACACACACGCACACGCACACGCACACACACACACACACGTCTTCAAAGAGCAGTGTTCTCATTAGCAGCAGTCCTGTGTGTGGAGGCTGACGCCTCTCTCCTTCCTTCTTCCCTCCTTTCATCTGACCTTTCCTTCTTCACCCCTCCTCCTCTTCCTCTCCTGTCTTCCTGAACAGCAGCCTGTCTGTCAGACAACCAGGCGTCTGTCTCACCCAGCCATCAGGGTGTCTAACTGGTCTCACCCAGCAGTCGGGGTGTCTGACTGGTCTCACCCAGCAGTCGGGGTGTCTGACTGGTCTCACCCAGCAGTCGGGGTGTCTAACTGGTCTCACCCAGCCATCAGGGTGTCTAACTGGTCTCACCCAGCCATCTGGGTGTCTGACTGGTCTCACCCAGCCATCGGGGTGTCTAACTGGTCTCACCCAGCAGTCGGGGTGTCTGACTGGTCTCACCCAGCAGTCGGGGTGTCTGACTGGTCTCACCCAGCAGTCGGGGTGTCTAACTGGTCTCACCCAGCCATCGGGGTGTCTAACTGGTCTCACCCAGCCATCGGGGTGTCTAACTGGTCTCACCCAGCCATCGGGGTGTCTAACTGGTCTCACCCAGCAGTCGGGGTGTCTAACTGGTCTCACCCAGCAGTCGGGGTGTCTAACTGGTCTCACCCAGCCATCGGGGTGTCTAACTGGTCTCACCCAGCCATCAGGGTGTCTAACTGGTCTCACCCAGCAGTCGGGGTGTCTAACTGGTCTCACCCAGCCATCAGGGTGTCTAACTGGTCTCACCCAGCCATCTGGGTGTCTGACTGGTCTCACCCAGCCATCAGGGTGTCTGACTGGTCTCACCCAGCAGTCGGGGTGTCTGACTGGTCTCACCCAGCAGTCGGGGTGTCTAACTGGTCTCACCCAGCAGTCGGGGTGTCTGACTGGTCTCACCCAGCAGTCGGGGTGTCTAACTGGTCTCACCCAGCAGTCGGGGTGTCTGACTGGTCTCACCCAGCAGTCGGGGTGTCTAACTGGTCTCACCCAGCCATCAGGGTGTCTAACTGGTCTCACCCAGCAGTCGGGGTGTCTAACTGGTCTCACCCAGCCATCAGGGTGTCTAACTGGTCTCACCCAGCCATCGGGGTGTCTAACTGGTCTCACCCAGCAGTCGGGGTGTCTGACTGGTCTCACCCAGCAGTCGGGGTGTCTGACTGGTCTCACCCAGCAGTCGGGGTGTCTGACTGGTCTCACCCAGCAGTCGGGGTGTCTGACTGGTCTCACCCAGCAGTCGGGGTGTCTAACTGGTCTCACCCAGCCATCAGGGTGTCTAACTGGTCTCACCCAGCAGTCGGGGTGTCTAACTGGTCTCACCCAGCCATCAGGGTGTCTAACTGGTCTCACCCAGCCATCTGGGTGTCTGACTGGTCTCACCCAGCCATCAGGGTGTCTGACTGGTCTCACCCAGCAGTCGGGGTGTCTAACTGGTCTCACCCAGCAGTCGGGGTGTCTAACTGGTCTCACCCAGCAGTCGGGTGTCTAACTGGTCTCACCCAGCAGTCGGGGTGTCTAACTGGTCTCACCCAGCCATCAGGGTGTCTAACTGGTCTCACCCAGCCATCTGGGTGTCTGACTGGTCTCACCCAGCCATCAGGGTGTCTGACTGGTCTCACCCAGCAGTCGGGGTGTCTAACTGGTCTCACCCAGCCATCAGGGTGTCTAACTGGTCTCACCCAGCAGTCGGGGTGTCTAACTGGTCTCACCCAGCCATCAGGGTGTCTAACTGGTCTCACCCAGCCATCAGGGTGTCTAACTGGTCTCACCCAGCCGTTTGGGTGTCTGACTGGTCTCACCCAGCAGTCGGGGTGTCTAACTGGTCTCACCCAGCCATCAGGGTGTCTAACTGGTCTCACCCAGCCATCAGGGTGTCTAACTGGTCTCACCCAGCCGTTTGGGTGTCTGACTGGTCTCACCCAGCAGTCGGGGTGTCTAACTGGTCTCACCCAGCCATCAGGGTGTCTAACTGGTCTCACCCAGCAGTCGGGGTGTCTAACTGGTCTCACCCAGCCATCAGGGTGTCTAACTGGTCTCACCCAGCAGTCGGGGTGTCTAACTGGTCTCACCCAGCCATCAGGGTGTCTAACTGGTCTCACCCAGCAGTCGGGGTGTCTAACTGGTCTCACCCAGCCATCAGGGTGTCTAACTGGTCTCACCCAGCAGTCGGGGTGTCTGACTGGTCTCACCCAGCCATCAGGGTGTCTAACTGGTCTCACCCAGCAGTCGGGGTGTCTAACTGGTCTCACCCAGCCATCAGGGTGTCTAACTGGTCTCACCCAGCCATCAGGGTGTCTGACTGGTCTCACCCAGCCATCAGGGTGTCTAACTGGTCTCACCCAGCCATCAGGGTGTCTAACTGGTCTCACCCAGCTGTCGGGGTGTCTAACTGGTCTCACCCAGCAGTCGGGGTGTCTCACCCACCCTGATGGCTGCTGTTCAGGAAGACAGGAAAGGAAGCGGAAGAGAGGAAGAGGAGGAGGGTTGAGGAAGGAAAGGTTGGATGAAAGGAGGGAAGAAGGAAGGAGAGAGGCGTCAGCCTGCACACACAGGACTGCTGCTAATGAGAACACTGCTCTTTGAAGACGTGTGTGTGCTTGTGTGTGTGTGTGTGTGTGTGTGTGTGTGTCCATGCTGACAAGTGTGCGACTTGTCAGCATGGGCACACACACACACACACACACACACACACACACACACACACACAGGTGTCACGGTCATTGCGTACTTTTTGACAGCTCATATTGGAGAAAGACAGCAGAGGTGGGTGTGAGAGAGAGAGAGAGACACAGAGAGAGAGAAGGAAAAAGAGAGGAAGAGAGAGATTGAGACACAAATAGAGAGAGAGACAGAAAGAGAGACAGCTGTATGAAGGGCAGCATACAGAGCAGAAGGTGAGGAGTGTTTCAACCCTCCAGCCTGCAGGTTCAGATCGGCAGGTTGTCTGTTCAAATCCCGTCTGGAAGCTGACAGGACTTTCTCTCCCCCTCAGTGGCAATAATACTAGTACTAGTTATAGTAGCTGTAATACTAGTATTAGTGATAACAGTACTAGCAGCAGTAATACTAGTACTACTGATAGTAGCAGTAATACTAGTACTAGTGATGGTAGCAGTACTAGTAGTCGTAGTGTTTTTATTAGTATCATCAGTGTGTGAGGCCGGTGTCACAACGGAGGATTCGTAGGTTGGTGAGCGAACTTTTCGGCGTTTCGGTCTCATGACAGCAGCTCACTTTACAGCGGGGTACGTCGCCATGGTAACTGAGTCTGCAGCCTAGCCTGCTCCGGAGCCAGTTGTGTTCAGGACATCGGATCCAGTCGTATATAAGCCCAACTCCTCCTCCTCATCAATCAGCTCTCTCAAATGATTGAAGTGATAAGAGGAAGAGTAGAAGGGAACTCTGTTCCATGATGGTTGATTACATCAGATCACTTTTCTGTTCCATGATGGTTGATTACATCAGATCACTTTTCTGTTCCATGATGGTTGATTACATCAGATCACTTTTCTGTTCCATGATGGTTGATTACATCAGATCACTTCTGTTGTAATGTTTTCTATTGCTCATATTTATTCACTATAACAGTTTGTTCTTTTTGACAGAAGAACAAAATAAAAATCAATAATCCATTTCTTTCCCAGCCTTTTAACGTGCTGATATTATTGGCAACATATATTTATAGACCACCTGTTGTTTCAGTATTTTATTTTTATTTATTCTAGTTGTGTGCTAATATTACATTTAATTTAAATACTTACATGTGTCGCTTTGGATTACTGCTGCTAGTACTACTACTATCACTAGTACTAGTATTACTGCTACTATCACTAGTACTAGTTTTCCTTCTACTATAACTAGTACTAGTATTACTGCTACTATCAGTAGTACTAGTATTACTGCTGCTAGTACTACTACTATCACTAGTACTAGTATTGCTGCTGTGAGTACTAGTACTAGTATTGCTGCTACTATAACTAGTACTAGTATTACTGCTACTATCACTAGTACTAGTATTACTGCTACTATCAGTAGTACTAGTATTACTGCTGCTAGTACTACTACTATCACTAGTAGTAGTATTGCTGCTGCGAGTACTAGTACTAGTATTACTGCTACTATCAGGAGTACTAGTATTACTGCTGCTAGTACTACTACTATCACTAGTAGTAGTATTGCTGCTGTGAGTACTAGTACTAGTATTACTGCTACTATCAGGAGTACTAGTATTACTGCTGCTAGTACTACTACTATCACTAGTAGTAGTATTGCTGCTGTGAGTACTAGTACTAGTATTACTGCTACTATCAGGAGTACTAGTATTACTGCTGCTAGTACTACTACTATCACTAGTAGTAGTATTGCTGCTGCGAGTACTAGTACTAGTATTACTGCTACTATCAGGAGTACTAGTATTACTGCTGCTAGTACTACTACTATCACTAGTAGTAGTATTGCTGCTGTGAGTACTAGTACTAGTATTACTGCTACTATCACTAGTACTAGTATTACTGCTGCTAGTACTACTACTATCACTAGTAGTAGTATTGCTGCTGTGAGTACTAGTACTAGTATTACTGCTACTATCAGGAGTACTAGTATTACTGCTGCTGGTACTACTACTAATAAGGAAGTGAATTGGTAGATAGGAGCAGTTGGGGTTGTTGTCAGTGCCTTGCTCAAGGGCACCTGTCTCTCTGACTCTTTCTGTCTCTCTCTCTCTTTTTCCTTCTCTCTCTCTGTGTCTCTCTCTCTCTCACACCCACCTCTGCTGTCTTTCTCCAATGTGAGCTGTCAGAAAGTACGCAATGACCGTGACACCTGTGTGTGTGTGTGTGTGTGTGTGTGTGTGTGTGTGTGCTTCAGCTCTCTCATTATGATTCTAAATGTATCAGTCTGTCTCGTCTGGATGAATTAATAGCTTCCTTGGTGGCTTGGCTCAATTCACTCACACACACACACACACACACACACACACACACACACTGTTTGTCCAGCAGTTCGTGCCTCAGGTTCGTTAATTGAATGTCTGTTCGTGTAAGCGGCCGTGAGAAGCATTGAGAGCATGCCACGGTGCATTAGGAAGACAAGCTCTGTGTGTGTGTGTGTGTGTGTGTGTGTGTGTGTGTGTGTGTGTCTTGTAAATAGGATGGAATCCAGAGGACCTTGAACGCAGCCTCTCCTGAGCTCTGACGAGACGAGATACAAACAAATCTTACTGAGAAGCGAGAATGCCGCCGGTGTGTGTGTGTGTGTGTGTTAGTCTGTGTGTGTGTTAGTTTGTGTGTTTGTGTGTGTGTGTGTGTGTGTGTGGGTGTGGGTGTGTGTGTGTTAGTTTGTGTGTTTGTGTGTGTGTGTGTGGGTGTGGGTGTGGGTGTGTGTGTGTGTTTGTTTTTGTGAAAGAAAGACAAATCGCAGCCTCTGCTTTCCCTCCTCTTCTCCTTTTGTCTCCTTCCTTTTTCTCAGTTCCTCTCCTTTCCTTCCTTTCTCCTTTCTCTCCTCTCCTCCCCGTCCCTTCCCCTCCTCCCATCCTCTCCTTCCCTTCCTTCTCCTTCCTGCTCTTCCTTCCTTCTCCTCAGTTCTTCACTACTTTATTGTCCTATTTTCTCCTCTCCTCCTCTCTTCTTTCTCTCCCTCTCTCTTTACTTCTCTGACTCTCTCTGTCATGCCTCCTTCTCTCTCTTCTCTCCCATCTTTACCTCCCTCCCTTTTTCTCCCTGTCTCATTTCATCTACTCCTTCCCTCTTTCCATCTCTCCCTCCCGCTCTCTCTTACCCCTCTCAATCCCTCAGCCGTCTATTTTATTATTTTTTTCTCCCCCCTTTACCTCTCTCTCTCCCTACCACCTTTCCCTCCCACCCTCCCTCTATTTCTCACACTCACTCTCTCTCTCCCTCCCTCGCTCCCTTCATCCCTCTATTTCCTTCCTTGTTTATCTTTCTCTCACCACTTCTCTCCCTCTTTCCCTATCTCTTTTTCCTCTCTCCCTTCATCCCCCTTTTCCTCCCTCCCCTCTCGCTTTCTCTCCCTCACCCACTTCATCCCTTTATTTCCTCCGTTGTTTCTCTCTTTGTCTCCCCCCTTCTCTCCCTCTCTCTCTCTCTCTCTCTCTCTCTCTCTCCCTCCTTCATGCTCCATTGTTACAGCCACCAAGGGAAGAACTAGCAACCTGCCACAGCCTCACTCACACACACACACACACACACACACACACACACACACACACACACACACACTGTGCCTGACTCCCAGCCCTCTAATGGCCCCATTTAGACAATGTGTCGCATCAGCAAGTCGTATGCCTGAATAATGAGGAGAGAAGAAGAAGAAGAGGAGGAGGAGGAGGAGGAGGAGGAGGAGCATTGTCACTCGTTTTCCAGATCTTTCCATCCAGGCTGCTGCTTCGCCATAAATGTTGTTCTGTTACAAGATCATCATCACTGTGACCTGTGTGTGTGTGTGTGTGTCTATCCGTCTATGTGCATGGTGTGTGTTTTTATGTGTGTCTATATCTCTATATGTGTGTGTGTGTGTGTGTGTGTGTGTCCATTCATCTCCACTATGTGCCAGTGTGTGTGGTCGTTGGGGAGAAATATTGCCTCTGGGTTTTGCTGAAGCTCCTCTGTTATGTTTATGATGGAGGGAGAGAGAGAGAGAGATGAGTTTTAGTTTTGGATAATAGTCTCTCGCCCCTCTCTCTCTCTCTCTCTCTCTCACTCAACCTCATAAACGACATACACACAAACACACAACCTCTTTCAGTCTCTCAAACAACACACACACACACACACACACACACACACACACAATACTATCTCATAAATGATATACACTATCTTTAAAACAACACACACTCTCTCAATCATTATAGACCCATACACACACAAACACACACGCAGATGAAAAATATTCTGTCTCTCAAATGTTATACACACACACACACACACACTCACTCACACACACACACACACAGACGCAGCCTCACTGTAGACCTCTGACAGCCAGAAAGTGCAGCTGTAGCTGTTTTTAAAGTCATTCCCACCTTGTGTTTTTTCAGTACCAGCTGTTAGGAGCTGAACAGGATTTATGTCAAGTGTTACATTAACATTTTATATCTTATTTTATAATATTTTTTTATTTTTTCAGGAAGCGTAGTTGCTGCGGGCTAGTTTGGCAGTTTCCACTGTGAAACATTCAAAAAAGAAATGTCTTCAGTGCTAACACAGGATTAATGCATCGGTAACCTAATCCTGATGCAGGCGAGTGCTGAGTGTTAGTGCTGCTTGACCGAAGAGCAGCATTCGGTACTGTAGATCATGGTATCCTCATTGATCGATATCTGATCTGTGTTTCAGGTTCTGCCTTAGACCGGTTCTCCCCCTATTTGACTGACAGGAGATTCCTTGCGTCCATTCATGGCTCTGTCTGCCTCCTCACAGTCGATCACGTGGTGTCCCACAAGGCTCAATTCTAGGACCAATTTTATTCTTCCTGTATATGATTCCTCTGGGTCACTACATTAGCACGTTATGCAGATGATACCCAGCTGTACGTCATTGCTCACACTACAGCAGGTTAAAACAAATGAGAGACCTATTCTTTACTAACAAGTCTTTGCAGATGCTTTTGGATCCTGGCAAGAACATTCAGCAACTTATTCACAATTGTCTTATCATTATGATGGAAGGCTGATTGATTAATTGATTGACTTTGGTAATCCTCAACAGGGAACATCATAGAGCCAGCAGCAGTGCAACAGTGCTATAGTCTACAAATGCAGACTTTAAACCATTAAACAAAATATAGCATCCGTACAAGCTCAGTACAAGTACAGTGTTTGGTACCAAGATAAGCAGAGAACAAAAAAAAATCTTAAATCCAACATTCATCTCATTAAAGTACAAAACTCCCTCTGAATCTTGTTTAAATGAAATGACCTCTAAAAGCTCTTTGCTGTTACGACGGTAATACGCTGCACATCCTGAGAAAGAGCACACTCCCTCAGCACATCTTCCCTGGCTGAGCAAAATGACTCAGAACGTGAGATTCATGACTAATTGATGGGTAATTATTTTGAATGAAAACAAGGCCAGTTGTCATCCGATTTGATCATCGCGTTGGCGTGATGAAGCCAAAACAAAATGTCAATTAACAAAACCACACCAGTGTCTGGACTTGGATTTATATGGCATATAGCATTGGTGGTGGTAATTCATCCTTTCTTCTTCTTCTTCTTCTTCTTCTTCTTCTTCTTATTATTTTTAATTGACGGACTAATTAACTGACTGACTGGCTACTTGATAAATTGACTAATTAATTGATTTATTGATTGATTGTTTATTAAATGATGAAAAATGGATTGATGGATTGATGGATTGATGGATTGATGGATTGATGGATTGATTGATTGACAGATCTCGGATGCGGAGTGGGAGGATATGTTGGAGGGCTTTGATGAAAGGAGTTACCTGAACGCCCGGCGCTGGCGGCCGGGCGACGACCCGTACACCCTGTACGCCTTCAACCAGCAGGAGAGCGAGAGAATCCCCAGCAACCGAGCCCTGCGAGACACACGACACTACAGGTACACACACACACACACACACAAAACACTACAGGTACACACACTGAATTGAGCAAATTGAGTGCATTGCACAGAAATACACACTTATAAACACACCCAACAGTACCGATACACACACATCTGACACCACAGGTAGACACACATAAACTCACAATACTGCAGGTACACACTACACACACACACACACACACACACACACACACACACACACACACACATCAACACATTAGCAGAGCTGCTCTCAGCTCTCATCACGAATCCCCCATCTGTACTAAAACAAATTTAGATTATGGACCAAACACATTTTCGTCATAGAAAAAGCACCAAATTACAACCCTTCTGCCCGCCAAGAAATTAAATTAAACATTGAAATAGAAATCCTCTTAGCTGGGTGCCATCGCTCTCCGCTGGAGCGACATTCTGCATGGAGATAAGGCTCCCGCTGGTTTGACAGCGGCGTCCGTCTTGCAAACTTTATTAGATAAAAAGTTCCACACACTTGTGGAAACTAGAGAGACGAGTCAGGTGAGGCACGAAAGGTGAATAGGAAAAAAATCATCCTATCAGAATGAAAGTTTTTAAGCTGGTTATGTACACAAATAACAACAGTTTCTGTATTGTGAGTTCATCTATGTTGGTATTAACATATTCAATGTGTATGTTATATGTATATGTCAATGTATAAGATAATATCTCATAAAATGTCACATTTCCCTCAGTGGATTAAGCTCATTTTCCTGTTTCATTTCAGTGAATGGCTTATGAGTGAATTATTGACAAAATGTGATGTTAGAAATTGGGATTTTTCATGTAAAACACCCCATAAAATATAAAAGACAGAAGATCAAAAAGAAGCAGCAGCATGGCCCATATCTACAATGTTTTGGATAGGGAAAATGTTTTTGTTAGTTTTTTTAACTTACTGCTCTTGATACAGCTGGAATAAAAACATCATTTAGGATGATTGTTTGGTACAGTGTGGTCCAAATGTCTACCAAGAACTGTTTCATCATTTATCAAAAACTAATACACATTTTTAGTCAAATTATATTTCTCAAACAAGATTACATAATTTAAAATAATTATTTGAGTCATAATTTTTTTATTTTTTTATTTTTCAAAGTTATGCATCAAGGACCATATTCATTTATTCAGTATCTGGTATCAGTTATTAAAAGACAAAAACAATTCACACTGTGTCTTAATATTTGAATGAAATGGTGTGACAATCTGAGAAAACCTCACCAGATAGTGTGAACAAGATATTCAGATATATTTCAATTTCATACAAGCATTTCTCAAATGATGTATTCTTGAATAAGAAGTACAAAGAATTGTATTAGTTTTAATAAATAGTTGGTAGTGGACCCTTCTGGACCCTATGGGATGTTTTATGCTTCGTCTTAAAGGACCAGTTCAGTTTTTGGGATATTGTCTTGTTTACTTCCCTTTTACATGTTCTGCCAGGAGAACCACCAAACCATCTCTTGTTGTCTGGTAGAGAACTGTCCTGTACTCATGCTACAGAGCATCTCGCGGTGACCCGACTTCCTGTCAGCAGGAGGCATCTGGGCGTTAGCTGGGTGGTTGTTTGTTCTGGCAGTTACGGTTAGCATGACTAAGTCCTGGCTAGCCCGCGGTGGTGAGCAAGGCGTGTTACAGCTTCACGACTCACGTAGGAAGCTAGAATTTGTTAGCTGACACATATTTCACACACATGTTCAGACACACACACACACACACATTTGAAAGTCTGGATGTGTGTGTGTGTGTGTGTGTGTGTGTGTATGAGGTTTTGAAGATGGATTCTGCAGTGTCTCTGTATAATGGGCTGGATAATGTCTGATCATTCTGAATGATATAGCTTGTCTGCTGCCTGTTACACTGTGTGTGCAAGTGTGTGTGGGTGTGTGCATGTGTTTCTACATGTGTTCATGTACGTGCGTGCGCATGTGTCCCTGTGTGTGCGCGTGTGTATCATGTCGATCTCCTATATCATCTGCTGTGTTTGCAGAGGAGGGAGATTCACAGCCAAGCTGACATCAGGCAACTGAAGGGTGTGTGTGTGTGTGTGTGTGTGTGTGTGTGTGTGTGTGTGCGTGTGCGTGTGTGTGTGTGCATGTGTGTGTGTGTGTGTGTGTGTGTGTGTGTGTGTGTGGAACTGGGGATACGCTTACACATTAATCTGTTAACAGGGACGTAGGGGGCTGATAGTGCTCATTTATCTCTTATAGGACAGCTATGTGGTGTGTGTGTGTGTGTGTGTGTGTGTGTGTGTGTGTGTGTGTGTGTGTATGTGTGTGTGTGTAGTGGGTGAGTAGGTGGGGAGGGGGTGTCTGGTGTTAGGTGATTATCTGTTAACTCAGTTACCGTGCAGCTGTAGATCTCACGAGTGCTTGGCAGAGAAAAAGATAACACCCTCTGTTCTATTAGGAGGGAAAAAGAGAAACTGCATTGAAATCCTCAGCTGGAGAAATTGAGGATGTGTGTTCGAAGACGTTACGTCCAACTTTTTACTGCAGGCTTCCTGAACTGCTGCCGCACTTTGACTCCGCCCCCTAGGACGACTGCAGCGAGGACTCGCAACATTTTGCGAAATGAGCACAAAAAGTGAGAAGTTTTTTTTGCACTAAGAGAAATGCATGAAAGGATTAGGGGGAGGAGACACGACCAGAAACAGGAAGTAGTTTGATGTTGAAACAGTGCGGTGGAAAGTAAGTGGAGGTCGGGAGGGCGGATGGGCGGAGACATTTACTTTCAACTTGGTTTGGGTTGGGTTTCGAGTTTGTCTGAACAGACAAAGAAAAGAGCGCCACCTACAGAAACTCCATCAACAGAAAATCCAAGGAGAAAGACGTCACAGTACTGGACACACTGTTTGATTGACAGGTGATCTCTGGGAAGAGCAGTGAGGAACACCACAGTGAGGAACACCACAGTGAAGAACACCACAGTGAAGAACACCACAGTGACGAACACCACAGTGAAGAACACCACAGTGAAGAACACCACAGTGAGGCTGAGAGATGAAGATGGAGACTGAATAGATGCAACATGTAATATTTCTAATTTGGATGGCTGGGGGGGAGGATTTTACAGAAGGGGTGCACGTATGCATGTATGTGTATGTGGATGTGGATGTGTATGTGGATGTGCATGTGCATGTGCATGTGCATGTGCATGTGCGTTGTGAAGCTATTGCATTTAAAATGACACATCCTTTTCGGACAGGAAGTGGGACAAGAGGAGGGTGTTTTATTGTTTTGCATCACCGTGTTTTCGGGCGAGGGAGGAGACGTTCCATGTTGGTTTTGCGTATGGGGGGAGCGCTCTGTTGCTATCTGAACTTTGAAGGAGGAGGCGAGGGGGGAGGAGAGGCACGGGGGAGGGGGGAGATGAGAGGAGAGGAGATGAGAGGAAAGCTATAGACAGCTTAGGGAAGATGGGGAGATAGGGGAGAAGGTGGTGGAGGAGAGAGGAGGAACAGAGGAGAGGGGATTAGGGGGAGTCGGAGGAAGAGGAAAGGAGGGCAGGGAGGAGAGAGGCGATGGGGGAGATGCCACAAGCTGCTGAGAGGAGAGATAATTGCCACATGCAGAGTTGAGAGGCTGTGCGTGTGTGTGTGTGTGTGTTTGGTTTGTGTGTGTGTGTGTAAACCACTCACTCCAGTGCTCTGCTATTATCTCTGTGAGCAGAGGAACCTCCCTCCGTCTGCTCTCCGACAGACAGGCGACCGGTGAGCCTGCAGTCGAACCGCAGGGATTAGATCAAGCAGCATGAAGACAATAGAGTCCAGTAGAATACAGAGAGGGAACAATGGACTGATAGGAAACTGTTTTAATATAATGGAATGATAGGGAACTGTTTTAATACATCACAATGGAATGATAGGGAACTGTTTTAATACATCACAATGGATGATAGGGAACCTGTTTTAATACATCACAATGGATGATAGGGAAACTGTTTTAATACATCACAATGGAATGATAGGGAACTGTTTTAATACATCACAATGGATGATAGGGAACTGTTTTAATACATCACAATGGAATGATAGGGAACTGTTTTAATACATCACAATGGAATGATAGGGAACTGTTTTAATAATCACAATGGACTGATAGGAAACTGTTTTAATATAATGGAATGATAGGGAACTGTTTTAATACATCACAATGGAATGATAGGGAACTGTTTTAATACATCACAATGGATGATAGGGAACTGTTTTAATACATCACAATGGAATGATAGGGAACTGTTTTAATACATCACAATGGATGATAGGGAACTGTTTTAATACATCACAATGGAATGATAGGGAACTGTTTTAATACATCACAATGGAATGATAGGGAACTGTTTTAATACATCACAATGGATGATAGGGAACTGTTTTAATACATCACAATGGAATGATAGGGAACTGTTTTAATACATCACAATGGATGATAGGGAACTGTTTTAATACATCACAATGGATGATAGGGAACTGTTTTAATACATCACAATGGAATGATAGGGAACTGTTTTAATACATCACAATGGAATGATAGGGAACTGTTTTAATACATCACAATGGATGATAGGGAACTGTTTTAATACATCACAATGGATGATAGGGAACTGTTTTAATACATCACAATGGATGATAGGGAACTGTTTTAATACATCACAATGGAATGATAGGGAACTGTTTTAATACATCACAATGGATGATAGGGAACTGTTTTAATACATCACAATGGATGATAGGGAACTGTTTTAATACATCACAATGGAATGATAGGGAACTGTTTTAATACATCACAATGGATGATAGGGAACTGTTTTAATACATCACAATGGAATGATAGGGAACTGTTTTAATACATCACAATGGATGATAGGGAACTGTTTTAATACATCACAATGGAGTGATAGGGAACTGTTTTAATACATCACAATGGAATGATAGGGAACTGTTTTAATACATCACAATGGAATGATAGGTAACTGTTTTAATACATCACAATGGATGATAGGGAACTGTTTTAATACATCACAATGGATGATAGGGAACTGTTTTAATACATCACAATGGAATGATAGGGAACTGTTTTAATACATCACAATGGATGATAGGGAACTGTTTTAATACATCACAATGGATGATAGGGAACTGTTTTAATACATCACAATGGAATGATAGGGAACTGTTTTAATACATCACAATGGATGATAGGGAACTGTTTTAATACATCACAATGGAATGATAGGGAACTGTTTTAATACATCACAATGGATGATAGGGAACTGTTTTAATACATCACAATGGATGATAGGGAACTGTTTTAGTACAAGACAAAAACTGAAAAAAGAGCAAAACTAGATTTTTCCAATCAGTTCCTCTTGGGATGGAGTCAAAGTACACATTAGTTTCATGCACAATACATCTACCCACCTGCACCCTACTTACATATGAATTAATTACTTTTTTCTAATTATATCTCCATTCTCTCCCCCCTCTCCTTTCCTTTTTTTCATTCTCTCTCTCTCTCTCTCTCCCTCTCCATCTCTAGTCCCTTTTTACCTTTTTTTAAATTTTGCTTGCTCCTAACGTCCCACTAACTCAAAAAATACCAAAACATTCAAAAGAAAGCAAAGTGAAAAAAATGTTTCATGCGCAACACTGCAGTGGAAAGAGTTATTAGTTATTATTTGCAGTTGTTAGTCTTAATTTATATAAACAGTTATGGATAACTAAGCATGTAAAGTTATTTTCTTACCTGAAATGTATTTGGTAAAACTGAATGTTAGTTTTGGTGGTCTGGCTTCGTAGCGTGGAGAGCTTGTCTTTTTGTTTTTCTCATGACGGTCTGCAGATTGGATAATTATAGCGGCAACAACTGTCGTCCCCTGCCATGCGGTCGTGACATGCAGTAAAAACTCGGAAGAACATGCAATGATATGCTGGTCTGTCGTAGTAGGTTTTAGAGAGAGAGACAGAGAGAGACAGAGAGACAGAGAGACAGAGAGAGGTTACCATGGTTACGAAAGAAATGTCTCCATGTTTCAGGAGTGACAACCAAAGGAAAGGTTTGGACATTATCGTCTCTTCCTCCCTCCCTTTCATAGCATCACAACGCCCCTCCACAGGGTATAAATGAGGCAGTTTCCTCATTTTACCAGGAAGGAAGATATGACAACATTACAACATCTATCCTCCAATATGGCGGTGTCTCCCTCGTAACCATCGGTAACCTCCAGACAGTCATTGACAGGCCTCTGTTGTACGGGCAAATCAAAAGTCCACTGTGTTGGCTAATAATTATTATTATTTCATTTAATTGTGTTCCAGTGATCCTTGAACACAAGCATTTTATCACTGACTAAATCACACAGTCATTCAATAAGTCTTGCGCGTATGTGTGTGTGTGTGTGTGTGTGTGCTGGTGTCAGCATCCTTTCACCCCCAGTCAACCAGTTAGTCATGTTTCCATGAACATGCAGTTAAACATTATTGACTGCATTAGCGTAGCGGCCTCCCACGCTCACGACCTCGTAAACAAACCGAGCGGCGGACTTTGACACTAAGTGATGATTCTTATTTTCCCTTTTCAGGCTTTTATTCTCTTGACTACCTGCTCCACTGCTGAATGTTCAGAGACGTTCAGACATTAACCATTTAAGAAAACAAAGACATTGGTCACGTGTATAGGCATGACAAAACACTAACCACTAACCTCCCTGCTGCCCCGGAGGACTTCTACCACTGTTTACACTGAATTTAGCAACAGCAAAAATCCCAGCGGAAAGCTCTCGGTGGAGCGAGGAAATCCCCATGGTGTATTGTGGGTAATCTGTTGATGTGGAACCTGAGCTCTGAAGCACCCCGGTGCTCTACAACGGCGGAGAGTGACAGTGATGCTAAGCGGCTTTCCCTCCTGGCTGCTCACAGCAGCTAGCGCTTCGGCTAACCCTCCATCCCCGCTGCTGAAGAACCAGTGTGTCGCAGACGGCGTCACACCGGCCTCGATACTCCAGTACATTTGTTTGTATTCAACCCTTTTCATCGCTTTTGTTTTACCACATTTCTTTGTGGACAACTGGACTGGTGTTTGAAATATCAGGGAGAGCTGCTCCTTGAAATCGACAGAAGTGAATCCAAGTGGAAGCTCTGAAGCCTCATTGATTTGACCTCTCAGATCCACTTCAGTCATTAAAGGGAGGTGGAGATGAAGGCTAGGAGACGAGTTTCCCACGGACAAAGGGAACGTTGAGATATTTCCAGTCTGATATCAGAAAATGTTTCATGATCTAAAACATGAACGGTAACCGTCAGGTTTTGGTGTCAGCCAATCAGAATCAAAGAGCAAGGGCTTCTTTCTAGACCGACGATCAACAATCATACAGGAGAAATCCATCAGGAGGAGAGAGAGAGACCAATTTCTCCCCCGACAGTAGATAGACCAGAATGCAATGCAGTGGCAAGATAGACCAGAATGCAATGCAGTAGCCGGGATAGACCAGAATGCAATGCAGTAGCCGAGACCAGAATGGCAACACTGTCTTTGATGAACCAGCCACGACACCACAGCATCGCTCTCTCTCTCCACTCTCACTTTCTCCCGACAGGAAAAAATCTAGGGCTTGACGAAAGGCATCCTGGGAAATGAAGGAAATCACAAACTGAAGTAGAAGTAGACGAGGCAGGTTAAGGGAAAAAAATACATTTCATAACAAAAAAAAGAAATGTTTCCGGTAAGAAATTGCAGTTTCCATGCTAATATTACACGTGCTACTGTAGTTATCAACCTCCTCTAAACATCAGAGTGAAGTGGAATTATCCAAAAGCTGTTTCCCACCAATGTAACCCAGATTTCCATCCTTCATCCCTCCACACCAGGCTAGAGATGAGAAACAGCAGCAGTAGTGATTTTCTCTGCTTCCATTTCATTGAGCAGAAGAAAGTCAAGAACATTGGAGATCAGCGCTATTTGATTTTCCTGATCGTTCACACAGAAGCAGAGGAGAGATAACAGAACAGAAAATTAATTTGATATAGTAACATAACAAGTCACTGCTCAGTAGTAAGCAAAGTAATAGTATTTGAGTAATGAGTATTGCATACTTTTGGAGTAACGAGCCCAAAACTGCTCATAGATTCATGAAAATGAAAAAGAAATCAGCTCCTCTTGGAGAACAACTGCCAAAGCTTTAATATTAAAAACCACCATATTTCTGCTGCAGCCTCACGGGGTTACAGCCTGACATGCATAGTCAACAATAAATTATTCAGCGGCATCCAAAATGGCCGCCTCAGGGCCCACAGACCAATCAGATGCCAGTATTTAAAAAAAGCATTGAAGGATCATTAGTGTGGCTTCGCAGGAACATGTCTGTGTGTGTGTGTGTGTGTGTGTGTGTGTGTGTGTGTGTGTGTGTGTGTGCTTGCATGTCACAGTGTGTTTGCGTGTCACAGAATTAGTGGCGGCATCGATTGGTCCGGTCACATATTGACAAGCCCTTATTGATTGGCCTTTGTAACTGCCTGTCAACCATCTTATCACCAGCACTGCTTACAAGAAAGACCGTTGTTCTCTGGTCCTCCTGTGTGTGTGTGTGTGTGTGTGTGTGTGTGTGTGTGTGTCTTGTTATCGTTCCTCTAGCTGTATTGAGTTTGTCTTGGAATCACTGATCTTCATCCTCCCTCCCTTCTCCTTTCTCCTCTCCTTCTCCCTCCTCTCACCTCCCTCTTTTCTCCTCCCCACTTCCCTTCCTTCTCTCTTCTCTCTTCCCTCCTTTCTCCCCCCTCCTCTCCCTCCTCTTTCCTCTCCTCCCTCCTCACTCTGTTCTTCTTCCCCCTTTCTCCTCTCTGCTTCTAGCTCTATTTACACTGAGCTGGAGCTAGGGAACAGTCAATACTGCCTGATCCCTCCAGGTGTGTGTGTGCATATATGTGTTGCAGTGTTTCAAAGAGACAGCCAGAGAGAGAGAGAGAGAGAGAGAGAGAGAGAGAGAGAGGTTGACAGCCAGTGCAACAAAGTTAATCTTATAACATGAGTTACATCTAGATGTGTTTGTTTGTTTGTTTAACGGGATTTTAAATGATCTATGACCTGAAAAGTTGAAAGTTGTGAAACTATAAATGGTCAGAAACAGAACAACAGGAAATGAATTGGTAAAGGAAATAAAGTCCACTTGTGTTTAGTAAAGCAGATAGGATGCAGATTGTTCTGGATCAATGTTTATCTCATTATGGTGAAACTATTTAAGACGATTTAGATCATTTCAGATGTTTTAAGGACCCATGAACCTGAATTGACACAACAACGTCACATTTACCCTCCTCAGATAAATGATCATGGTCATGTTGTGTTATAAATATGGAGTTATATGGAGTCATAGAGGCTCCACCTTTTACTGCATGCTGGACCTTGTGCTGCACCTTTGACTCCGCCCACAAGAGGAATTATTTGAAAAAATCAGGTTTTTGTTTTCCTTCCAGTTAAGTTATGGTCTGGTAACTAGTTGGTGGAGAGACACCAGAGTTAAAATATACTTACTGTTAAAATTAGTACCATTATGTGTTAAAGTGTCCTGTTTTGTTTGAGTGATCTCGTGCCAATAAAGCTTCTTCAATTGGACCGAAACACAAACAGAGCGGCGGGCGGCTCGTCTGGCCTCGCGCCACGCCGTTAGGGTTGATGATGCTGCTGACAGCTGGATGCAACTTCATAGTGAAGCCTTCCAATGTGTCCTTCATGCACTGGCGCACACACACACACACACACACACACACACACACACACTCAGCACAAGCACCATTACCATCATCGTCTCCCCTGCTGGGCTGTTGATAATTACAAGTAAAACACTGCTATAAACACACACACACACACACACACACACACACACACACACACACACACACACACACACACACACACACACACACACACACACACACACACACACACACACACACACACACACACACACACACACACAGGGTTGAGAGGGAGTTTATTGTGGTTTGGAGCTGCTGGGCGTCTGTCTTAGCAGCAGCATGACCAGTTCACTGAGTATCAACTGACCTGTGTTGGGATGAATGAATGAAGGAACAAACAACCAATTGAAGGAATGAAGGAAAGAATGAATGAAGGAGCTGATAAATGAACAGATGGAAGAGTGAACAAACTATTAAGTGAGTTAGTGAATCGATGAGCAAATTAATTAATGAATAACTGAGCAAATGAACAAGCGAGCGA